>VOCS01020122.1:0-20834 GCA_007922155.1 Mesoclemmys tuberculata | reverse complement strand
CAACCCGCTGTAATCTCCCCTTTAACCAGTTCCTTATCCACCTTACACCTCATATCACAGCAAGGCAAGGACAGTCAGTATAATGAAAGGTATTAAATTAAAAACTAATCAAATGAAGTATTTTCCCCCACTCTGCCTTTGTTACTTGTTGCTACAGGATATTGCTGTGTCCAGGAGCTTAGCAGGACCCAGAAAAGGAGTCAACTTTTATATAGATAAGAATATTGTAATACTCACATATACAAAGCAAAGGAATTTCTGGAACTCTGAAGGTAACAACTGTAGCATACACAGGCAGGAACTGACTGCCTACTACACCCCCCAGATCAGATACAAAACAGAACAACAGACAACAGCTTCATACTGAGGTAGAGATACAGCACAATGTGCTGCCGGAGGTACTGTCTGCACTGATCTTTACACTATCCAAAGTTGCTGTAAGAAGCATTACAAGATCAAAAGAAAGTTTTGGAAGGAATAAAAGCTCATGGACAGCTGAGTATCAAGGGATCTCTGAGTGGTGGGAGTTAGGAGGATCCTTTTTTCTAGAAGCAAGTTTTCTCTCAAATACCTTGGTCAGGTCTGAGCTGACCCTTTCAGGATAAGGGGAGGTAGGGTGGGCTTGGGACTCAGCCTCATCTGTGGCATGTTAGCTTCTCTTGCCTAGGTGAAAGGGATGAGAACAGAAGTTGTGTTGGGACCATGTGACTAAGAATCAAGCTTCCTGGGAGATCAAAGGGCAAACTCTCTCAGGAGGGAGACTTCAGGGAAAGCAGTTGTGGGCCTTAGTGCTACATTAAACAGAAAGACCTAGTTAAGAAAGGGCTGATAGGGAGGAGGAATAGGACTAGCCTGGCTACATATGGTGAGGTGCCAAGAAGTCAAGGTAGTTTGGGTTATGGGGCAGTTAGCCCAGTTGCTTAGAGTCCCTTGGCTGAGTAGACCAGAGTAGAGGGTGAGTAGAGGGTGAGTAGAGGGTGAGTGCAAGTTATCCCTTCTCCTCCGTACATCATGCTGCTACTGGTGAGGTGGCGTAATCCCCCTTATTAAAAAAAGGGAGAAGGGCTTGATAAGAGCCAAAAAGGGGAAGCTAAGCTAATGAAAGGACTGAAGATAAATATGGCAGACTCTGAGAAGGGGGGTTGTGCCCAGGATGAATCTGGGACAGAAAAAATGGTCGTGTTTCTCTTGGAGTTTAATTTTCATTCAGAAGGAGGATGAACTCTATATCTTAGCTGGAGAGCTAAGCCACCTCAGTGACACTTATGTCTAAGAACTCCACAGCAGTCCACAAGCTTGTAGATGACTGCTAAGAGGGGAAACTCAGGCAGTAGAGAGGTCCCCCACCCCAGACTCAGTAAGTGTCTACTATATACTTACTACAGGTTTTCTCAGAGCTCCTTCAACAGTATAAAAATGAGTTCTGCAGTTGAGAAATAGTCCCATAAGGAAATGAGAAAGATAATTGAAACATCAAGGAAGCGCTTTTGAGGAGAAAAGATGATGATGGTGGAGGGAAGAGAGAGGAGCACCTCAACATAAAAGCCTAGCAGAGGACTGGATGATGACTCCAGGGACTGAGACACAAACGACTTCATTTCTATGGTACTAGTTCTAACTTGATCCTAACTGGTGCTAGTGACAGAAAGTTGTTACCATCTGACAGATGTTCATGATCTGTGTGAAATGAACTGTGAATTGGTACTTAATGTGTCTACATCACAAAAATCATCACTGCTACAGTGAACACTAATTGGTAATACCTTTGCCAGCAATCTTGGCAGAAAAGTCAAGCACTGAATGTATCTGGAAACTGAGGCCTGGTCTACATTGATATTGGACGTCAATGTAAAATGGCTTATAATCAGTGCCATGTTAAAAACAAAGAGCTGAGGCAGGCATATCAGAAAACTAGGGAGGCAAACAGCCATTCTGGCTCATTATCAAAGATGTGCTGCTTTTATGAGGAGCTAAATGCGATTCTCGGCAGCAACCCCACCACGGTGCCACCACACAACATTGATGCCTCCAAAGAATTGCAGTCCAGGATGAATGAAGAGGACTCTGTGGACGAGGAGGAGAAGGATGAGAGGAACGGGGAGCAGGAGAGCAGGGTATCCGTTCCCGGTGAGAACCAGGACCTATTTGTTAACCCAGAGCAGCACATCTGGGAACAGGACAGTGTTACAGACTAACACTGAGATGTCAGGGAGGGCACATCTGGTGAGTGTGTATAGCAAATCACAATTCTGTGGTCACGTCCCTAGTCAGCTTCTTATGTTTGGGGAAAAAGGAGTTTGTGTTTTTGTGGGGGTGGGCTTCCTGGGAGTTGGTAAACTTCAGCAGAGGGTTACCCCCTTAACAGGCTATTTATGTGAACAGGGATGCTCTGAGAATCCTCCGTGGATATCTCCAGGAAACTTTCATGTAGGAACTCTGCAATTCTTTGACCCCGAGAGGGCAGCCTTATTTCTTCCGTCACGGTAGGACACTTTTCTCCGCCACTCTGCTATTAAATGAGCAGGCCTCAGTGCAGAACACAGTATAGCAGCATTGGGGCCAGGTCAGTACCCCAATGCTTGCAGGAAAACTTCCCTTTCGCCTATGTTACCCTCAGGACACTGATATCACCCATGCTCACCTAGGGAAGATGGTGCAAGTTTACAATACACGACCAATATAAACACTGGGTGTTATTCGTCTGCCATGGACAAAGTCCTTGGGCCCCTCCACAGACAATTCCTAGCCATGGTATTGTTGGCATGAGTGTTATGGGTCCAGGAACTGGTGCTCCTTTTTATTTCTCTAGCAACACTTCACCCACACCCTCTAATCCCTATTGATTACATCCTCCCAAACTGGTCTTTCGGAAGGTAAAGGGGAGCCCAATGATCCTTCTCCTTCATTATGTGTGAATTTGGGAATTTAGCGTTATGCAAACTTCCTTGTAATGGATGCAAGGACCCCTTACTTATCATGTCCGATCTGTGAGATAGGTACAGATTGGAATGTGGGTCTGGCTTTCCCTTGTGAGTGTGAAAGGGAGTTCTTTTTACATTGTAACATTTCTTTTACTCCATGAGGTCAGCTTACAATGGAAACTTTTTGCTTTGCTTGCCTTACAGTGGATACCTCAGTCTTCACCCCTTCTTCCACTCCCACACAACACCTTTCCCAGATTCGGAAGCAGAAAAAAAACTTGGGATGACATGTTCAATGAATTAACTAATGCCTCCATGGCTGCTGACACAGAGCTCAGAGCCTGGAGAATGTCCTTGTCAGAAAAACTAAACATGGGCATCGAATACATAAAATCAGCACAGGAGCAGGAGCATGCAATGCAACAGGTGATATTACATACTATGAGGGATCAGTGTGACATGCTGGGGCATCTGGTAGAACTCCAGGAAGGGCAGGACAGATTCCCTCTGCAATCCCTGAAAAACACTCAGCCAACAAGCTGTTTCCTAGCCCCTACCACCAAGATGCTTTAGGAGGAGGTTGAGCAGGGTGCAGTATGTGCTGCACTCCACACTGCTGGAGGCAAGCAGGAAGAGATGACGGCCCTTTAAAAACTAGGAGTGTGAATTATTTGTTCTTTGCACAGTCACACTTTGTATTGGATGTCCAAGCAGCCTTGGGAGAATGTTAAATTATCTTTCTTCCCTCCTCCCTCCCCCCACCATAACAGATCATCAATAAAACTTTACTGCTTTAAAAAAACATTTCTCTTTATTTACGGAGAGGTCAAGGATTTCCGGCAGGGAAGAAAGCAGAGGAGGCAGATGATGCAAGGGCGGGGTATGAGAACTGAAGGCATTGCACTGACAGAGATGAACATTACTGCAGTTCATTCCAAAAATGAGTTTTCAATGCTTCCCTGAGGTGCAGCGCTCCACGGTTGGCTCTTAGCTCCACATTGCAATCTGGCTGCTCAAAATTAGCATCCATCCTATCAGCTTCCATGACCAACCCTGGTAAAACTTTTCGCCATTTGTTTCACAAACATTAGGGAGCACACAGCGATAACATTTGGGATGTTGCCTTCACTGAGCTCTAACCTAGTGAGCAAGCTGCACCATCTTGCCTTTAAGCGGCCAAATGCACATTCCACTACCATTCTGCACTTGCAGAACCTATTATTGAAACGCCCCCTTGTGCTGTCCAGCTGCCCAGTGTAGGGCTTCATTAGCCAGGCGAGCAAGGGGTAGGCAGAATCCTCTAGGATCACTATTGGCATTTCAACATAGTCAATATATTTATATTTTGGTCAGGGACGAAAGTGACCGCCTGCATCTTTTTGAACAGATCTGAGTTCCTAAAGATGTACCTTTCCAGACCAGCCAACACTGATGTTGGTGAAATGTTCCCTGTGATCCACAAGGAACTGCAACACCATTGAGAAATATCCTTTCTGGTTTATGTACTCTGTGGCAAGGTGGCCCGGTGCTAAGATAGGGATTTGCGTGCCATCTATCAGCCCCCGACACACGCAGTTTGGGAACCCTATTGCAGCAAATCCATCCACTATGTCCTCCATGTTTTCCAAAGTCACAACCCTTATTAGGAGAAGTCTATTAGTAGCTCAGCACACTTGTATCACTGCAGCTCCCATGATGCATTTACTGACTCCAAATTGATTCCCAACTGACTGGTAGCAGTCTGGGGTTGCGAGCTTCCAGAGAAATGGTCACTGGCTTCACCACTGTCAGAGCAGGTCTCAAGTGAGGGTTCATGCACTTTAGGGCTGGGGACAGCTCTGCCTAAAGTTCAAGAAAAGTGGTTTTTTGCATACGAAAGTTCTGCAACCACTGATTGTCATCCTGCACCTTCAGAACGATGCAGTCCCACCATCAATGCTTGTTTCCTGGGATGAGAACCATCACTCCACCAATCGAAGATGCTTCATGACAATCTGCAGCAAATGGAAATTGTTTCATTCTATGGCTTGTCACAGAGCGCCCTCAGTAACATTGCAATTTTCCATGCTGCGGCTCCTATCTCCACCTTGAAGGTACTGCAGGATAAGTCGTGAGGTGTTTGTGATGCTCACAATGATAATGCAAAGCTGAGTGGACGCTATGCCTCTTCGGCAATAGCGTGTATGTGGCACAGACTGAAGTGTTTAGAAAAATGGCACAAAAAGTGTTTCTCTGTTTGTTTGGGACAAGAAGGTAGTGGCAGGGAGCATGTTGCATCATGGGAAGACAACAACCTTCCCAAAAGCCTCTGCGTCTGGTTGCACTATGGGATAGCTACCCATGGTGCACTGCTTTGATTGTCGAACCAAGCGCGGTTAGTGGGGATGCAATACCCCAGCGCAATGAACGTGATGTGATCTCACGCCTGCGACTTCTAAAAATCTATTTCATCAGCTGCCTGAGCCCTAAGACAACAGATTTGCTAATAGCCTTAGGGTGATACTAAAATTGTTCAGATGTGCAAGATACCAGTGTTCGTCGGTGATGGCGAGAAGAAAGGGATGATACAAGGAGCCTTCTGTTTGCTACTTAACGCTCCATTCCTGTGCATGAAGTCTGGGCATGATCATAATTCTAGTGCTAGCTTGAGCACAAAGTCAACAGTAGTTTAGTGCCAGTGAACTTTTAGAACAAACTATTGCTCTACCCCGTCACCTATTCACGAGCAGAATAGGACAGGGAGTTAGAGGATGTGTTGCATTCTCTTCAAAGTTGGTGCTACTGTCTGCTCCCTCACTTGAGCTCCTTACAGTTCTTTACCTCAGGCTGGAGCTTAATGTCACAATCAAACCGTGAGAGTTCCGGATGCTAGAGAAGAGAATTAAGACATGATGCATCTCAGGCTTGGCAGTTCAATGGTGAAAGCCTGCAGTGACATATTAGTACTCCTGAGAGATCGTCCTAACAACCTGGCAATTGTTTGTACCTTTAGAACTTTTTAAAAACAATTTCTCTAACCTAATAAAACAATCTGTGAAATTCCCTAATAGCCTTTCTTTATTGTACTGATAGTTGATTCCATATTCTCTTTTCTCAATGGAGCTATGCAGATATACATCAGCTGTCATCTAGCCATGTAAAACAAAAGGTTGATAACTTGTGATCATTAACAATTCTGTGCATTTATTTTTTTGCAAAAGTAGGAGTTGCCTCAGAGTACTATAATATGTTATTAGAGTACTCCATAGCTCTCTTAGATACAAAAAGCTGCATTACAAGAATGTTCAGATTGTAAAGTCGAGCACTCAAAAGATAGGAAAGGTCAGAGGTTAATTCAGCCCAGTTTTGCATATGTACTATAACACAGTCTTCAATTTTATGATTGCATTTTTTCCAAAGGATGCCTGCTTCCTTCAGTGCAACAGACTGTATCATCATGCATAAACACAAGGAGGATAAGGTGAGATTACACAAGCAACTTTAATTTTAGCATTTCCTAACTTTTGAGGACTTGCATTTAGAAACAAATAAAGGTTTTTAAAAGAATGTTAAGGTTGCAATATCCTAGGTTTTTTAGAAAAGCTGAAAAAAGATTCAGCATGTGGAAGCATAATGGTTCATTGGCAGGTTTAGAACCTTAACACAGACCTCTGCCATTTGAAGTAACAGTAATTGATAAAGGATGACAACCTACTTTGGCATCTGGGTAGGCCGGTCACTAGAGGGAGAGGAGGTGCACATTCTGTCAGTGAGTTTCACAGCTATGTGCTGACAGCAAAGCTGAATTCTACTCCAGTTTCTGAGGGTTGGGGAGTGCAGTCTAGAGGTTACAGACCCTGTCTCCACCATCTCCTGCACCCCTGGACCCTTCTCCCCAGGACCTTCTAGCCTATCCTCATCTCAGTCCTAGTCCTCCTCCCTTGGCTCCATGTCTCAGTTCCAGCTTTCCCTGTGCCCACCCTCCTTATTTCTTTGTCTCTGACTCAGCCATTCTCTGATTCTGTGTCCTTACCACCAGCTTCTAACCCCTCTCCATTCAAACCATCTCCTGCTTCACCCTACCTATGCACCAGCCGGGAGAACATTGATTGTCTCCCTGTGCTCAATTCCTGTGCATGGCACCACAGCCAACCCTTACTTCTGGGAGCAGCAATTCCATAGAAAGTTCTGTTCATCCCCTGAAGACCACCAAGCTGGAGCAAGCTCAGTACAGATGGACTCTTCATAAAACTTAGCTGCCAAACTCTATCCTAAGAAGTCTCTGTTCCGTATGCACAAATGGAGATTTTTTATTGGTTTATATCTTGATATAATGTGGGTGTGTTTTTTCCACACCAGAATAACAAAAGACACGTCTCTGATGCCAGAGAGACCTGGCCCCAGCCAAACTTCAGGTCCCTGCTCCAAGCACACAATCACGAGAACTTTTCAACCACACAGTTCTTACAATTTTTGTGAATAAGGACAAACTGTTTCTTCCAACCTCATTCTCAGAAATGGCTAAACCATTTTTGTTGAAAATTTCTAAAAAACTTTCAACCTGAGTCAGACACCGAGCATAAGGAATTTTAGGCAAAATGGTTAAAGTTTTGCAAAGTTACAAGCAACTAAAAGCAGGGATTTTATAATAGATAATAATAAAGGCAGCCACTCAATCAGGCAGTGACACCACTGCAGCAGCACAAGTGCCAGCAAACAGGGTTGTTTGATTGGGAGCACGGTTTGAGAAAGTGTGGAGTGTTCTGGTGTTGTTGTGGTTCTCATTGGGGGGTTGTTTTGGTGGGGTTTTTTTTGTACTTTTTTTCTCTCATTGACAAGGATGTAGGTGGGAAGGGAATGACAAATACAGAAGCATCAGTGGTAGTGACCCAAGCTATGGAATAGACAATGAAGATGACTTGATGTGGAAGCTGTGGGACATACATGATGCCGGAAGGGGTACCTCAGAAGATCTTCACTTATATGAAGAGCCACCTGATAGAGCTGATGGAAGAGAAGATTCAAGGCTTGGAGATGCAGGTTGAGTCCACCGGTTGAGTTTAGAAGAGTATTTGAGCAGATGATGGGGCAAAGGCATGAAGAGGCTGAAGGGAAAAGCCCAGAGTTGCAGATGGAAGCAGGACCAAAGACCTCTGAGGGGAGATTGCTGGGTGAGGAAAGTGGCTAGTGGAGGCATGTGAGTATGAGAACCGGGCAGAGGAAAAGGTAGGCTATTGAAGGAACTAGAACTCAGGAACAAGTATGCAGAGTTGGAAAATGAAAAAGGGGCACAGCCCGTGGTAATTGAAGGTGGGAGGGCAAGGGAGAAAAGAAGCGATACTAGTTCTACACAAAGAATGGATGAGCCATGATACCACCAAATAAAAGCCCCAGGAAGATACAGGTTGTGTTGCAGAAGATTGCAAGAGAGAATAGAATATAAGAGGATTTGCAGCCAGAAAGAATAGGGGAGAATCGCACTGTCACCAGGAAAAAGCAGGTCTACATGACTGGGGACTCCTTACTGAGAAGAACAGACATGCCTGTAACCAGAGCTGATCCGGAGAACAGAAGGTGTGCCATCTGCCAGGTGCTAAAACACGAGATGTGGACCTGAGGCTGAAGAGGATCCTAATGGGAGCAGGAAAGAAACCACTTATTGTCCTTCATGTGGAAACAAATGATACAGCTAGATTCTCGCTGGAATGTATCAAAGGAGAATACGCCGGGCTGGGGAAGACTCTTAAGGAAATCGAGGCTCAGGTGATCTTCAGTGGGATTCTGCCTGTCCCTAGAAAAGGACAAAAAAATTGTGACAAGATTATGATGATCAACAGATGGCTCAGGCAGTGGGGCTATAAGGAAGGTTTTGGGATCTATGGCCACTGAGTAGCATTCATGGGCAGAAGACTGTTTTTCAGGGATGGAATTTACCTGAATATGGAGGGAAATAGACTTCCAGAATGGAGGTTTGCACAACTGATTAAGTCACCTTTAAACTGGAGAGATGGTTGTGAGATTCCCAGGTAATATTCATGCCTGATTTTAACACTGAGAGGGAGGAAAATGAAGTAAGAAAGGAGACAGTGGTGGGTAGGAGAATGGACATTATGAGGAAAGGAAGTGTAGATACCAGTCTCATAGGTGATACTGGTGACACAATGACTTGCCAACTCAGGCAAGGAATGTGAGCGAAGCCAAACAGCAAAAATTATTAAGATATTTGTACACCAATGCAAGGAGCCTCGGTAACAAAATGGGAGAATTAGAGCTACTGGTGCAGGAAGTGAACTCAGATATTATAGGGATAACAGAAACATGGTGGAATAGTATTCATGAGTACAGGTATTGAAGGATATGTGCTGTTTAGGAAAGACAGATATAAAGGCAAAAGTGGGGGAATAGTATTGTGTATCAATGATGAGGTAGATTATAAACAAAATTAGAAGTGATGCAATGGATAAGACGGAGTCTGTCTGTCTGGGCAAAAATCACATTGGGGAAGAAAGCTACTAGAGCTTTCCCTGGGATGGTGCTCGGGGTGTGTGATAGACCACAGGGATCCAATAGGGATATGGATAGAGACTTCTTTAATGTTTTTGATTAAGTAAATACTACTGGGAATTGTGTGATTATGGGAGACTTTAATTTCCCAGATAAACTGAAGGACAAGTGCTACTACTAATAATAGGGCCCAGCTTTTCCTGGACATGACAGCTGACAGGTTCCTTCACCAAATAGTTGCTGAACCAACAAGAGGGGATGCCATTTTAGATTTGGTATTGGGGTGTAGTGAAGACCTCCTAGAAGACCTGGTTGTAGGGGATAACTTTGGCTTGACGGACCCTGAGCTAATTCAGTTCAAACTAAATGGAAGGGTCAACAAAAATAAATCTGTGACTAGGATCTTTGATTTCAAAAGGGCTAATGTTAAAAAAATTAAGGCAATTAGTTAGGGAAGTTGACTGGACCGACGAATTCATGGATCTGAAGGTGGAGAAGACTTGAATCATTTCAAATCAAAGTTGAAGAAACTATCTGAAGCCTGCATCCCAAAGAAGGGGAAAAAATTGATAGGCAAGAGTTGTAGACCAGGTGGATGAGAAAGAACTCAGATAGGTTATTAAGAGAAAGCAGAAAGCCTACAAGGAGTGGAAGATGGGAGGGATCAGCAAGGAAAGCTACCTCTTGATGGTCAGAACGTGTACAGATAAAGTGAGAAATGCCAAAAGTCAAGTAGCATTGGACCTTGCAAAGCGAATTAAAACCAATAGTAAAAGGTTCCAAAACCATATAAATAGGAAGTAAACAAAGAAAGAAGTGGGACCGCTAAGCATGGAGGATGGGGTGGAGATTAAGGATAATGTAGGCATGGCCCAATATCTAATCAAATATTTTGCCTCAATGTTTCATGAGGCTAATGAAGAGTTAGAGATAATTACCAGAGTGTCTAATGTGAATGAGGATATGGAAATAGAAATGACCACATCCAAGGTAGAAGCTGAACTGAAACAGCTTAATGGGATTAAATTGGGGGGCCCAAAAAATCTCTATCCAAGAATATTAAAGGAACTGGCACGTGAAATTGCAAGCCCATTTGCAAGGTTTTTTAATGAATCCGTAAACTCAGGAGTTGTACTGTAATAATGGAGAATTGCTATGTAGCAAGCCTGGGTTCGAGCCCTCCACTGACTGGAGCCTCAAGGGCCTGCCAGATTTATTGAGCCCTAGCAACTGGGAAGAGCTACCGTAGGCTGCTGACTAAGATGGACCCCCCAAGACCAGCCACCATCTAGAGGAGCTGCCCATGGCCTGGGAACCGCTGAAGTTGCCTGGAAGACCTACAGGGACCCTGTGGCCTGGAGGAGCTGCCATCCACTGCTGGCCCCAAGGAGTTCTCGGTCCTGCTGCTGACTGATGGTGAGGGACTGGTGGGACTCCCATTAGCCACCTATCCTGGAGAATCTGAGGAAGACCCCTGGCTCTAGGTACCTAGGTTCAGGGTGGAAGGAAGTAGCCTGGGGCAGTCGACTACAGTCTGGCTGAGCTTTCACTCGCACCAGTGTCAACCCGTTGTCGCTGGAGTCCCGCTGACCCAGTGGCAGAATCCCTTGCCACTGGTAGGGCCCTGGATTGGGATGCACTGGAGTTGGGTTGGCTTGCATCTCCTTTCCCTCCTTCCCTAGCCCTTAGGAGTGCCTGTCTCCTCTGGGCCCACTGCTGCAGAGGATACCAAGTCTTGTGTCTACCAACTCCTTGCCAGCCATCTCTCGTCTGGGGGCTACAGACTCTTGAAAATTCACTATCTTTTCCCCTGTAGCAAGGCACTGGGACTGAGGAAGGGTCACGATGTCCCTGCTGGACGGAACAGCCAGCGTACATGCTATCATAATTCCTATTTTTAAGAAAAGGGAAAAAAGTGATCCAGGTAATTACAGACCTGTTAGTTTGACCTCAGTAGTATACAAGGTCTTGGATAAAATTTTGAAAGACAAAGTAGTTAAGGACATCGAGATTAATCGTAATTGGGACAAAATACAACATGGTTTTACAAAAAGTATATTGTTCCAGACCAACTTGATTTTCTTCTTTGAAAAGATAACAGATTTCTTAGACAAAGGGAATGCAGTGGATCCAGTTTACCTAGCTTTCAGTAAAGCATATGATATAGTTCCACATGGGGAATTACTAGTTAAATTGGAAACGATAGAGAATAATATGAAAATTGAAAGGTGGATAAGGATCTGGTTAAAGGGGAGACTTCAATGAGTTATACTGAAAGGTGAACTGTCAGGCTGGAGGGAGGTTACTAGTGGAGTTCCTCAGGAATTGGTCTTGGGACCAAGTTTATTTAACCTTTTTACTACTAACCTTCCCACAAAAAGTAGGAGTGATGCAGATGACATGAAGTTGGGAGTTGCTAATACAGAGAAGGACCAGGATATCAGACAAGAAGATCTGGATGACCTTGTAAACTAGAATAATAGAAATAGGATGAAATTTAATAGTGCAAAGTGAAAAGTCATGCATTTAGGGAATAATAACGAAAAATATTGCTATAAATTGAGAATGCACCAGTTGGAAGTGACAGAGGAAGATAAGGACCAGGGCATATTGATGGATCACAGGATGACTATTGTAGGAGAGTAAAGAGTTAAAAGCTGGACAAATGGTCAGGCCTAAGTTACAGGGAACAGGGTCATGGCACCGGCAAACCTTGTTTCTGCTAATTGGTATGAATTCTAGTTGGAGTCTGTTATCTCTCTTCTTTTCCTCCCTTCCTGGCCATCTGCACAGGGGATGAGGATAACAAAATAACTATTCCCCCTCCTGCTGAAGGATCTTGGTGGGAATAAAGCATTATCTTCCTTCCTCCCTGGCATACCTTTACTTCAAAGAATGTTAGGGTAAGATTAATAGATTTTAAGGTGATGTGCCTGTCCTCTGTATGGTAATCCTGTAAACAGCAAACAAGGGCAGGTATAATTATATTCATCATGTAGTTGTTCATATTCATTTTATAGGTGTCAGTGTAACCAAATAAGAGTTTATGGGGAATTGCTGGAAATGTATACATTTATATACTATTATGGATAAAAGAATTGTAAAGTAACCCTCTCGTTGCTCACTAGTTGCGTCGAGTTGGAACCAGCATGCTTCCGTATCCCCATCCGCCCCAGGGACAACCTGTTTGGTTATTTCTAACAATTATGAACCACCAATGTAATGCACCATTTAAAAAGCTAATCTGATCCTAGGATGCATCTGGCGGGTATTTCCAGTACAGATAGGAAGGTGTTAGTACCATTGTCATGCAGACTGGATGGGGGGGTGCATTTGTGTTATTTGACGTTAATATGTCAAAATCATAATAATTCATGTAAGACACACCATGTCAGTTACTGTTAGAAAGGTTATAATGTGCTGAGCAAGAAGATAATGTTTGTGTTCATGTGTGATACGTGGGAGGAAAGTTATGGAAATCTGATATACCTGTATTTCAAACTGTGCTGCAAAAGACACACCCTAGACAGAGAGGCCACAGGACAATAGCCTGCTTAATGGCCCATTGTCATGGAAGGAATCACGCAGCCACTCCAATTCAGGTGAAGATCGAGAAGAACTTTAATTTGACAGACACACAGACAGACAGACCATAGCCATGGGGGAGCCCAGGCAGCACTTGTGCTGGTCACTGGCACTCCGCTGGTTTCAAGTTACAAAGAGGTTTATATAGGTTAGTCAGAGTTACATATTACAGGCAGGATCGTATAGTGGTTTCATCAGGGTGTACCTAATTGCTTACAATGTGTCAGGTCATAAATAAGGGGGGCTCTCCTGGCGCTGGCAAGTCCGGAGGCATTTACATTTTATGATGACCTGTGGAATTCCTGACCCTGGGCCGTGGGGAGATGCTGCAGCTGCACGATAAGGACCCAGACACAAGGACAGGGGAGGCTGCAGCAGAGGGAGATAAGGTGATGTTTTACAACGCCTCCTTATGTTTTACAGCGCATCCCATCAGGATGAATAGATGGTGTGTCCAGCCCAAGGTTTCCTTGTTTTCATTAAATTCCACACCATCAAGACCTTTACAGAAGCCAAAGGCCCAGGAAGAAACTAAAGGCATACCTAAAGAGTTACCGGGATTGGCCCATGTGACTCTGGACTCCATTTGAGTTCCTGTAAAGTTCCACAAGCCATATGGCCGGTAACAGAGGGTATATAAGGTCAAACCACAGAAACCATTTTGTCTTTGTCTTGTCTTTGTTCCTGTCCAGCTGCAGACACACCTCTGGATCAACACACTTTGCAACTGAACTGAGGGACTTAGACCCATCCAGTTACTGGATGTATACCAGAGGGACTATACAAGCCTGCAACTCCACAATTGTTCCAGAAACCTGATGTATATGGACTTTCAAATCGTTTTGTATATATCTGATTGCTTTAAGCCTTTAACACTTCTCTTATTGTTTGTTTTTCTTTTATTAATAAACCTTTAGTTTTAGTTACTAAAGGATTGGCTGGCAGTGTGGTATTTTGGGTAAGATCCAAACTTATAGTGAACTGGTACTGTGGCTGATCCTTTGGGATCAGAGGGAATCTTTTAGTAAAGAGCATAGAGTTTAAATAACTGGTCTCTTTACTGGACCTAGTGTCACTTTGGGAGCCAGAGACTGAAATGCAGTAAAGGGGGCTGTGTGTATTTGCACAGTGGCTTCTTGATAACCAGCGTGGGGGAATCAGAAGCACTGTTTGGGGATAGTTGGGAAGTCTGACTGCAGTGTCACCCACCAGTGCTGGAAGAATTTGCTCTCCTTTTGCAGCCTGCCCTGACCTTGGCATTATCGGTGGGCTATCCTGGGCACGGACGGGTCACAACCATTATACAAGGTACTGATGAGACCTCATCAGGAATACTGTGCGCAGTTCTGGTCCCCCAAGTTTAAGAAAGATGAATTCAAACTGGAACAAGTGCAGAGAATTGCTATGTGGGGAATGGAAAACCTGTCTTATAAGAAGAAATTCAAAGCACTTGGGTTGCTTAGCCTAACCAAAGAAGACTGAGGGGAGATATGATTGCTGTCTATAAATACATCAGGGGGATAAAGAGCAGGGAAGGAGCGGAGTTATTTAAGTTCAACACCAATGTGGGCACAAGAACTAATGGGTACAAATTGTCCATCAGGAAGATGACACTTGAAATTAGATGAAGGTTTCTAACCATCAGAGGAGTGAAGTTCTGAAACAGCCTTTCAAGGGGAGCAGAGGAGGCAAGAAACCTAACTGGCTTCAAGACTGTGCTTGATAAGTTTATGGAGGGGATGGTATGATGGGACAGCCTAATTAGGCAATTAACTGATATTTCACTACTAGCAGTAAATATGCCCAATGGCCTGTGAAGGGGTGCTGGATGGGGTGGGTTCTGAGTTACTACAGAGAATTTTTTCTGGGTGTCTGGCTGGTGAATCTTGCCCACATGCTCAGGGTTTGGCTGATTGTCATATTTGTGGTCGGGAAGGAATTTTCCCCCAAGGAACATTGGCAGAGGCCCTGGGGGGTTTTCCCCTTCCTCTGCTGCATGGGGCAAGGGTCACTTGCTGGCGGATTCTATGGTGGATTCTCTGTACTGTGAAGTCTTTAAACCATTAACTGAGGTTTTAATAACTCAGTCATAAGTTAGGGGTCTATTAGAGGAGTGGATGGGTGAGGTTCTGTGGCCGGTATTGTGCAGAGAGGTCAGCCTAGATGATCATAATGGTCCCTTCTGACCTTAAAGTCTATGAGTCTGTAATGTTACATTGTACATATTGCATTGTGTTTGATAAATATGTTTTTAATGTATAAATCAGACAACATATTCCTCCCCAATATGTGTACAGATTTCTACTCTCTTGTTTGTAGCATAATAGAGTCTTTTCTATTGGTTTTACATTGCCTAACAGGTGCAAGGACTCACCACCATCTAGAAATACTAAAATGGAATGCCATTTCCATTTGTTGTTAACAGGGCCTTCACGTTTATCCAAAAAGGAGACAATTGTATCATTGCCACTAGCAAACATTTTTGTTCCTGATATGTCTAATTCTCTCTTTAATGTTTTTTGTGAAACAAACTCAAATTTTCTCCCTTATATCTGTTGAAGGGCACTCACTATGATCAGCATAAGTTATCACTGAGACATGGTACATCCGATTTGCAGACCAACAAGGTTTAACGAACAAGGATTAGTACAATACAAAGCCAAAAATTAACTATGACATATCAATACTCACTAACCCAAGGAGTTATAGAATAATAGAGTCATAGAATATTACAAATGGAAGGGACCTCAGGAGGTATTTAATCCAACCCCCTGCTCAAAGCAGGACTAACCTCAGCTAAATCATCCCAGCGAGAGTTTTGTCAAGCCACAGCTTAAAAACCTCTAAAGATGGAGATGCCACCATCTCCCTAAGTAACCCATTCCAGTGCTTCACCACCCTCCTAGTGAAAAATATTCTCCTAATATCCAACCTAGACCTCCCCACTGTAACTTGAGACTGTTGCTCCTCGTTCTGTCATCTGCCACCACTAAGAACAGCCTAGCTCCATCCTCCCTGGAACCCCCTTTCAGATAGTTAAAGGCTGCTATCAAATCCCGCCTCATTCTCCTCTTCTGCAAACTAAACAGATCTAGTTCCTTCAGCCTCTCTTCATAAGTCTTGTGCTCCAGCCCCCTAACATTTTTGTTGCCCTCCGATTGACTCTCTCCAACTTTTCCACATCCTTTAAGTAGTGGGGGGCCTAAAACTGGGCACAACACTCCATATTTGGCCGCACCAATGCCGAAAAGAGGGGAATAATCATTTCCTGCGATCTGCTGCCAATGTACTACTAATGCAGCCCAATATGCCATTAGCCTTCTTGGCAACCAGGACACACTGCTGACTCATATCCAGTTTCTTACCAACTGAAACCCCCAGGTCCTTTTCCGTAGAACTGCTGCCTAACTTGTCGGTCCCCAGTCTGTAGCTGTGCATGGGATTCTTCTGTCCTAAGTGCACGACTCTGCACTTGCCCTTGTTGAACCTCACTGTATTTCTTTTGGCCCTATCCTCCAATTTGTTTCCTATTTTTCTGTATCCTATCCCTCCCTTCCAGGGTATATACCACTCCCCCTAGCTTAGTGTCATCTGCAAACATGATGAGGGTGCAATCTACCCCAACCTCCAGATCATTAATGAAGATATTGAACAACACTGACCCCAGGACCGACCCCTGGGGCACTCCACTTGTGACCGGCTGTCAGCTAGCCATGGAGCTATTGATCACTAGCTGTTGAGCCCTATGCTGTAGCCAGTTCTCTGTCCAATTTATAGTCCATTCATCCAACCCATACTTCTTTAAGTTGCTGATAAGAATACTGTGGGAGACCGTATCAAAAGCTTTGCTAAAGTCAGGTATATCACGTCCACCGCTTTCCTCTCATCCACAGAGCCCGTCACCTCTTCATAGAAAGCAATCAGTTTAGTCAGACATGACTAGGCCTTGGTGAATCTATGTTGACTGTTCCTGATCACCTTCTTCTCTTCGAAGTGCCTTAAAATGGATTCCTTGAGGACCTGCTACATGATTTTTCCAGGGACTGAGGTGAGGCAGACTGGTCTGTAGTTCCCTGGATCCTCTTTCTTCCCTTTCTTGAAGATGGGCTCTATATTTGCTTTTTCTCAGTCATCAGGGACCTCCCCCAGTCGCCACGATCTTCCAAAGATAATAGCCAATTGCTCTGAAATCACATCAGCTATCTTCTTCAGCACCCTCGGGTGCATTGCATCTGGCCCCATCGACTTGTGTTTGTCCAATCTTTTTAAATAGTCCTAGACCTGTTCCTACAGGACTGCGGGATGTTCACCTCCTTCCCATTCTGTGCCGCCCAGTGCAGTAGTCTGGACCTGACCATGTCTGTGAAGACAGAGGCAAAAAAAGGCATTGAGTACCTCAGCTTTCTCCACATTCTCTGTCACTAGGTTGCCTTCCCCATTCTGTACGGGGCCCACACTTTCCCTACTCTTTTTCTTGTTGCTAACATACCTGTAGAAACTCTTTTTCTTCCCCTTCACATCCCTTGATAGCTGCAACTCCAATTGCACTTTGGCCTTCCTGATTTCATTCCTGCATGTTTGAGCAGTATTTTTACAACCCTCTCTAGTCATCTGACCGAACTTCCACTTCTTGTAAGCTTCTTTTTTGTGTTTAAGCTCACCAAAAATTTCTTTGTTAAGCCAAGCTGGTTGCCTACCACACTTGATATTCTTTCTGCACATCGGGATGGTTTGTTCCTGTGCCCTCAATCAGGTTTCTTTAAAATACAGATAGCTCTCTTGGATTCCTTTCCCCCTCATATTAGCCTCCCAGGGGATCCTGCCCATCAGCTCCCGGAGGGAGTCAAAGTCTGCTTTTCTGAAGTCCTGGGTCCATATCCTGCTGTTCTCCTTTCTTCCTTTTGTCAGGATCCTGAACTGGACCATCTCATGGTCACTGCTGCCTAGGTTGTCACCCACTTCTACCTCCCCTACCAAATCTTCCCTGTTTGTGAGCAGCAGGTCAAGAGCAGCACGGTCTCTAGTTGGTTGCTCCAGCACTCGCACCAGGAAGTTGTCCACAATACACTCCAAAATCTTCTTGGATTGTCTGCGCTCTGTTTTATTGCTCTTCCAGCAGATGTCAGTGTGATTGACGTCCCCCATGAGAATCAGGTCCTGTGAACTGGAAACTTTCCCTAGTTGACTCAAGAAAGCCCCATCCAACTCATCCTCCTGGTCTGGTGGCCTATAAGAGACCCACCACAACATCACCCTTATTGTTCTTGCTTCTAAGCTTAACCCAGAGACTCTCAACTGGCATATCTCCAGTTTCACACTGGAGCTCAGAGCAATCGTAGTGCTCTCTTACATACAGTGCAACTCCTCCACCCTCTCACCCATGCCTGTCCTTCCTGAACAGTTTATACCCATCCATGCCAGTGCTCCAGTTATGTGAGTTATTCCACCAAGTCTCAGTTATTCCAATTATGTCATAGCTTCTTGACTGTGCCAGGACCTCCAGTTCCTCCAGCTTGTTTCCCAGGCTTCTTGCTTTGTGTACAGGCACTTGAGATAACTAGCCGATTGCGCTACTTTCTCAATATGAATCAGGAGGCCTCCCCTGTTGCACCCTCCTTCTTCTGCTTCCTTGTGGTGTCCCACTTCCACGCTTACTTTCGGGCTTAGGTCTCCGTCCCCCATCGAACTTAGTTTAAAACTACTTGCTTACAAAATCGGACATAAAAAGACACAAAAGTGTCACAAAGCACTATTACAGAAAAATTGCTTACCCTCTTGTCTTGTCTGTAAGAATTTTTGGTTAGTACTGACCTCGCTGGGGCTTTTTATGTAGCCTATTGTTAAACAAGGCAAATATCTAGATGAGTTGACAGAACCCCTTATCCCTAAAATTGCTTTTTGTTTCCGTTCTGCCAAACTCTGAGTGACCACAGGATTGATACAAACCAAGTTCAAGTAGCTGAAAATTCTCCATTTGCCTTCAATAGACTTTGAGCCAGCCTCTGAAATTTGTAGCCTTATCCCCTTCTCTGTGTTGTTTACAATAGTACCCACACATTAAAAAGAAAAGAAGGAAGGCTAAGATGTTTAGCCTGGAATTTGATTGGAAAATCAGATGGTATAATGCCTAGTGACTCCTGTACCTTAAAAGAGACTTGGTTCATTGTTATTACTACTTTAAGTCTAATGATAGTTGGTTTAGGAGACACTGACATGAATGAAGAAAGGGCCTTTCATATATATATTCAATATTATTATTTCTTATATATTACTATGGATATATTCTATATCTTCATGCCGTAGGGTGCTCTTTTGCTGCAGAGTACCAGCAGATAACAATAAAAAACTGAATAACAGCATTCAGTGAGTAGGGGCAAAACATGCCCCTTTAGCTCAGTGTTGAGTGAACATACACAGCCTGAAGGAACAGGATCCATGGTCATGTCAAAGATCATTAACCTTGTCCTTTGTAATCATACCTTTTGTGTTCTTTTGGAGAGCTTTGTTCTGTGTGTATCAGTAGGCTACGTCAGAGGGCTGGGAAGATGAGACTTCATTGAGATAGCAGCCACATGAAAATTATGAGAAATTGAGGTGACAAGACAGCATTGGTAGCTTGAGAAAGAGTAAAATAAATACAGAGTTCACAGAGTAGTTCTGTTCAAAGCTGTTAGCACCACACGACAACCTCACACATCTGATTTTATACCAGCGAATGCAGAGAGGGCTATGTTGTGTGCTGTAGACATTGGACAGGTTCTAATGATGAATCAAGAAGGGAGTAGGGAGGGAAGAAGGCAAGACTGAGGCATGTTATCATATGTGATGCTTCCACTGCTACAGCTGCTGCCTGATCTCAGGTTCCAAAATAACTGACCTATTTTTTAAAAAAAGGTATAATCAAAATGGAAATGGAGCCATGAGGCTATTTGACAAATTAATGGCATTGCAGCTTTGGAATGGCTGAGAGAAGGAAACATTCCTCACAAGTGAATGAGATAGTGTTGACCTGTGCTTGCAATGGTGTCATGCAATACATTACTGTAAAAATTATAACTGGCATCCAAACACCAACCTCCTAAGCCTCCCCACAACTCAACTGCTGAGTTAATGCAATTGCTTTTAATCTCTCTCTCTTCTTCTCCGCCTAAGATACTTTGAAACAATGTGATAGATGTTGAAAGAAATAGAGCTGTCCTGTGAGTAATATAATGCTAATTAGGGAAGTGCATTGGAGCTGGAATCACATAATGGTGTCTGCAGCACCACATACCCCATGCAGGAAAGGAAGTGGCCTGGGGAGAGTTGACTCAGCAACATGAACTACACGTATACGTCGCCTTATAAGGGAATGGCATAGGTTTAAACCATATCATCTTATAGGGATACGACAAGGGTGTTGTAAGGCATGGTCAGCGAGTGAACGGTGATATGTAGGCCTCTGGTTGTCCAGAAGCCAAAGGTAACCTTAAAAGGTTATGCAGCAAATGCTAGCCAATACTCACCAGGACTTAGCAAATTGTTGCATGTGGAAAACTATAAAACCAAGCTGCCAAGCAGCAGTAGCCAGAGAGGAAATGGAATTGCCTAACACCCAGCATTTCAAGCATGTTAGTTCAGTGGGCTGACGCATTCTCACTAGCCTGCTTCACAACAGCCTGATTACCCAAAGTGACTCTCTCCCATCTGCGGAATCCAAAGCAAGTGGTCGTTTAAGTTTGGTCGACATTATTTGTTATTGCTTAAGCTTAGTAAGTATGAATTAATTGTTTCTTGTTGTCTGTCTTGTAAACTTCTAGAGGAACTCCATAACCGGGCACCCTAGTGTCACAAAAGTGACAGCCA
>ML675697.1:626811-910611 GCA_007922155.1 Mesoclemmys tuberculata | reverse complement strand
AAGTAAGGGTCAGAAGGGGATACTGAGTAGAGACTGCCGGACAGCACCCACTGCTCCTCAAAGGAGTCTAGGAAGGCAGCGGACATGGCCCAGAGGAACTGTGCCTGGATACATGAGCGAAGGGAGGAGTGGAAGTAGGCCTCACAGCCACGGAGAACCTCCCCTGGCGTTAAAGTACCTACTGAGTTCTGGGAGGGGGGCCAGCACAAGCCCACCTGTGTCAGACGGTCCCTTCCTGCGCCTAAGGGGAGAAGCAACTGAAACCAGGGCTCCAATGATTTTGGGGCACAATGACTGACAGAACAGGAACAGGAGTGAGGGTTACAGGGACAGAAGGGGATACTAAGCAGAGAACCCCAGAGAGCACCCACTGCATCTCAGAGGTATCTAGGGCCCAGAGGGATTCTGCTGGGATACATGAGTGAAGGGATGAGAAGAAGTAGGCCCCACAGTCACAGAGCAACCCTTGGTGAGCACAATCCAGGAAATTAAAAGGAGCCGGGCTACACCTGAGCCTGCAATGGGTTGCTAAAGGCCAGGCATGTGAGAGAGTGATTGGGCTAGGCCAGAGGTCGGCAACCCGCGGCTCCGGAGCCGCATGCGGCTCTTCAGCCGCGGTAAGCTATGTTGGAAGAGGGGGCAAAATGACTCTTTTGATAGCAAAGGTTGCTGACCCCTGGGCTAGGCTGTGCCTGTAGAAGAAAGCCATGGCAGAGTGGAACTAACTCCTGTGATGAGTCCCTAAAGCAAGGGACTAGGTGCTCAAGGAGGTAGCCCTGGATCTACTGCCCCAGGAAGAGAGCCAAGCAAATTGATCTGACTAGATCGGGGAACCTGCCTGATGCAGGTAATTGGGAGAAGAATTTTTTTTAAATTCTGTTGATGTTATAGGGAGCACCATGAGGCTGGAGGGAGTATCTTTCACATGCACTATAAAAACAAGAACTCTTGAGGTCTCTTGTAGCAAACCAGACCCGTGTCCTCCAAATTTGGCAAACAGGAATATTGTTCTGATATACTTCTGGGTTAAAAATTGACTAAAAAAATTATCTAATTAAATTGTGCCTAATTAAATACAATATATTCTTTAAAGTCTCACATAAGAAAATTCTCATTGTCAAATATAGCATTGCTTTGCTCATGAGCAGTTGTGTCAAATCATTGTCTCTTTATAAAAATTGAAGAGTAGTTTGGTATCTTTGTTTGGAAATTGCTATGTAAATGTCAGCTGGCATTATTACTAACCTAGTACATCAAGTATAGTGCTTTATTTTCAGGTCATCTGCGTTGAGATAGTATGTCCATAACATATGAGATTGACAGATTGGGTGGACTCAGTCCATACTGTAAGCATGAGCCAGGCCTGTAAGAGGGTAGCAGACATCCCAAGAGGGCTGTCTGCACATTACATAAAGCCCATGAGGACATACAGTGTTTAGGCTGTCCCTGTTCTTGGTGCATACTGTGCTAAGTGATCTTCCAAGGAAAATGACCCAATCTCAGCTAAGCTCTAGCAACTACAGCTGATCAAAAAATTTCCCTGGCATCTTGTGATGAATAACTGCCTCTCTTTTTAACTGTTTGCAATGTTGTAGCTGTGTAGGTCCCAGGATATTAGAAAGACGATGTGGGTGAGGTAATATCTTTTGTTGTCCCAACTTCCATTGATGAGAGAGACAAGCTTTCAAATTACACAGGGCTCTTTTTCAAGAAGAAGAAACTGTGTAACTTGTCTCTTTCACCAAAAGCTCGTCTCTTTCACCAGCAGAAGTTGGTCCAGTAAAAGATGCTACCTCACCCACATTGTCTCTCTCTCATTAACAGCGTTAAAAAAAATCTGAAATTCTGAGAAATGTTGCATTTTTTAATGAAAAATAAAATCTTTTTAAAATGTATAATCCATTCTCTTCTTTTCTTGCCATCTCTTCCTTCAGCTACTCAGTTCCTCTTTTAACTTTTTGCCACTAGAAAATTGGGGAGAGAAGAGGAATGGGGAGACAGAAACTTAAAAAAAACCCTCAGGAAATTTTGAAAAACAAAAATGATTTTAACACTTCTAAGGAAAATCGTTTGGTATTTTTTTACTAGCTTTTCTATTTACACTACACATCGTAGAGTCAGAGGGTGGAGTATTAGTGTCAGCTCTCATGTTGATTTGTTGGAAAAAGACCTCAATATCTAACAGACTCTCACTCAGGTCTGACCATCTGTACATATATTTTCTTGTGAAGGAGAGAAGTGCATTATTTGTCCAAAGAACTGGATACAGCATGGGAAGGACTGTTATGAACTTTCGTCTGGTATAAAATCTTGGTCTGTGTGTAAAGAATATTGTTCTTCCCTGGGCTCCAGACTGCTGAAGATAGACAGCAAGGAAGAACTGGTAAAGTCTATTTCATTTCTTGTCTGAATTCCTGTATATCCCGAGCTACAAAGGACTGTTTTGCCAAAAATGGGAGAGGAAGAGGTTATATAATTTATTGATGTGCTATAAGAATTTTATGGAAAAAATATATTCAAAATGCACAAATGTGACTGATGCCAACAACAAAAATTGTCTTAGCCTTTTAGGACTATTAATTTCTCACTCTCCATTCAATAACCTGGGAAAATAAGGATTTGTCTTGATAACTGTATCTTTTCTAATCATGATATGGACATTGAATGGTAAGAGTCCCTCCTCCATACCAGACGTATGTTCTGAGTCAAAGGGACCCTTGTCTAAGATCATGTATTAGAGAAGTGGGAAGAATTTAGAATCATCATTGATTTAAGCAGTTAAAGAAATTGAGGGTGTGTCTTCACTGCAGTTAATGGAAGATATCTTCACTTGAATTATTTCTTTTGAGTTAGCCTAGCAGGAGTAAGAGCAGACACAGTGTGAAAAAACACTGGAGCTCCTGTGTTCACACTAGCACTGAATTCCCCTCTATGTACTACAAGTCTTCTGGGGGTATATCCCATGATTCTCAATACTACAGTAAAAAGAGCTGCCCTGAATTGAATCCCATTGAATTGTGGGAAAACTTAGCTCTTCTTTCTAGGCAAGGGAGAAAATTGTTCTCCAGTGCATTCCCACTAGCAGTGCCCAGTGTAGCTAGCCTGTGTCCACCCCAGAGTCATCATGGTAGCAGCTGATGACTTGTGTTAACTCAAGCTTTAGCCTTTGGCCCCTGACAAACCAGCCAACTCAAGTGACAAGCACCACCACACTGCAAATAAAGGTTTTTGTGTGAGGATGGGACTTTCGTTAGAGGGGAGACTTCAATCATAACTCGAGTTACCTCTGCATTGACCATGAGTCCCGACCATGGACAGAGATTTGTAATCTTTGGGTTAACATGTTTCACTATGCTAGAGATCCAGAAGGGGGTGGGTGTATTTGCAGGGGTACACTCACTGCCCTTGTGGTAAATAGAGCTGGCTCATTCATTCCAAGGCCTGTTTAGATTACTTCTCTTTCAAACCAGGCTTAGAGTAAAGTTCACTAAGAAACTTTTAGTGCATGGCAGTAGGTTTCACATGGCCACTTGCTGCTCAGCAGGCTCGTGCAGGATACGTTTTACACCACCAACTTGCAGAGAACTAAGTGTTTGTGTAGACAAGGACGTATTATCTTTGGTCTGTTGGAATCTAGGTATCCCTTTCAATTATGTCTCACCCCTAGAGCTAGTTGGCTATTAATGCTAAAGGCACAGTGCACTCTGCTCCTAAAAGAGGGCATGTCTCCTGGTCCTCAACTCTCTGGAGCACAGATTTGGTTATCAAAGGGCTCCCCTTATGCCCCTCATTTGGAATCACTATGATTTAATGTATTCCTTCATGACGAGGAGGAGGAGGAGTACATTAAAGAAACTTTTCCCTATAAAACAAAACACACGTTATGGACACTTTTCTGGGTGTAAGGAATTCTGTGATCGGCCAGCAGGCAGTCGGACCTACATAAGTGCCTCACCATTAGAACATTGGCCTCATTCCTTTCCTTCATATTCAGATAACCTCAGGAAGGGCAGAAGCAGGAGACTGAGTTAGTTGGTTGTCCGGTTTTTCTTAAGAGGTGGTCAAGAAATTTATTTCTAAAATTTTGAATTAAATTATTTTATTTGAAAACTATCAATGAAAACTTCAACAAAGAAATGAAAAAACATTTTTAGTTTTAATTTGAAATGTTTATTTCATTTTCTTTTTTTAAAATAAAAAAATAAATTTTTCAGTATTCTGGTTGTATAGGTTCTCTCTCTTTCCTGCCCATTTCTCAACCCATCCTATTTTCCAACTTGAAACGGGGAGAGTAAAGTGAAAGAAAATGGGTGATACTGTTCATCACCTTCCTCCTACATACACTTTCTCTTTCACTTTTTATGTGGCCAGGAAGAGGGGAAGAGAGGAAAAATAAGAGAGGTAGAAAAAGAGAGGAGATGGCAAAAGGACAAAAGTTTAAAAAAAGCAAATTTTTTCAATTGTCAAATAAAAGGGAAAAAAATAAAAAATTAGTCAAGATTAAAGAATCCTTGGGAAACATTTTTACTTTGGTGAAACAGCACATTTTATGGAAAAGTTTCAGTCAAATACCTACCCATTCTACCATATTTTTGTTTCTCTCCATAGGATTTCATAAAACCACTGACAGGACTTTCTTATTGGTTGGGATTATTCTATAATGAAACCAAAGGCTCTTGGAACTGGGAAGATGGCACTGTTCTCACCACTGATGTGTAAGACTGTGCTACTATTTCCCTGCATATTTGTGGTAGAATCTTTGCTACAGAGCAGACAAGAGGCAAGCGGAGAGTTAGTTCTGAAACCTGAACTCCCAAGAGTGTGTTCAGGATCAGGCCTGAAATGTAATGCAAATCCTCCCGCTTCCCAGTTTGTGCCTAGTATCAGGGAAGGGTGGAACGTGCTGAACAGAACTGGTTAAATGAAACTTTTTTGAATGAAAACATTTTGCAAAACATCTGACTGTCTTAGAAAATGTTAGAAACAAGGTAGGTGGGGTAATATCTCTTATTGGACTAGATTCTTCAGGTCTCCTTTGTGATACTTTTAAACAAACTTTTAATTGAGAATAGTTTTATTAACACTCAATGTCCTGGTCACTGAAGTTTTTTTTGGTAAGCAAATATTTGGAAAATCATTTTAAGAAATTAATGGAGAATTTCTGAAGATAGATCTGTTTTCAGCTCAGTTAAATTAATATAACTGACATTTTTCATGATTCTTCTTCTTCTGGCCAGCTGTCATCCCCATATTCAGAAAACCACACACAAATTATTGGCCCATGAAAAAACTGAAGAGAAAATATACGTATGATGCAACTTAATGTACAAGGAAAACAAAGTAGAAAGGAGCTGTGTGAATGGTCAGGTCTTTGAAGGGTTGGAAAGCACTGTTGAGTTCCAGACCTCAACTAACTGGGTGTGCTGGATGTCAGGAATAAGGGGCCTTGGTATCCCTCTAGTCATATTCCTGGCTTACTGTTTTCATACCTTTGTAATCGTACAAGATAGTTAATGACTATTCTGCTCATCAAAGTCACACTTGTGTTATCATGGTAACAGTTTATGAATGTTGCTATATGACTTGTCAGTCTGACAGTGAAATGTTTCTTCTTTTCAGTTTTCCAGGTGTCAGAAACTACCATGTTCCATACTGTGCAACATTAGAAAATGGAAGAACTGAGGCCTGTCCTTGTGCAAGGCTAAACCTGTGTATTTGTGAAAAGGGACCGTTTAACTAAAGTCTCTGCATGGGCATAAAAAAAGAATATGAAAAGTATGGGAATCCTATTTTGGAGTATCCCGTTGACTTTTACCTACTTTTTTGAAAGGCTCCATCTTGTGCAGTGCTGAGCATGAAGTCCTATTTAAGTCACCCAACTCCCATGTAATTTATTTAAGTTCTCTACTGAAACACAATACTCAAAGCAGAATACAGGATAGGGTCCCTACCGTGCTGTTAAAATTCTCTGCTGTACTCACAGAAAGCGCCAGGGAGTGATTATAAAAAGAGGTGGCTCCTCTTTCAGCAGAAGGAGCAATAACCACAGACCTCTAAAGTTTTCACCAACCAGCCCTCTGTTTTTGACCCTCACTGCTACTGTTTTTCATGTGTTCCAAAATCCAGACCAGCCTCCAAAGTGTGGAGCCAACTTGAAGCTATTGACCTCAACCCCCACTCACTTCACATGGACTGCTCTTTTAACTCCTGTGACCTAGATATAATTCTTATGCACAAGGTATTTTCTTGATTCTCATTAAGATTTGCTCTTGTCCTGCACAAAGAATTTTTTGCCTCTTATATCCATAGTTGATGGCTTTCCATTAAAAATATATGTTATGTGTTCGGTTTTGAGGTCCTCTTTAACTACTTCTCCCCAGTATCGTTACGCCACCGAACAAGAATCAGAATGGAAAACAGGGAGCAGTTTTAGATCACTTCTTACTAGAGACTTTACAATGATGAAAGTGGAAGTGAGCTCTTCTTGGAGAGCAGGGGTCCCTTACGCAGCCCTTCCTTCGGCTACAAATGAAGAGAGAAGACTATCAAGGCAAAGTTCCCCACACTAATTTTAAAGAAGTCCAAATGTAAGCCATGACCATGCAGTGTGGTGCTGTCCCCCTCTGGTAAAGGCTGGGCCAGCTGGAGATTGATGATCCTGCTATGGCCTGGTCTGACAGAGCTGAATCTTTTAGCTGAGGCACTAGAGGCTCATGGATTAAGATCCCCCTGTTCCAGGTTTGGTCATCTGAGGCACTAGAGGCTCATGGATTAAGATCCCCCTGTTCCAGGTTTGGTCATCACTGCCAATGATCCACCCCAAGGAATAATTTTTAAAAATATGTGCTTGTCTCAGACCATGTGCATCTACGTACATGGGTGCAGCAGTGCCATTTAATGGACATAGTAGTTTCTCCTGATTCCTTGGTGAAAGAGTTGTTGAATGAAAGAGGGAGGGAGGGAGAAAGAAGGAAAGTGAAGTATGTACAACAGGGCCCTGATTGCTCCTGGTTTATTTCATATCGATCCTGGTTTAGATTTCCTCCAATCCTTAAGTGGAAAATATTTCCAGTCATTGACAAAAAAAATCCTGCTCAACCCTTAAAAAGCAGACACTCCATCCAGACAACCTCTGCAATGATCACCGTGTCCCAGATCATCCAATATCATTATCCTTATTTTACAGGACAGGGAATTTAATGAGATACACTTGCCAAGATCCACAAAGGACCTTCAGTTCTGTTATGCCAAGCATCACAGCACCTATCTTTTAGGTGCCTAAAAAAATCACAGAAACAACACTGGAATCCATAAAGCCTGAGGTAGGCAACCTGGGGAGAGACAGACACCTTAGAATGCAACCTGCAGAAGTCTGCACGGTAGGCAAGGTGTAGCCTAAGTAGCCAATGCAAGAGGATAATAAGAGGAATGGGTGGTAAGACCTTCCACTGTGGCATTCCCCAGGGTCAAATTTGGACTGTTGAACAGCTGTGTCACCTCAGTGCTCCAAATTGAAGTGCCTTTTACACTACTTTGCTGTACAAACATCCACTCTTGGCCTGTTCACATACAGCCTCTAGCATGTAAAATCACTCCCAGCTATGTTACATGAAAGCTTTGCCAGCCACTCATGAATTACATATAGAACAACACCAGAAAATTCCACTCCCACCCTCATCCCCCAGAAACATGCATCTCATACTGCTCAGTACCCTCCTGAACAATGCAAGCTTATAGAAAGTCTGTCATTTCATCATCGGAAAAATGATATGCACCAATCTGGTTTTCCCCAGTGGAGTTTCCCCACACACTTTAATCCAAAAACAGCATGTAGCAGGTTCATACAGGGCGCTCCTATTGCTCAGGGCCACTGTACCCACAAACCACTCAGAGACCTGAGCTTCATGCTCCTGCCAGTCAGGGTTATATACAGTTGCTTAACCCCCACCTTCTATTTACAGAGAGTTCAACTTAACAGCCTCAGAGACCTTACTGTGTCCATCACCCCCCCTGAGAACTATTCACCTCCTTACTCTAGCTTTTCCCTCTCTTTCCAGCTGCAGGGCCTTCCTGTGAGCTTTCTGTAGCCCCTGGCTAACGAGGCTGGCAGCTGCTCCCTATTGGCTCACTAAGTTCAGGCTTACTCAGCCAGCTCCAATTCTCTGTCCTTAATTGGGTCTCATGTGACAGAGGGCTGGCTCCAGAGGTGCTGGACCTAGGGATGTGGGGGATGCTTCACATTCCTCCCTCCCCCAATCAGAATATCCCATTATTCATTCGCCTCCTGAAAGACGGCAGATCCCTCTGTTCAAATCCTTCCCTCCCCTCTGCAGAGATAGGGGACTTGAATCAGGGGTCTCCCACATCCTAGGTCAGTACTTTAATCATGGATCAAAAAGTTATGAGGTGGGCAGCACAATTACTTCCTCTTCTGGCCATGTTATGAATGGGCTATGCTCCAGCAGGTGAAAATACCTACCACCTTGGGACCCATGGGTGTGACAGATGGAATGCCTGTCTTTCCCTGGTTCATAGATCACATTGGGGCTTATGTGGGATACAGGTATCCAAACATCTAGAGTGAGGCAACAGTTCCCATGTCCAGAGGCGGAAATGTGGACATCTTCTAGGGGACATTTACCCTGAAAATTTAGGTACTGAGTGAGTTTAGGTATCTGGTGGATTTAGGCATCAGCTGAATGTGGGTTTTGTGGATCATAGAGGTGCCTAAAAATGGGACTTAGGTGCCTAAATACCACTGTGGATCTGGGCCATAGTTTCTTGTTTTTGTTTTGGGGTACTTGGTGTGGTTGCTGACTTGCTGGAGGTCAGCAGGATGACTTATCTGGTTGGCCAGAATCATCTAGAAATTGGGTGAGGCAGGCACCAGCTCTGCTTGTTAGCAGTTTGAGGATGACATAAATGACTTCCATTATGGGCAAGCAGCCTGGCCTGCTAATCAGCTACTCAATTACTGAGAGTAAAGTGGAATAAATGGGTGCTCCTGGGGTGGGGGAGACAAATTAGAAGAATTAGTATCAGATCAGCTCCAGGCCCATGAGGGACAGTTATAAAACTTGTGTTATAGGGACTTTGCCAGTTCTTTTGAAGTAGACTGCAGGCTCCCTCACCCTACAAATGAAGGGGACTAGATTTGCCACAGGTGGTGCAAATTACAGGCTGTTGTTGCAAAGAATCAAGAGAAATTTAAAAGGGATGTAGGGTTATTACTTGTTTCCCAGCTTTGAAGGAGCTGATGTGCTCTATAAAGGATTTGAACACAATTCTACAGAGACTGAAAAAAATAAATGTTTCTGAAGTATGTATGTGTGCATATATAATTATATTTTTCATATATATATATGTGTGTGTGTGTGAAAGAATCTATGTACCTAATCTTACATAAGTATATATAAACCTGGGGAACTGACAAGGGATGATTGTTACAGCAGTTATTTTCTGTTGGGGACTCAACAGGAAAGAATAATTATGGGGGAAGAAGGACCAACTGAAATATATTATCTTGAAGAATAGTTAGTCCTCAGCTGTAAATTATTGTGCCTTCATACATAAATCAGGTAAACTGAGAATTTGTAAGAAAATATGTTTCTTTTGGCAAGAGAGATTTGTTTGTTCAAAACCCTATATAATGACATTCATTGAGGGAATGAAACTGCACATTCCTACAATTACTTAGAAGAGACACAGACTCAGCTCCTGATAGATAAATTACCCCATTTGTACAATTCCTTCTGTATTCTGTATAGCACTGTACTGGTTGATAATCTTTGATTAAATAATTCCAAGTGAGCCTATTATATGACAATCTTGAGACATCATTAACTCAGACAAGCACCGCTTTGTTCCATATGATTTACTAATATCGAAATGGATCTCATCTTTTGCCTTCCCTGGTTAGTGACGATCTTTTTAGACCTAGTGTATAATGATGAAAACTCATACAGCTACAAATGCAGAACCCTATGCTACATCATCAACACTACATAATGGATTGCGAATATCCCTCCGAGTTTAGCCTGCAAGGCTTCTTGGCTGGTGATGTCTCCCTATGCTTGGCCCTTCCCAAGGTCCCCCTCGATCTCCCCAGCTGCTCCCCACACCTGGCTCCAGGTTGTTCCAGCCCCAGCCCCACTCTGCTTCAGTGTTGACTTGGCTCGGCTCTGCTCTGCTTAGCTCTCTGGGACACTCCTCGGGCCTCCTGGTTCTGCTGCTGTGGGTCTGCTCAGCTCACCTCTCTGGGCTTCTTCTCTGGCCTCCGCTCCCAGCTCCGTCCAGATCCAGCCCCAGCTCTGCTCTGCTCAGGTACAAAATCCTTAGCAGAAGGGAGATGGAGAGGGAAATAAGTAGTCTGATGCACCTTTCAAAAGATCAGTGCGACTCACTCTGTGATATCTGAAATCACATAGGATGTTCTCACATTAAAGAATCACAACCCCTATACTAAGCACTCTGAGCAAATGATTTTTCATTTTGTCGGGTTAAGGTTCAGATAATGAGGGCTGACGTGTTATTTTCAAAATCTGATGTTTAGGAGGCTCAAGTGCTTGAATTGTTATTTTAAGCATTTGTGTCTCAGAAGCAAAACTGACAAATGCAAAAATATTTGACTTTCAGCTGAAGATATTTGGGTGTTAGGTTTTCTGATGAATAAAGAATCAGAACTTCTCAAGGAAAATAGGAACAATGATATTTATTTAATTGACTACCAAATTTTGCCAGAAATAAGTGTCTTTGGAAATTTCAACGAACCATTACGTTACTATTTAGAGTTAAAAGCCCATTGAGATGAATGGAGTAGTTAACATCTCTTAGAGCCATTGCTGAAGGTGGTCTGCTGTCTCAGGAATGTAACATCAAACAGGTTACATTGACTTCGCAGTTTCAAGATTATCTACAGAATCCAGAGAGCTAGGATCATTATTTCAAATGAAATATTGCATTCTGGAGCACAATTCAGCAGTAAAGGGAAAGCAAGGGGTGGATTCTGGAATATATGAAACAGCCACAGAACCATGGATTACACAGAGTTGTGTATATAGATATTTGTCATTGGGCCACTCATTTTTTGTGGGTGCCTCCTGTTGGCTGGGTGTGGTGCTGCAATCTTTTTTCTCCTGGTGCTCCTGTTGGTTGTTGACCTCATTAGGCAGGTCTTAAGTGGCTCAACCCTCTGGCCAAGTCACACAGTCAGTATGAATGAATGAACCACTTCCAGGGTAGCAAAGGTCCAACAATGATTATCAGAGTGCCCTTATTAGTGTCTTCAGCCTTGCCTTTGGGTTCTTTGAGTCTATCACCTTTCTCAGGCTTTTATAGAGTTCAGCTGGAACAGTTGGTCTGCCTCATCAGAGGCTTCAGCCTCATCTCTGGGACCTTTTAATATAATCCCTTTTCTTGGTCTTTTAAACTATCCATGTCCTCTTTCTGGGGCTTAAGTCACTGTAGCACTGGCTGGTGGTTGGGGTGCCCAGGCCTGCCCACTATTTTGGGTTCCAACCCAAGACTCTAACACAGTAACCACATACTGCTCCCTACTCTTTGCTGCTGCTATTCCCTGGGCCAATCCCACATAGCCCCCTCCCCCTCAGTAGGCAACACAGTTTGAGGTGAAATAGCAGGTACAGGGCTATTTAGAAAAGATGGACATGCACAAGTCTATGGGGCCACATGCAATGTATCCGAGTTCACTGATGTGATTGCGGAGTCATTGGCCATTATCTTTGAAAACTCGTGGCAAACAGGGGAGATCCTGGATGGTTGGAAAAAGGCAAATATAGTGTCCATTGTTAAAAAAGGAACAACAGATTAGTCAATTTAACCTCAGTCCCAGGAAAAATCATGAAGCAGGGCCTATAGGAATCCATTTTGAAGCACTTGGAAGTGAGGAAAGTGATTAGGAACACTCAGCATGGATTCACCAAGGGGAAGTCAAGCCTGACCAACCTGATTGCCTTCTATGATGCAATGACTGGGTCTGTGAATGTGGGGAAAGCGGTGGATGTGTTATACTTTGATTTTAGCAAAGCTTTTGACATGGGCTCCCACAGTATTTTCACCAGCAAGTTAAGGAAGTATGGATTGGATGAATGAACTATAAGATGGATAGAAAGCAGGCTCAACTGGTAGTGATCAACGGCTCAATGTCTAGTTGGCAGCCGGTAACAAGCAGAGTGCTCCAGGGGTTGGTGCTGGGGCTGGTTTTATTCAAAATCTTCATTAATGATATGAAGGATGAGGTAGATTGCACCCTCAGTCACTTTGCAGAAGACACTAAGGTGGGGGGAGTGGTAGATAAGCGGGAGGGTAGAGATAACATACAGAGTGACCTAGACAAATTGGAGGATTGAGCCAAAAGAAAACTGATGAGGTTCAGCAAGGACCAGTGCAGAGTCCTGCACTTAGGATGGAATAATCCCATGCACTGCTACAGACTATCACTGACTGGCTAGGCAGCAGTTCTGCAGAAAAGGACCTGGGGGTTACAGTACTCAAGAAGCTGCATATGAATCAACGTGTGCCTTTTTTGCCAAGAAGGCTTGTGGCATATTGAGCTGTATTAGCAGAAGCATTGCCAGCAGATTGAGGGAGATAACTATTCCCCTCTATTCAGCACTGGTGAGACCAAATGTTGAATATTTTGTACAGTTTTGGGCCCTCCACTACAGGAAGGATGTGGACAAATTGGAGAGTCCAGCAGAGGGTAACAAAAATAATTATGGGGCTGGAGCACATGACTTACGAGGAGAGGCTGAGGGAACTGGGATTCTTTAGTATGCAGAAGAGAATAGTTGTGGGGGAGATTTGCTAGCAGCTTTCAACTACCTGAAGGGGTGTTCTAGGGAGGATGGAGTGAGGCTGTTCTCAGTGCTGGCAGATGACAGAGCAAGGAGCAACGGTCTCAAATTGCAGTGGGGGAGATCTAGGTTGGATATTAGGAAAATCTTTTTCACTAGGAGGGTGGTGAAGCACTGGAATAGGTTACCGAAGCAGATGGTGGAATCTCCATCATTAGAGGTTTTTAAGGCTCTGCTTGACAAAGCCCTAGCTGGGATAATTTAGTCATGGTTGATCCTACTTTGAGCAAGATGTTGGACTAGATGACCTCCTGAGGGCCCTTCAAAGCTTAATATTCTAGGATTCCTTGCCCTGTTCTCAGGGATGATGTTCTCATAGCCTCCTCACTGCTTGCAAGTACCACCAAGTACCTCCTTCCAGTTTTCTCTCAAGCTTATTTCACCAGTAAAGTTCAACCCCCTTGCTCCTCTGATCCCAGCCAGGAACTGACATCTTCAACCCCTGCAGATCTTTTTATCTGAGTCTGCTGGATTCTGATAAATTGCATAGAAGCAGCCAATATAGACAGCTCTGGAAGGCCCATCTCCACTTCTCTTTTCCAGGGGAAGGAGTGCGGTAGGATCTCCAGCAAGGGGCCTTGAAGTGCCATGTGCAGCCACGGAATGTGAGATAGTGTGGTTTTGTTGTAATTTGGATGCTATTAGATTTTTATATATTTTTCATAGAATGGTACATGTTTTTCTGCATTCCTAATCAATAAAACCAAGGCTGCTATATTAATCAGATTAGATTAGCTATTTAGAAACCCAGAAGAATTATGTAGGTTTGTTACATAGGAAAGAAAGTAGTGCGTATAACTATCTCCATTGATCCTTATTTGAAAGGTCCGCTGATATTCCAGTACAGTCCCGTCTAACATTCTGAAAGTATTAGCAACGACATACTGAGAGGAAAATAGGAATTTCCTTTTAATGCTAATACAATATTGCAGAGTAAGAAACCAAGAAAATGTTTCAGAGGGGTGGAGTGAATAAAAGCAAGGATCCCGATCATTCAATGAAATGTGTGCATGTTGCTTCCAACAAATTCAGAACCCACCTTATGTTATCAATAGCGCTGATTGGAAAATGGAATTTCCATCCCAGGGGAAATTCCAGTGTGTTTGTTTTTTCCTGAATTGGGACAAAAAATTCAAAATATCAAGAGTTTTTACAAAATGAAAAATGTTGACATTTTCAATCAATTATGAAATATTTTGTTATCCCAAAATGGACTTTGGAAATAGAACATCAATTAGAAATAAAACATTATGTTTTGAAATGACATTTTGTCTTCAAATATGTCATTCAAAATGAGTAATGCAAAATATTGCTTCAGAAAACTGAAAAAATGTTGATATCAACATTTCCCCATGAATAACCTCATTTTTGATAAAGCTACATTTTTTGACTTAGCGTATATGACCAGATCTAATTACCAGATTGATACATGTAATTGAGATTAAAATTTTCCCCCTCAAAGAACCATCTTTTCCCAAAATGACATCCGCACAATGTCTCTTCAAGAGTCCACCATATAATCCCTCATTCTAACCTCCTCCCTATTTTTAGAGTTGGGAGATATATCTGGGTTTCGGCTTTGATTTCAATGTTACACACAGTCAGCATTTCCCAGAATCTTTTCATTGACCTATATTTAGCTTGTTTTTTTCTTGGGACTGTTTCCACTCTTCTCTCTAGTATTGCAGTGTGTAGTAAAAATGAATAAAGGAGCTTCTAGGGCTTTAGAAGCAGAAACTGATAGATTCAACGTCTCTTATGTGTTGGTGATGATGGTTCAGTTCCAGTCACATGTATGCACACACTGCTCATGCCAATGCTATTTGCGCTCAAAGGTTTGGTAGCCTCTCCTCTTTCTGGTGATGATACTGGTGACACTGAGTAAAATAAAGGAAATTTCCAAATGCAAAGGAGTATAGAGGCTCCCTCCTCCCCTCCAAGTGTCCCTCTGATCAAGGCCATGGGAGAGGAGGCTCCATCTTTGGGAAATTGATGAGCAAAGAGTTCATCCTGAAGTTAAAGCAGGGAAGCTAAGACCAGGCTTTTAAAAGTGCTTGGACGCAAGTTGAGCATTTGTTTCTTAGTCAGTTACTTCTTGCAATAGTTCACATATGTACATGTCCAAACCAAGCTCTATAGTTAATACCTGAGGCCTAGTCACCCATAAAAATGAAATACCTTTTTCTCTGAGCGCATTGTGTAGGTGCAACATCCGTTAAACTAGCAGAGCGAGAACTTCCTGTGCGGTTTCAACCAGAACATCATAGATCAAATAATTTTCCCCTCTCATTCATGCTGACCCTCTTATATCAGCACAGACAGATTCTGCCTCTCTCTGTCTCCCTGGAGAATTTGATACAGGACTAGATGGTTGCACCTCCTAAAGTTCTATTCCTGGACTCTTGCTCACTGACCAGAGGATGTCTGCACAGGTATCATCTCTAAGTGTTTGTGGGGTCTCTCATTGTTAGGAAATGTAACTGCTGTAGGATTTTCCTCTTCTGTCTAAATCAGGAAATGAGAGTTAATGGCTGATGTTTTCAAATGTACCTAAGGACCAGATTGAAATCAATGGGATTTAGGAGCCTACATACCTTTAAAAATCTGGCCCTAAATGATTTAGGAGTATAATTCATGTTGAAAGTTAATGGAACTTTAGCAGGAATGGTCTGTCCCCACTAAGGGCAGTAGGGACTAGGGTTCAGCCCACCCCTGTTCCTTGCTAGAGCTCTTCATGGTTTGGGGAGTTTGGATATAAAGGAGAGCCTAGGAAGAGGCAAAGGCAGATACTGGAAGGGAGGAAGTAGTCTCGGAGGACTAGTTAGTGCTTGAGGGAAATCCTTGCTACTCTTCCTTTAATGGCCCAGGAGCAGGACACTTGTAGTGCAGGGCGGGACAAGTTCCCCGCTCTCGCAGCCAGTCAGAATGAGTCCTGGGAAGGGGGGACATATGTGCTGCCAGCTCTCTCTTAAAAGGGAGACTCTAGCAGGAGGAGGACTGCTGCCTGCTGACCTCTCCCGACTGACAGGTGAAAGGACAGACTGAAAAGGGCGAGTTGGGGAGAAGCTGATTGAGGACTGCTGCTGGCCTGAATCAGAGCCCAGCTCCAGGAGGAGAGCTGTGGAATCTTGATTGAAGGTGCGTGAGACTGTTTGAATTTTAACCGTGCTCTGGAAAGAAGGGCTGGGTTAACTCCTGAACTTGGGAGAGGACCCTTGTCTGAGCGAGTACCCAGGGCCAGATGAAGGGTTGGACTTCAGGGGCTAAAGAAGAGGTTTGTACTCTGTGGGAAAGGTTAATAAATGAGACCTCACAAAGAGGTTCCTGTCTGAAGTACTCACCTCTGAAAAAACACTTGTGAACACTATGGATGATCTGAGAACAGCCTTCCTGGAGAGCTATGCAGAGCCACAAGAGGACTTGCTCACAGGCGGTGCCACATTGCAGGCACTTACACTCCTGAGTCAGTTGGGCACTTTTAAAAATCACATCTATTCTCTTCATTTATTTATCTTTATTTACCAGGATGTTAGACATCTCTGACTTTTGCATTGTTTCTTTCCTCTGGCAAAGTTTAGTCTCAGCAGCCAAACTTGTGTTTGGGGTGTATGTCATTGGTCAATCCATGTAGTTTACTCTGCAGTAGTAGGTGTATGTTCTTTTTACCATATCCATTGGATCTACAAGATCACTAATAACTAGAGTAGCAAGTTTATACCAGAGATCCCAGTATTAACAAATCATCTGGGTCTTGTCTGAAGAAACCAGGTTAGCAATTTAGAAATGAGCATGAAATTATTAACTCAGAATTTGCCAAGGGTCCATAAAAATAAGACTAATGGTAAACCTCTGTACACAGAATCCAGGGCTAGGTGTCCAGTCAGGTGCTAAATGGGCATGAATTTTAGGCCCTCCCTTATTCAATATATGATGAAACATCCTGGAAGAGAGTGTAAGAAAAAAATTAGTCAAATTTCCATAAGATACTGAATTGGAAGGTATTTGGAACAATAGAGAAGTCTGAGAAGTAATACTTAAGGAGTTAGAGAGCTTAGAAATATGGACAGGATCCAAAAAAGTGAAACTGAGACAAATGAACTTATCTTTATGCAATAGACTCACAACTAAGATCACCGGCGATGCTTAATAGCCATAGACGTAGACTTGGTGGAATGTCTTGAATTCTAATTTTCTCCCCTTGCTGTTCTGCTGTTCCTTGAATTTTTTTGGCCTTTGAGGCAAGATGCAAGGCTCATTGGTTTATTTATTTTTTTCATCATTGCATTTTCTTTCTTATCCAGGGTTGGGATGATAGGTTTTCAGCTTTTCTCCCTATTACAGCAACATTGCTGTTTGAATTAATTAGGGCCCCTAGGTCAAAAGGTTCAAAAGTGTCCATGTGATGTAGGGGCTTACATCACCTTAATTATTTTCAGTGGGCCATAGGCTCCTATTTTAATCAAGTACTTCTGAAAATTGTGCCTTATTCAGAAAAGCACTTAAGCATGTGTAAAACAGAAATAAAATCCACCAAGGTTCAAAAATAAAAAGTAGAAATCACTGTTTTAGTTACTGTAGTCAGCCGATATGACTCAGACTGCACAGGAATCTTTCTAGAGAAAAGATGTCCTTTCTCCAGAGTTATATTTCAAAACAAAGCCACACCTAAGGTTCTTCAGAATATGGTAACTTAATTTTGCATTTACATACTTTTCAGCATTTCAAAAACTTAGTGTAGCATTAATGTCCAATTGCTTGATGTTCTAATGTTTGTTTTTTGTAAAACTTTCATCATCTAATTTGTAATCTTTGTTTAGGTGTTTTTGTTTTTGTTCAGGCATTGACATGCATTAACAACTTTCATTGATGTTTAGCTCATTTTTTTATTTTGCTTTGTAACACAGAAGCAGAGGTCAGACGTTTAAAAAGGTGATAAGAAACACATCTCTCTGAGCTTGCTGCTCTATTGCGTGATTTTTCTTCAGTCCAGTACTCTCCCTGGCTTCAGTCAACTAGCCTCCTGTGACATAAAATAGGTCTTGTTTACTCTGCCAATTAATATAGAGCATCCATTTCCTTATTTTACTGCACCAGTTTTATCCTGGTGTAATTCCAAAGATATCACTGGAGTTACATTGGCATGAACCTGGTATAACAAAGGGGAGGCTCAGGCCCATAGATATGTTAGAGCTCATCAACCACTTTGAACCACTCAATCAGTCTAAATATTATATCCTATAATCCACCAGAAATGAGTGAGCAGGAACTAACCTACACAGAACTGAAATTCCACACTCCTGTGCCAGAGCTGAGGGGACACAGAGCTGAGAAAACCAAGAGCAAAGGTACCATATGTAACAAACTGCTAACTCTGTACATGCTGCTATTTGTCTTCCTCCAGTAACTGTCCTTGATATTGTACATAAAAATTCAGAAAATTCAATGTATTTTATTCTACTGTTCTGCCAGTGACATGTTCCTGGCTGTTGATCACAGCCCTGCGTGCCAAATGCAAGAAATAATCATGCCTGTTAAGGACAGATCCCAGACCTGGAAGCTAACTAGAGTTTCTCTCTGCTCTAATCATTCTCACTGGCTGCTGGGTGAAGCAACCATCCAACCAACTATAATTGGCCTGAATTAACTTCTTTTTTTTTTTCCTCTCTATAAAAGCCCTCATGTTTCAGGTCCCACCATCATCAGTCTGTGGTTACAATGAAATTTCCTCTCTGGTCAGGTTATTCTATAATTAATATTTTGGAGATCACCAGACCAGTAAATGGTTCTCTCTCCACCTGCTTTATAACTTTTGTTGCCTTAATGTTATGCTCAGACGCCTGACACCATTAGCCAGCCTATAATCATAAAGGTCTCAACATGGCTTCCACTAGCCTAGTTACTCCTTAAAGGATGACCTCAACTGCCCTTCTGGTTCCAAGTCTCCCCAAAGCCTTCTACCTTAAGTTCTTAACTCCTAGATACTTGGACTTTCCCCCTCAGGGTCATAACCCTTGAAGTAGCAAAACCTGCTCTCAGTTATTAGCTCACTTTGGCACATGCACTCCACATAGTTTGCCCAGCAAAGACCCACATGGGATAAAAAATAACACAAGGTTTATTTAATGGAAAAACAACAGACTCAAAGATGAAATAGCAAGAGAAGCCAAAACATACAAGTTGCATTTTTATATTTATTTTCTGTGTAACTTCAGGTTTTACCCATCTATATCAGATAAATTTTCCTTTCTAATACAAGTTACCTGTTGTACTTTAGCCATTTCCTAGCATGTCCCTTGTCATGGAGGAGATCCAGCCTTTCACAGACAGTACCCCACCTAGATGCTAGCCCTCAGTTGCTGGATAAAAGCTTCAGTTTCAAGTCTAGTTTTTAAGGGCTCCCATCATTTTTTTCTTTATTCATGGCATGATGACCCATTTAGGGTAGGGAAATTCTATCTGGGATGTCTTAATGTTTTTCCATTAACGCGAACAGCCCATCTATTGTCTTTGACTGGGTTGTACAATGCTATGTGCATGGAGCGAGCCTGTCTTGTTGTGGAGGCTGCCCTCCATGCATGCCTGACCATCTTTCTGTTGAGAGGTGGAGATGAATGTTGCACCTTTTGCCTGGCTGGGCCCCTTCTCCTTTCTTTCAGATCCTCCATCTCCTCATTGGAGGCTCATTGCACTGACTCTTGGGATCTTCTGCCTGGCGTTGCTGGTAACTCTGGGGATCCTGGGTGCTGCAGGTAAATACATCTGGAATCATAGAAGATTCGGTTTGGAAGGGACCTCAGGAGGTCATCTAGTCCAACACCCTGCTCAAAGAAGAGCTAACCTCAGCTAAATCATCTCAGGCAGGGCTTTGTCAAGCCTCACTTTAAAAATCCTCTAAGGATGGAGTTTCCACCCCTTTTGCTGGTAACTCTGGGGATCCTGGTGCTGCGGGTAAGTACATCTAAAGAAGGCACTAAGGCTACGATGCTGCAATGTATCAAAGAATCTCCAGCATCCACCTTCACAGAATCTGAGCAAGATCAGGGCATTAGATTTGATCTGAAACATTATGACACAGTGAAGGAGTCATTTTAAAGGGAAACCTTAGCACTGATTGAATAGTTAAGGTTTTGATGGCATTACCACTTAGAGCAGGATTAAAATCCCTTAGCTTCTCTCTTAAAGGAGTCAATTTAGTCTCCAAATGTCAGTCAATATCTCTTCAAGGGACTATTTAATGTTCTTTGCAGTTTTAATGAAATATCTATGAAATTCTTTCTAGGAAACATTTTAAAATCTAGATAATTCATTTTTAATTGGCTCAAATTTTCCAGTCACTACCTTGTCATTTACTCAGCTTCACTATAGTTTAGATAGAGGTAAAATAGTTAAACTTTAACATGTAAACATTTCTGTAGCAACATCAATATAAACTGGTTCTTGAGTCATAAATTGTTTTATGTAAAGGTGTTTCACACAGATGGGATTAGACATAGAACAGGAGTATGGTTTCAATGGAGCTGTAGGTATGTGATTCACATAAAGTGGAAGTTTTGATTCCCCTCTCACTGCCCTCTTTTCCAATACACACCCCTTCATTTCCCTGGTAAACAGCAATTCATCTGCACTGGAAGGGGGTGGCGGTGAGGTGAGAGGCTGTGGAGAGAGGGCATGGGGATGAATGTGCACGGGGTAGGCAGGAAGACAGAGTTATATGTGGGAGTCTGGAGAACATGTGGAAGCTGAGCTGGCTAGAGCCTGGAAAGCACTAGTGGGAGGGGCCAGTTATTTTATCTGCTGAGCCCCTGTGGTTTTTCAAAAGGTTGGTCTCCTGAGCAACAAATGGTCATCAGAGATGAGCCATGTTTTAAAGCACTCTGGTTTTCAGAGCAGTGATTCTCTGACAAACCACAGATAAGAAACTTCTCAGAATAGAGAGCTTCCGCCTTACTCCTGTCCTACTCAAGACCCTCTTCCAGCTCCAGGACAGTGTCTCCACCCTGTTCCTTCCACACTCCTTTCCAGAGTTCTTAAAACTCCCCTCAAATATTGCCCCTCAAATATTTCTCTCCATCCCCCATCAAACATTTCCTCCCCTAGATCTTTACTCTGAGCCCCCATTGCTGTCACCACATATTGGCCCATGCTCCTCCACTCCATGTTCTTCAACTTGCCCTGCTCCATTCACATCCCAGCTTTTCACCATATCTCCCCCATCAGTTACAGAAACTGATCTCTATAGTCATCCCACAGATGGCCTTTCTCGGACTAAGTCAGGGCTCATTTATGGAGTGTTAGTGAAATTGCTTCATTGGTCTATTGATAGAAAATGAAAATTGTCCTCCAGATTTGGCACTTTGGCACTTTTCATCACAATAAACATATGCAGGGAGAATTCAGACAAAGCTGCTAAACCTACAGTCACAGGGGCCCCATTGCACCAGGGACGAGGGAATGCTGTGTGATAGTCATTGCTCATGCTCCACTGTTGCATGGTATGATGTGCAAGAAGCTTTGTCCCAAGTGAGAATCTTGTGGAGATAACTGGGGCTGCCAGAGAATCAGGCTGGCTCTTCCTTTATCAAGGGCCATAATACAGCGTTTCTGTTTGACAGAAAACTTCCATCCATTATTCTCCTAACTACTTCTTCAAAAACACACAGTAATTTTCTGGGCACTCTCTGCTATCCCCTCAACTGAATCCCTCCTCCATGTATATTTCTGATAATTCTGTTCTTTACAGTTGTTTCAACAAATTTGCCTGGTACTGAAGTTAGGCTTACCAGCCTCTAATTTCCAGGATCATCTCTGGAACTTTTTTTAAAAATTGGTGTCATATTAGCTATCTTCCTGTCATCTGGTAAAGAAGCTGATTTAAATGGTAGGTTACATACCACGGGTAGTAGTTGTGCAATTCATATTGGAGTTTCTTCAGAACTCTTGGGTGAATACCACCTAGTGTCTTATTACTGTTTAATGTATCAATTTGTTCAAAAGAGTCCTCTAACGATACCTCACATCCTCTGCAGTGAAGACTGATGCAAACGATTAATTTAGTTTCTTTGCAATGGCCTTATCTTCCTTGAGTGTTCTTTTGGTCTCTCAATAGCCCAGTGGCCCCAGTGCTTGTTTAACAGACTTCTTGCTTCTAATGTACTTAATTCTGGGAGGGGGGCTTGCCAGAGTTTGTGCCTTTCTATTCTGATGGTTCCAGGAAGTACCCAGGGTTGCAAGGCATCTCGCTACCACCTGCCTTGTCTGCGCCAGCCATGTGTCATCTCTCAACTCTACCAGCCATGGGCAATGCAATCTCTCTCCTTAGGCCTCCCAAGCCCTATTGTCACTCTATAGGGTGTGTACTCCTGTGCCCTCTGCCAGTTGGCACAAAATGACCCCTGGGTCACACATCTAGCTTCATGACTTTTTTGTGCCAGCCCTGGCTCTATGCAACATTTAAAGAAATTTTTGAATGGTGCCTCTATATTGTAATTCATAGTTTAATTTTGAATGGTACTTGTTGGTGTGAAACATTTGTGAATTCAACTTTTTTTATTTCCCATCAAGCAAACAAATGGCAAGAAAAGTTCTCCCACCAAGAGGAAATTCTGGAAAATGTCACTCGCCAGCAAGAAATTTGGGAAAACCAAATTCAGCAGCTGAAAGAAATTCAGGAGAAAACCTCTCAGGAAAATAAAGATCTCCAGGCTCAGAACGCAGAGCTTTCAAAGTCTTTGCAGTCCTTACAGTCAAAAGGTATCGATCTATGGCCTTCTAATGGGATTATATTTTCCATTATGCATTACTTTGCATTTATCCACATGGAATATCATCTGCCATTTTATTGCCCAGTCATCCAGTTTTGTAAGATCCCTTTGTAACTCCTCTCAGTCTACTTTGGACTTAAGTATTGTGAGTAATTTTTTGTCTACAAATTTTGCCACCTCACTGTTTACATCTTTTTCCATATTATTTATGAACATGTTGAAGAGCACTGGTCCCAGTACAGATCCATGGGGGACACGACTCCTTGCCTCTCTCCATTCTGAAAAATGACCATTTATTCCTACCCTTTGTTTCCTATCTTTTAACCAGTTACTGATCCATGAGTGTATCTTCCCTTTTATCTCATGACTGCTTACTTTGCTTAAGAGCTTTGAGTGAGAGACTTTGTCATAGGCTTTCTGAAAATCCAAGTACACTATATCCACTGGATCACCCTTGTTAATGTGTTTGTTGACCCTCTCAAAGAAATCTAAGAGATTGATAAGACATGATTTCCCTTTACAAAAGCCATGTTGACTCTTCCTCTCCCCCCCCCACAACAACAAACTGTGTTCATGTCCATGTCTGATAAAGTCTGCTGATCTCTTTCCAGTGACTTCAACGGGCTTTGGGTCAGGTCCCAAATGAATATATTTTCTAAACAGATAGCTAGATGGATAGCTCTATAAAAGAGCTATACATCATTTTGATGTATTTTACAGCTCACTTGGTAACATTTTTGTTTAATTACCATAGAACTCTTTTCTCCTTGTCCTTATTAGCAACTGTATATCCAAGTTCTCCTTGTGCTTGTGTTCTGCAGAGATACAGTGTAACAATGCACAATACACATAAGATACATTAAACGTGAAGACGTGGGGCAGGAGGTGATTTTTAAAAAAATATTTCAAAATGTGTTGATTAATTGAGATGATTATTGTTAATCCACCTCTGTACAGGAGTATTATATAGAAGTAATCAGTAATAACTGAGGCTTATTTTCAGATGGGCTGAGCACCCAAATTAGGTTTTGAAATGAATGGGAGTGTGGGTCCTCAACACTTCCAAAAACCAGCCCCTCATTCTGTTCTAGCTGTTGTTAGATGAACAAGGCAGCTGAGGGGCATAATGGGAGTTAACACCATTAGCTGTTCATGTCCAGAGACCACAATTTAAATACTTGATTTATAGTCAGAAGAAAAACAAGTTTGGTGCAAGTAGTTCTGTGCTTATTGTAATAGCTGTAAGCCATAACAGACTATGCATTCTTAGGGAGCTGGTGGCTGATTCAGTGCTCACAGAAGGCAGTGGGACTACCCCATTTATCAGTTTGTGCAGTCCAGTGTTCCTTTAAACAATCATTGCATGTAAACATTGTGGAGCAGTTTTGGCTCTGTGTATGGAAGTTGCTGAATGAATGTCAGTTACAATAATTAATAATAGCCCAACATGTCAGCTACCCACAGCGCTTCGTTTGCAGAGGCTATAACAAGACATGGAATTCTCAAGGAGATTTGGCAAACTAAACCTAACAGAATTCCCTTGCTCTGTAGCATATGCTTAGATATAAATAGAGTCCCATTAGAGGGCAGCAGACATCTTTGCAAGGCTCTCTGTTATCTGCATGGAAACTTATGCCCCCAGATACTTTGTATTGATTCAGTCACCTGGTGCTTCCTGTGCTGGACAGATTTGCATGGATTAAAGCATAGAATTAAACTAGGAATTGACAAAGATCTGAGCCCTGCATCTGGGACTTTCCTCCTCATCTTTCTGCCTTATTTACAGTACCACTAAACAAAACAGAAAGTGGCCTTCATGGATGAAAGGGGAATGACCCATCTTGAGCTCTTCAGAAGCAAAATGATTGCATACATGCAATCAGACAGTGGAGCATCAGCAGCCAGCAATGCTCCCTGTAGGTTTCAGAATGATTTGTTTGTCAGAAGACCCCAAGCTTCAATTTCATCACATGCAGGAACACAAAAATCTGACCAATGTATGTATGTGTTTTCTTTTGAAGGAAACTGTTGCAGAAACTCTTACTACTTTCCTCCTAAAATAAGCACTTGGTCGGAATGCAAAGAATATTGCTCTTCCCTGGGCTACAGACTGCTGAAGATAGACAGCAAAGAAGAACTGGTAGAGTCTATTTATTTTTATATAAACTCTTGAATATCCCAAACGACACACAGCAGGTTTGTCAGAATGTTAGTTATTATTTATTTAGCTATAGTGCATAAATGTTTATTGGGGGAAAATACCAGAATACAAATTGAATAGTGAATTGAAATTGACAATGAATAAATGGTGCTGAACTTATTTTGGTTTAAACCATGCAGGGACATGTGATAGTGGTTACTAGAAGATCAGACCAATCGCTGAGTGTTAAACTGTGTTGGGAAGAGGTAATGGTTCATTTAGGAAATGGGTATGCACAACAGTTAGGAGATTATCAAAACGTAACAGAGAAGTTTTTAAATGAGTTGTTGCGCCTTATTGGAAACATACCGCCCAATGAGAAGATAAATCTGAGCAGATCTAAATGCACATGTTGGACTGTGAAGGCTGTATATGAAACAGTCCACGGGGGATGACATTGGAACTAGAAACTCTGAAGGGGAAACAGGGGCCATCATTGGATACAGTGATTGCAAACACACACTTTCAAAAGAAGGAAAGCCACCTCCTAATTTATGCCAGTGGAGGACGCAAGTCCCAAACTGATTTCTTTTTAAGAAGAAGAAGTGATAAACAACAAATAATCAAGTGTAAGAGAAAACCTGGTGCGTGCATTGTGAACCAGTACAGACTTCTTCTTATGGACTTCAGAATGCAGACACCGTGGAAACATCTGACCTCTTGGTTTCTGCAAAGGTCTAAGTGGTGGAAACTTATGGATATCAATGAAAACATCTTTAAGCAAGAAGTAATGTGTACAAATTAAAGTTAATGTTGCTGGAAATGGTACATGAAGGCTTAGGAGTGATGAAACTAGCACCAGAAGGGTAAAAAGGGAAAACTGATAGTGACATCACGGAGAAGAAAAAGGTAACCTTTAAAAAATGTCAGGCCAGTAGCTTGAGCAGTGATAAGATGGTGTATACGGAGGCAAAAAAGGAGGCTGAAAGTAGTGCTGTAACAACTAAAGACTTTACCTGTGATGAGCTGTGTAACTGACAAGAAGGATGTGAGGGAGAAAAGACCATCTACCAACTCACTAAAGCAGCAAAGAAATTGATAAGGGATGTGAATGGGTTTGCTTATATTGCAAACGAACAGCCAATCAACCAATGTAGTCTGGAGTGATTCTTTTGGAAGAGTGATGAATGAGGAGAACTCAAAGGAGAAACTAAGAAAACGTAAGTTGAACGGGGCATGATAGATTGCATATAGGAGGAAGAGTGACAAAGAAGAGAAAACGCCAGCGCCAGATGAAGTATGGGTGGTTGTGTTTAAGTTACTGGGAAAGAAAGGTATCAAGTATTTTACGAGTCTGTTTAATGATATTCTTAAGAAAGAGAAAACGCTGAATGAATGGCACTAAAGCTTTGTGGTTCCCATTTTTAAACATAAAGCAGGTATTACACTGTGTGCTATTATAACCTAATTAAGCTGAATTCATATACTATGAGAGCATGGGAGAAGATTATTGAAAATGGTCTGTATGGAACAGCTGAAATTTGGAAGGGTCACTAGGGAGTTATGCAGGAAAAAGTATAATTGATGCCATATTTCCTCTACAAAACCCACTTCCAGAGAAAAGAGACGGCTTCTGGGCAGGTCTTTGTGGAGTTGGAGAAGGCATATGATTGTGTGCCAAGAGAATTAGTTTGGTGGAGTTTGTGTTGAGGATGTGTGCCAGAAGGCTATGTGAATCTTACCTAGGATAATTTATGATGGCATGGATATCATAGTCCAGTGGCTCTCAAGCTTTCCACACTACAGTACCCCTCTCAGGTTCTTGCATACTCCCAAGTTTCACCTTACTTTAAAACTACTTGCTTTCAAAATCAGACATAAAATACAAGTTTCACAGCACACTATTGCTGAAAAATTGCTTACTTTTTCATTTTTACCATATAATAATAAAATAAATCAACTGGAATATAAAGATAATACGCTTACATTTCAGTGTATCATATATAGAGCAATATAAACAAATTATTGTATGAAATTTTAATTCATATCGACTTCGTTAGTGTTTTTTATGTAGCCTGTTGTAAAACTAGGCAAATATCTAGATGAGTTGATGTACCTCCTGGAAGACCTCTGCATACCCTGAGGAGCACGCGTACCCCTAGTTGAGAACCAGAGCCATAGTCAAAACCAAATGGCGCTACAGCAAAGAATTTCCAAAACATTCTGGTCTGTACCAAGGGTCAATGTTGAGCCCTTTTTTGGTTTGCGGTTGTCTTTAATGGGATAAATGTGAATATAGGAAAGGAGCTGCCTTGGAATATGCTGTTTGCTGATGACATAGTGATGTGTGTGGAAGATTGTGAGACCTTGCAAAGTGACTCTGAAGAGTGGCAACAAAGTTTTGAACAGGTGAGAATGGTGCCCTCCTGAGTGATGTCCAGTATCGTATCAAAGCTGTTTGGTGCAATTGATGGGCACCTACCCTAGTTTTCTGTGACAAAAATAAGCCAATAAAGTTAAAAAGTAGAGGGTATAAAAGTGTAATGTAACCCTATCCTAATGCACAAAACAGAGACTTGGCCAACCACAAGAAAGGAAACCAGTGTGCTCTACACCACAGAAATGAAGATGTTGAGATGTTCATATGATTGGACACTTCATGATAGGAAACAAAATGAGGTGGTGAGGGCCTAATGTGGGTTGCCCAAAAAGAAGATAACTTGAGAGAGGCTAGGCTCTGTTGATATGGACATATCCAGTAGAGACCTGAGAGTTATATTGGTAGGATGGCTTTTGCCATGATTGTGTATGAAGACAATCCAGAGTGTTACTCAAGGTTCTGCCAACCCCAACCTCTTGGTAACTTTACTCTGTGCAAGTTGTTGTCAGCAAATAAGCCAAAGGGAGACACGACCATCCTGTCAATAGCTGAACTGGTAAAATAGTTCAAGAGTGCTCTTACTTTAAAGTTATACTTTACTCAGGCTCAAGCACTTACACACAGGTAAGTAAAACACCCCAACTCTCAATAATTACTTAAATCTGGGACATCTTTCAAGTGGAAACAGCATTGGCTTTCTAACTGGCCTGATCTTCCAGCTGTCATTAGAGGATCCCAAAGCTGTGTCCAAGAGGAGATCCCAAAGAGTCCAAACCTCGCCCTCTCCCCATTTATCCTTTTTAGTAGACAATAACATGCCAAGGAAGAAAAAACTTGTTGGGCCAACAGTTTAAAGCTAGAGCAGGGTTGCCAGAGTACTAATTAACTAGATGTGTTCCAACAGAATGTGCATATCTTAAGGCCCAACCAAACATCTCCCAAGGGCATGCATAAATAAGCTTCCTGCTTTTCTCCTAAAAGATAGATCCCAGCATGTCCTCCTGAGACTTCATTGGGGAAGGGCTCAGGGTCAGGCAGAGGTTGAGCAAGACGCTTCAATCTTATGATCGTCCAACACCCCTCCCACACGCACACCTGCTGGCTTAGCTGGACAGGCATGCAGAAAGGCCAACCAATTTTGGCTGCTGTTACAAGAAGTATGATAATCAATATTACATTTGAAGTGGTACCTGCTTCTTTTACTGGTTCATCAAAATATCTCTGTACAAGGGGAGACCAAAGACTCAGTGAGTGGACCAGATAGCAGTGGACCTTAGAGCAATCAATTTGCATAACAGTTAAGCGTATGTTCCTGAGTTTTGAAAGAAGGCTATCAAAGTTGCCAAGCCGAAATAGGGAAAGTGGCAAGAAAGAAGAATTATTACTGTTATTATTATTTATTATTATTCTGCCAGGTATCCAAGAATATTAACATAACCGTTTAATTTTAACATTACATTAATGTCATTAACCTACAAGAAGTTGTGATCACAGTGGGAGAAAAGGTGAACACATGACATCATCACTTTCATAGGGTTTGGCTAAATCCTCAGCAAGTCCTGGAATGTGACCCTAATGTTTCTGCTGTTACCCACTCCCTAGTGTGTTATTTTCCTCCTCCATCTTTCTTTTACCTCTTTTCTACCTTTCTCCTTTTGCCTTCTGTCAAATAAGTGTCTGGGTTAGCGTCTCAGGACAAATATACCCTTGCACCACTGCTGTGACAAATAAATAAAAGGCAATAAACAACTAGTGAGAGTGATCCTAGAAACATTTTGCCAGGCCTTAAAGCTGCTAATTCAGTCATGCACACTGTGTGATGTTCCTGAGATTTTGCTCCAGCAACTAAATTGTGAGCCACAATCACAGAGAGAAGGAAGCTGCATCTCCTTATCTTTATTAGTATTTCTTTTTTCCTGTCTGAGAGTTTTTCTTTTTTCTTATTGGGAAGAAATAGGATCGGACTTCAACTACAGCAAAATAAAAGCTACCATTTATAACAACCTCTCTTGGTCCCAATTAGGGCTTTTAATAACATCTAACAAACAAGCAAGCAAGAGATTTTACTTTGGAAAAATCTCTTTAAGCCAAAAAAATTATTTTTTTCAAATACATTTTACATATCATCTAAGTTTCAAAAGTTTTAATTAATTTTGTTTTGGCATTTTGATCAATGTGCTTTAACAAAAGGTTACAAAGTATTTATGATGGTCAATTTATATTGAATGTAGGTCAGCCAGCACTCCATACAGACCCTGTACCACAATTATTTGCTGTTTAATGTTGTGTGACAGTAAAATGTACCTAACAAAGCTGGTTGGAGAACAGGATTTCCATCTCTTGGGAAATTCTGATATTTCAATATTTGTGTTCTTCCTTATCTTGTTCTTGTCCAGTGCATAACAAAGCCTCAGTCCTGAATGGATCTTCCAAGTGTGCCTATACTGCAAATAAATAGTAATAATAATGAGACAAGTAGTCTCCACAGATGCTTCACCACAAGATTCACATTCTCTCCCCTCACAGCTTTACAGCCAGCGAAATGATAAAGAAGGAGGCTGAAAGATGGACTTTAACATTTTTTCCCTTTATTTCTTTTTTGTTTGTTTCCTACAGGACTGCCTAAAACCACTGTATAAGTTCTCTTACTGGATTGGATTATCCCAAACTGGAGCAGATAGTCATTGGCTATGGGAGGATGGCACAGCTCTCTCTAATGATGTGTAAGCCACAGTGTGTATCTGTTCAGTTCGCTGTACATTTATATAAAGCTGTCATGAAACAAATACAAGGAGCAGATTCTAATAGCCTGAACCCAGTAATGTGTGTGACTGTGTGAGTTAGGATCTCCATTTAATAATCTTCTTGCCTTCCAGTCAGTGCCAGAGGCAGTAAAAGGGATGGGGGTGGGATAAAATGAGCAGAGGTTGTGAGTCTGTTGTAATATAACCTGAAATCTAGAAAGGAAAAAAAAGCAGATTTCGTAGGCTGAATTTTTCAAAGGAGCTTATGGGAGTTATATGTCTCATCTCCTCATACTTTTCTTTTGACTTTTAATGAATAAATATGAGTTTGGTCACTTGCTATGCTTGCCCCCTCTTCTCTACATCTGAAAATCAGCTCACAACTGGCCATCACTTAGGAGAAGACCTCAGTGATGGTTTTTCCTGCAGAAAATTTCAGTTTTTCACAGCTAATTAGAAGTGTGACAATTTGTGGTTGTGGCCTTCATTCTTCATGAGAGAGAGAGAAGGTTTTGGCAGAAAGCAGATGAGTTTTGGGGAAAAAAATTGTTTAGTGGAAAACCCTGTTTTCCATTGAAAAACTACTTTGATGGAAAAATGTTAACTGCCCTTATTCAGTTCTGTAGACAGGACTGAGGTGCCTTGGCAGACATTCCAGAACAGGAATAGAAAGTGGTACAGCAGGTCAAGGCTGACTCGCACTGGTTGTTACCCTAAAACTCCAGGACCCACAAGGCCCTGTGCTGGCTTGGGTATACTAACAATACTGCTCCCCAGCTTTACTTCTTAAAAGGGTAACTACAGTGGACCACCATAGGGGATTTACTAGGGTTTTACCAGAGGTTTTTATTTAAAATCATAGAAAAATTCCCTTGAGCTGCATGCCCTGGTTCGCCCTTGAAAGGACATGGATACAGCACTCCACTCAAAGGAGTGACACTTAGATAGTAAATTCTTCAGAAACAAATGTCTCTTTATTAACTACTAATTCTAATACAATTGAGGTTTAAATTGAGAGTCATACAGTAAAACATAGAAATTAGCTGCTTAAGACAACACAAAACACTGTAACCCATGTATGCTCCCACTACATATAATATAAAATTCTATAATTGCAATATAGCATTCATAACGCAAGACGGTATTCTCTTAGCATAAGCTACAATGTTATGAATACTTGACTGCAGCAGGGCATAACAAACATACAATGTAGCAGAATATAGCATAGAAAATCCCACATACATATGTATGAATCTTTAGAACACAGCAATGTTAAATTTATTACCATGGAACAAGCAATACCCGCAGGCATGCAGTAACATCACAATAATATAGTTAACAGTACGACTAATATTATTATAAACTAAAATAGTTATTATTGGGGTGATTATTCAAGCACAAGCATCCAGCTTTATATACAATCATTCCCATACATCCCTGATTTGTAAGGAAATATCATACTTCTCCTTGATTTAATCCCTCTAATTTGTCTGGGATCCTTCTGCTCTGTCCAGACCACTTTTGTCACTGTGGCTGCTGCTGTCCTGGTCTTCTCTTGCTCTCTGCTGCTCTTTCTGTTGCCCAGGTCTTCTTTAGCACTCACGTTCACCCACAACCAAGCCTGTCAGCTCTCTGCCTTCTATACAGTTTTTCTGGCCTTTGCAGATCCTTTCTGACTAGTTGCTTTCTTATTGTCCATCAAGAACTCCTACGCACCCAGAGGTGAGAACATTTTGTACCAACCAAATGCCCAATATGTTATTGGTTTTACCTTGTTTACTTCAAACTTGGACCGCCTCCTGCTCCTCCTCCAAGATGATATCATTTTTAACCAATCAGCTAGCTGATATGCTAATTAGCTTCACTTGTTTACTCCAAACTTGGCTCCACCTTAGCTCCACCATCTCACTTTCTGACCCCTCCCTCTAGGTATTAGGAGTGAATTTTATTTCAGCCCATCCTACCCTCCTGCTATTGGTCTGTTTCTTAATATCTCCAGTTTGCTTCTTTTCCCTCACTGCCTGATGACATCATTTATCACCATTTTGGATTTCTAACTAAAACTTACTCTAACCTATCATTAATTAACACTTATCAAAAGCCTTAAACTTAAAACTAACTATATTACTATTCATGGCTAATCAGTATGATTCTGTCACCATTTTTGTTTTTCTGATTAAAGCAGATAAAATCTTTGCTGTTTTCCTTCCTCTCTCTGCCTGTTTTTCAGCTGTACGACTACATATTGTTTCTGGTACTGGTGTTATGTGAACTAGAGCAGCGTTAAAAAATGTCTTATGTAATGGTAGCTCTCCACATATGCGGCAGATGCTCAGATCATGGAAATTGTTATCACTTCATTCAATTCAGTGGAGGTATCACAGATTACACCAGCTGAAGCTGTACCCGCTATCAAATATGATTCTCACCAGCTGTGGTATTCCCCACTTTCCCAGCCACCAATGAACATCATTTTTAACAACTCTCCTGCCCACCAGAATGACCTAATGTTAATAGCTACTTCTGGTTTTGCCGTGTTGTTGGTATGGCTGACAGTAATACGTGTCTTTCCTTTCCAGCTCTTTAGCACAGCAAAAGTACCATGAAGAATGTGCAGCTTTCTTGTTTTCTGAAATTCGCTCCAGTGTTTGTACAATCCCCTATAGGTGCGCCTGTGAAAAGGAGGTTGTCAAGCTGAAGTCCCTTGCACTGTCATGAGGAAGAACATAGAAACTCTGATATTCGTATCTCAAGAATCCCAGGCAGACAGAGAAACTCAAAAAGTATTGCTGTGTCTCTGCTTCGTTGTGCTGCGTGTTGCTATTTTTACACAGTACTGCAGTTATCAAATTATTTGTGGTATAACTATACATAATTTCACAATGTTTGTAATAGTCTTTTCCTCACTTATGATTGTAAAAATGGAGATGCTGAATTTTCTACCCTTTGTCACATGTCTGCTGTCAACCACACTTAGGGCCAGGTTTTACCATTGGGTGTATATGTGTTTGGATATATGGAGGTTAGCTGGAAGGGGCATGTGTGATATTCCCTGCTGCAATCTGGATTGATGTATAGCTGTGTCACCCCAGTTCCTCACTCCTGGAGCCTATCTTGCACTTGCTGTGCTGTGTGAACCCCTACTCCTGGGTCAGCCCATACACAGACTCCTGCAAGCAAGCTGCTCTCACTTCAGTGGGTGTGTGCCTCTAGCCAGCCACTCATGGGATTATGCAATAAAATGACCAAAACAAACAACCCCAATCCCAGATACAACCCTAGGAACTTGCATTTTACAATGTTCTATGCTGCACACTGTAAGCTTCTAATCAGTTCATCAATTTGTTAAAGAAATTGATATGTGTTAGAAATAACCAAACAGGTTGTCCCTGGGGCAAATTGGGGAGACAGAACCTTTATTGTCTGCTCGTTCCACCTCAACAGCGTGAGTGAGCGACAGGAGTTACTTTACAATTTTTTTTTGAATTTATAACAGTATATAAATATATACATTTTTAGCAATTTTTTATAAACCCTTATTTGGTTACATTGACACCTATAAAATGAATATTAATAACTACATAATTAATACAATTATACTTGCCCCTGTTTGTTGTTTAAAGGATTACTATACAGAGGGCAGGCACATTACTTTAAAACCTATTAATTTTACACTAACATCTTTTGAAGCAAAGGTACACCAGGGGGAAAGGATGAGAATGCTTTCTTCCCACCAAAGGGAAGAAATATTTTGTTAGCCTTATTCCCTGTGCAGATGTCCAGAATGGAAGGAAAAGAAAAAAGATAACAGACTCTAACTAGAATTCATACCAATTAGCAAAAACAAGGTTTGCCCATGCCATGACCCCATTCCCTGTAGCTGAGGCCTGAACATTTTTCCAGCTTTTAAGCCTTGTCACTTCAAATGAAGTCTCTGAACACCTTAAACCACGTGCATTGCTTTAGATAAAACAAACAAACAAATGTACAGAAAAATTTTAAGTGATTATAATTCAGAGGAAAGCAGGTCACATTTGATCAAAAATAAATAAAAGGCAAATCACATTCTACATTTAGCTTAACACTTTCAGCAGCCTTACAGTCTTAGGATATGTCTTCACTGATGGCGGGAAATTCGCCGCCGTCAGATCAAGCTTTATGGATCCATTGAGCAGTCAGTAAAAACCCGCTCAGTTGATCAGGAAGTCAACACAGTAAACCCACCCCCTCAAGTGGTGTAGCGCTGTGTCAATGGGAACACATTTTCTATCGGGACAGTGCAGTGAAGACACTGCACACGATGGAAGTTAAGAAGTTGACAGGAGTTACGCAAGCCACTCTGTGTAGCTTGTGTAATTCCCATTGACGTACCTTCAGAGGTAAGTGTAGACCAGACCTTAGATTATTCTTACCAGAGGCTGGGTGGTCTGCCTCTAGCCAGGACCTTCCACTGTGGTCAATGCTTCAGTTGTTTGATGTTGTTTGTAGATGGGAGTGCAAGAGAGAGAGCTAACAGCCCAAATGTCCCCATTTTTACAATCTCCTTCTCCTACCTCAGGGGCCTAACTCCGACCCCTTCAGGATAAGGTGACAAACAGTAGCAATACATGGTTTTCTCCATGTCCTTAGACACTGTGGTTCTTTATGGATTCTCTTGTTGACATCTGGGCTGGTTCTTTCTTCTGGGAATGCTGAGCTGGGTTGTTCTATACAAGTCTTAGTGAGGTGTGAATGGCCCTCCAGCTCTATAGAGTTTTGCCAAGATCTGCCTCAAGACATGAGACATATATTTGGGAAGATTTCATAGTGAAGCTTCAACATTACATTGCAACAGACATACTACTACAACCATAATGTTCAGTATACCATGAGCATTCCAAAAACATTTTACATGACATACCTTGCATTAAACAATACATAGTTACACTGTAACAGTGCACATGGGGTGAAGTTTGTTATGTTATGCAAGAAGCCTGGGAAACAAGCCGAAGGAATTGGAAGTCCTAGAATCATAGAATATTAGAGTTGGAAGGGACCTCAGGAGGTCATCTAGTCCAACCCCCTGCTCAAAGCAGGACTATCCTCAGCTAAATCATCCTGGTGAAGATTTTGTCAAGCTGCAGCTTAAAAACCCCTAAAGATGGAGATGTCACCACCTCACTAGGTAACCCATTCCAATGCTTCACCACGCTCCTAGTGAAAAACTTTTCCCTAATGTCCAACCTAGACCTCCCCCATTGCAACTTGAGACTGTTGCTCCTTGTTCTCTCATCTGTCACCGCTGAAAACAGCCTCACTCCTTCCTCCCTCGAACCCCTTTTCAGGTACTTAAAGGTTGCTATCAAATCCCCAACCTCATTCTTCTCTTCTGCAGACTAAACAAGCCTAGTTCTTTCAGCCTCTCCTCATAAGTCTTGTGCTCCAGCCCCCTTATCATTTTTGTTGCCCTCCGCTGGACTCTCTCCAACTTGTCCACATCCTTTTTGTAGTGGGGGGCCCAAATCTGGACACAATACTCCAAATGCAGCCTCACTAATGCCAAATAGAGGGAAATAATCACTTCCTGCGATCTGCTGGCAATGCTCTTACTAATGCAGCCCAATATGCCATTAGTCTTCTTGGCAACCAGGGCACACTGCTGACTCATATCCCGCTTCTTATCCACTGTAACCCCCAGATCCTTTTCTGTAGAACTGCTGCTTAATTCGTTGGTCCTGAGTCTGTAGCTATGCATGGGTTTCTTCCGTCCTAAGAGCAGGACTCTGCACTTGTCCTTGTTGAACCTCATCAGATTTCTTTTGGCCCAATCCTCCAATTTATTTAGGTTCTTCAGTATCCTATCCCTACCTTCTAGGGTGTCTACCACTCTCCCTAGCTTAGTGTCATCTGCAAACTTGCTGAGGGTGCAATCTACTCCATCCAACAGATCATTAATGAAGATGTAAATTATGAAGTCATTAATGAAGTCCTGGCACAGTTGAGAAACTGTGATATGATTGGAATAATCAAGACTTGATGGGGTAGCTCACACAACTGGAGCACTGTCTTGGATGGGTATAAACTGTTCAGGAAGGATAGGCAGGGGTGAAAGGGTGGAGGAGTTGCACTGTATGTAAGAAAGCACTATGATTGCTCTGAGATCCAGTATGAAACTGGAGATAAACCAGTTGAGAGTCTCTGGGTTAAGCTTAGAAGGAAGAACAATAAGGGTGATGTCATGGTGGGTGTCTGTTATAGATCACCAGACCAGGAGGACGAGGTAGATGAAGCTTTCTTCAGTTAACTAGGGAAAGTTTCCAGTTCACAGGACCTGGTTCTCATGGGGGACTTCAATCACCCTGATATCTGCTGGAAGAGCAATACAGCAGAGCACAGACAATCCAGGAAGTTTTTGAAGAGTGTTGCGGTCAACTTCCTCATGTAAGTGCCGGAGCAATCAACTAGGGGCCGTTCTCCTCTTGACCTACTGCTCACAAACACGGAAGATTTGGTAGGGGAAGTAGAAGTGGGTGGCAACCTAGGCAGCAGTGACCACGAGATGGTTGAGTTCAGGATCCTGACAAAAGGAAGGAAGGAGAACAGCAGGATATGGACTATGGGATTCAGGGAAGCAGACTTTGACTTCATCAGGGAACTGTTGGGCAGGATCCCCTGGGAGGCTAATATGAGGGGGAAAGAAATCCAAGAGAGTTGGCTGTATTTTAAAGAAACCTTATTCAGGGCACAGAAACAAATCATCCTGATGTGCAGAAAGAATAGCAAATATGGTAGGCACACAGCTTGACTTAACAAAGAAGTCTTTGGTGAGCTTAAACACAAAAAAGAAGCTTACAAGAAGTGTAATCTTGGTCAGATGACTAGGGAGGATTATAAAAATACTGCTCAAAATTCAGGAATGAAATCAGGAAGGCCAAAGCACAATTGGAGTTGCAGCTAGCAAGGGACGTGAAGGGGAACAAGAAGGGTTTCTACAGGTATGTTACCAACTACAGGAAGATTAGGGAAAATGTGGGCCCCTTAAATAATAGGGGAGGCAACCTAGTGACAGAGGATGTGGAGAAAACTGAGGAACTCAATGCCTTTTTTGCCTCTGTCTTCACAGACAAGGTTAGCTCCCATACTACTGCACTTGGCAGCACAGAATGGGGAGGAGGTGTACATCCCTCAGTGCTGAAGGAACAGGTTCAGGACTATTTAGAAGGATTGGACTACACAAGTCCATGGGGCCAGATGCAATGCAGCCGAGGGTGCTGAGAGAGTTGGCTCGCGAATTCAGAGCCATTATCTATGATTCTGTGTTTCTGTGTGTAAAAATAGAGATGCTGAATTTTCTACCCTTTGTCACATGTCTGCTTTCAACCACACTTGGGGCCAAATTTTGCCATTGGGTACATGTGTGTTTGGATATATAGAGGTTAGCTGAAAGGAGCATGGAAAGGGTTTGGATCTTCACATCTTGCCAGCCAATTAGAATATTTGTTTACTCCTATTACTCTGTCTTATTAGTCAATGTCAGATATTATTGAGCTGTGTTTCTAAGACCCATGTGTGGGGTCTGGATTCATCTAGGATAAATTATGATCTGACACTAGAAAATTTTCAAGACAGTGACTCCTGCTTACTTGTAGCATATTAGACAATAATAGACTTAAGTACTAAATATAAATCCATTGGGCCAAACATTAAAGGGGATGGGAAGGTCACACAGCAGGGAGACTAGGAGCTCATTGTTGACCAGGTTTTTTTTCTGTTAAATTTTCCAAGCTGAATATGAACACTGATTGTATTTTGAAAATACAAGCTAACACTTACCTGAGCTGAACCCCCGAGTCTAGTGTAAAATAACTGGAAAAGGAAGATTAAGTATAAATATGGAATCTTTGTCAAAAGGATGTGTTTCAAGTTCTGACCATTCTAGCAGGTGGACAGGGCCCCTCCATGGAGGGGACGGTACACTTTACCAGGGCCTGGAAACCCTCGGGAGCCTGGCCCAGGCTGCAACCCCCATGGGTATGTGTGTGAGAGGGGGCCTGTTTTACAAGTTTGTACTGGGCCCAAAAAAATTATGCTTGGGCCCTGCAGGTATCAGCCCTTCTCAAATTAGTAACTTGAGCATGAAAACTTCCTATGTGATTTCAGCCAGAACACTGTTAAATGAATATTTCTTGCTCTATCCAATATTCAGTATATCTATGTATATGTCTGGTTATGATTCAGGCAAAGATTGGAAATTATTCATCTTGTACCCAAAACACTTTATCCTGCCCGGGTTCCATAGTGGTGAAGTGACTTGCCTCCATATTAAGGCAAGTAGGGAACATGAACACAGAGACCATGAACTAGACTCTGATCTTGTTTATATCACTATAAATAGGGAGTGCATATATTAACTGCAGTGGACTTACTCTGAGTTTACTCCAGTGTAATTGACAGAAGAAGCTTGCCCCATGTTTTAAGGAGTGCAGAGACTATCCGATCAATGTATTATTAAGCAACCTTGTTTAATAAATTCAATATTTAAATGACCTCAAGCAGACTAAATTTAACACCTTTGGCCTTGGGTAAACCTGCAAAAAGAGAAGAACCTGTGAGCACTTTATGTGAGGGCAGCGCCCTTCAAACTAGCAGAGTAAGAACTTCCTGTGTGGTTTCCAATGGTGCATTGAAGAATGAATAATTCTTTCCCTCTCAGCTCTCAGCAGTTGTCCATCTCCTTACAATACAGTGACAGGGTGATACCTGACTGTCAGTCTCTTGATCCGCAAGGGATTTTCATGAAGGACAAAAACATTTGCGACACTTCAAGGTCTAGTTCCTGCCCTCCAGCCTTCTATCAAAAAGATTCAAAGGTATAATTCCCACATTCTTCTGGGACATTCATTGGTAGAGTACATAGTTGTTATGAGAGGTATAGCTCATTGCCTCTGTATAATTGAAGAAATGAATGAAGTTTGTTATTCTGAAATAGACTTATTTCTGCATCCCATACAATATTAAAATTTAAGAGAGAGGCACTATGAAATATAGTATTATTTTATCATTATTATTTTAAGGGACTATGAAAGGATTTATCATCTCAGGCAAACCAGCATTAGAAGTATACATTTCTATATTTTTTTCTGATACAGTATTTAGACTTTATAACTGTATGCACCAAGTCTACAACATCAACATAAGCTGGAAAACACAGGAGGACATACATATCTTGATAATTATCTTGATTTTACTAAGGAATTTGTCAGAGTTTCTCAAGAAATCTTACTTGGCTAATTAATTCAAATAGTCTTGGATAAGAACATTATCACTGAACTAAAAACTGGTTGAAGTACTATGAAGGAAGGGTAACGATAAATAAAAATGGGCTAAGATTACTGGTAGGATCTTTGTTATTTGTCACCTTCATAAATAGGCTGGAAACTGCAGTGAATGGACTGTTAATGTAATGTAAGTTTACGTTATTTAATTCTCAAATGGTACTAAGTGGAGAGATGTTGCAAACTCAAACAATATCAGATAGAAAACCCAAAGCAGTTTGGAAAGTTTAGCAAAATGAGCAGAAAATTAAAATTAAAATGATAACATCTGGTGTAATAATCCAGCACGTGGCTTTTCAGGGATAGGGAGAAATGGAAAGGAGTAATAATGAAGGAAACCTAGGACTAAGAGCAGATAGAAAATTGGATATGTGCTTGCAATGCAGAATGTTAGCAAAAAAGCTAATACAACTTTCTGCATAGCTACATGCATCTTTCTACAAGACAGTCTCTTGCTCTATTGCTTTGATGAGAACATCTCTAGAATTCAGTTCTGTGCATTTCCATTTTGATTCATTATTAGTAGCCCTTTATTATTTATTTGTTGAACACATACTGTGTATTTGGCTGCGCAGAACACAAGGGAGATGGGCCAAGATTTAAAAAAATGGGTGTCTAAAGTTATCTATACACCTAAAAACTGATTTATGTTCAAAAATATTTAGCACTCATCAGCTCCTCTGCAGTCTATGGTTGCTACTGAGTGCTCAGTACTTTTGAAAACCAAGTTGCTTAAATAGGCACCCTCACGTAGACTTAGAAGCCTAATTTTTGGCACCCATTTTTGAACATTTTTCCATGGTCCCTGACCCAAAGATTTAGATAAACATGTTTTGTTTTGTTTTGTTTTGTTTTTAAAAAGAAAAAAAAAGAAAAGAAGCCGAAAGTGGTGGGCACTTTGGAATGAATTCATAAAAAGACATACACTTTATTAAAGGATCTGGAGGGACTGACTTATAAAAAAGATGAATAGTAAACATATGTAATGAAAGTTGTGCAAACCATGACTAAAAGGAGATTCATAATGACTGTCTAGAAATATTGAAAGTATATGAACACCAAAGAGGGAAATTGATTATTTGGGGTGATGTGTGGTTGTAGACCTACGTGTAAAGGCAGGGAGTTAAGGCAAACAAAATTCTCCCAAGATAAGTGGTGGAAATCCCTTCACAAGAATCATTTGAAATCAGACTGAATAAAGCACTAGACAGAATCCTACATTAAATGTACAAAAGTATAAGCTCCAGTATGCAGTTGACAGAACAATTCTGCATTGACCGTGTGTGTATATGTGTGTGGGGGTGGGGGAGGGAAGGTGGGAAGGGAGGAAGAGTATCTTTTTCACCAGGGAAGGGAAGCAATCTCCAGGCCCAAGTCCCTTTTCTTCTCCTTCTTTATTGTTTACAACAAAAGGAACAAACAAAAATGAGAAAAATAGCTCAACTGAAAATGCTGGTCATAATCCCCAAAGGCTTCTCTCCCTCAATGAACAAGAGGGAAAGAGGACTCCCAGCCCCCTGTAACTCTTCTGGACTCAGAACTATGTGCCACAGTCCAAGTGCCATGTGAGAGAGGTTTTGCTCTTGTAAAACACCCAGTTATTCTGCTATTAGATCATGATGATTGCTGTTGTGCTTCCTTCGTACAAATATCAGTTTCCATCAAACACTGTTGTTCATCACAGTCTACGAAATCCAACCTTTTTATCTCAGAATGCATCAGGAATGAGTGAGCAGGCAGTGACATATGTAGACTTGAAATTTCACACTTCTGAGCAGCAGAAGAAACAAAGGTCTAAGAACAGCAAGGCGAAAGGTGTGGTATGTTTATAAGCATCTGAAAACATCTCTGCTATTACTGATATTTTATTGTGTGTGTTAAATCTTTTATGTGAGCTGTACATATTTACCTGACTTTATCTACTTATATTATTGCCTTTTTCTTCATTGTCAGGCACAGTTATTTTAGTACTTTATCAACATCTTTCAGCCACTGAAATGCCCCTAGAATGGTACACAAAGTATCATGTTCTCTCTGGTTTGCCTAATTGTGATAGTCAACATCATGAAGTCATGACTGATCCTTAACTGTCCATATTTACTTACCGTCCCAGAGCCTTAAAATCATTCGTGTCCAGCAAAGGAATTGCTGATCTGTGCAGGAATTCCAGTAAGCATCAAAGAAATTGAGCAATTAGTTTTTAGAAGATGACATTTAAATATGGTCTTTTTAAAAAAGAAGAACATGGTCTCCATCAAGAAGAGCATATTGCAAAGTGCCATGTTTCCTTTAAAATCCATTGTAAATCAGACATTATCTTCAATGACAGCAGGCACAAGCCTTAAATTAAGGAAATAGCACTAAATATGTTGAATGAGTTTATAAATGTGTATTGTAGATCAGAGTTAAAGTTGTGTTGGAATCATAGAAATGTAGGAAAGGAAGGGACCTCGAGAAGTCTTCAACTTCAGCCATCTGCACTGAGGCAGGACCAAGTGAATCTAGATCATACCCCATAGGTGTTTGTCCAACTGTTTTTTATTTGCTTCCAATGATGGGATCTCGATGATCTCCCTTAGAAGCCTATTTCAGAGCTTAATTATCTTATAGTACGAAAGTTTTTCTTAATATCTAACCTAAATCTCCCTTTCTGCAAATTAAGCCCATTACTTCTTGTTCTTCTTTCAGTAGACATGGAGAACAAATGAACACACTCGTCTTTATAACAACCCTTATGATTCTTTTCTCAGAACTAAACATGTCCAGTTTTGTCACCCTTTCCTCACTGGTCAGATTTTCTAAACCTTTTATCAGTTTTGTTATTCTCCTCTGGACTATTTACAATTTGTTCACACCCTTCCTAAATTGTGGTGTCTATAATTGGACACAGTACTTCAGCTGGGGCCTCATCAGTTTCAAGTAGAGACGGACCATTATCTCCTGTGTCTTACATCCAACAATCCTGTTGATTCCCTCCCCATCATATTAAGGTTGTTTTTTTTGCAGCTGTGTCACACTTATGACTCATATTCAGTTTGTGGTCCACTGTTGCCCAAAGTGCTTGTAACCCATACCCAGATTTGTGTCATCTGCAAATTTTATAAGTGTACTCTCTATTCTATTGTCCAAGCCATTAATGAAAATAGTAAATAAAACTGGACCCAGGACTGATCCCTGAGGAACCCCACTATATACACCCTCCCAATTTGACATAAAACTATTAATAACTATTCCTTGAGTACTGTCTTTCAACCAGTTGTGCACTCATCTTATTGTAATTCTATCTAAACCACAATTCCCTAGTTTACTTATGAGAATGTCCTGTAGAAGTGTGTCAGAAACCTTATTAAAATTAAGGTATATCATGTTGTGTTGTTCCCCTAGTGCAATCTGGACTGGTGAATCACTGTGCCATCCCAGACCCCAACTCCTGGAACCAGTCTTACTCTCTTCTGCTGCGAGAACCCCCACTCCGGGGCAATTCATGCACAGCCTTCAGCATGTAAGTGGCTCCTAACGAAGTGAGTGAGTGCTTCTAGCCAGCCACTCTTTGCATTATATAACAGAATGACCCCCAGCCAGAAACCCTAGTCTGAGATGCATTCCAAGGAATTGCCCTCTTACAATGTTCACTGCTGCCCACTGAATGCTGCAAGTTCATATAGTTCACCAATTTAACAAAGAAATTGATACACATCTGCCTTGTTGTCTGCAGTGAAGTCTCCCACACACTTCAAACCAAATGCACTGTTTTAGATAAGCAATTTTATTAACTACAGAAAGATTTTAAGTGATTATAAAACAAAGGATTGCAAGTCAGATTTGGTCAAGGGGGAAAAAAAAAGCAAAACACATTCTAAACTAAGCTTAACACTTCCAGCCGCCATATAAACTTAGGTGATTTTCACCACAGGCTGGCTGGTTCGCCTTCAGCCAGGGTCTCCCCTTTGGTCAGCACTTCAGTTACTTAGCGGTGTTTTTAGATGGAGGTGGAAGAGAGAGAGCATGACAAATGTCTCCCTTTTTTATAATGTTCCTTCCCCCCTCTGGGGCTCTGGCCCCCGCCCCTCAGGGTCAGGTGACAAAAATGTCCTGAAATTGACATCCATTTCCTGAAGTCAGTGAGTATTACCTCCTCATGACTTGAAACTGCCTCAGGGAAGGGAGTTGACTCACTTGAGACGATCAACCATTGGTGCCCAGGCCAGTCTTTTATTTCTGGAATGCTGAGCTGGATTTATTCTATACATGTCTTAAAGAGATGCCAACTTTCCTTATGCTCCTAGAGAGTTTTGCCTGGATATGTTTCAAGTCATGAGGACACATCTTTGGGAATATTACATCATGAAGCCTCCTAATTGTACACATGTACATGTTACTATAACAATAATGATGAGTATAGCATGAGCATTCAAAAGATATCTAACGTGACATACTTTGCATTAGACAATACACCATTACACTATAATAGTGACCATGAGGGTGCAGTCTGACACATTTATGAGAAAGTCATGTAGAAGTGTGTCAAAAGCCTTACAAAAATTAAGGTTTATCATGTCTACTTCTGCCCCCCATCCACTAGGTCTGGGATCTCTTCTGGTCTCCAGGAGTTCTCAAAGATCATTTTTAATGGTTCCAAGATTGCTTCAGCTAGTTCCTTAAATACCCTAGGATGAATTTAATCAGGCCCTGCCAACTTGAATGCATCTAACTTATCTAAAGATTTTTAACTTGTTTTTTCCCTATTTTAGCTTGCCTTCCTTCTCCCTGGGTGTGAATATGAATTGTATTGAGTATCTGGCCTTCAAGAATCTTTTTAATAAAGACTGAAGCAAAATAGGCAGTAAGCACCTCAGCTTTCTTGATGTCATGAGTTAGTTGCTCTCCTTCCCTGTTAAGTAGAGGACCTAGACTTTCCTTTGTCTTTCTCTTGCTCCTAATGTAACATACTTTTGCTGTTGTTTTATACTCCTCCTTATCAGTTTGATTTTTTCTACTTTTTGTAGAATTCCTTTCTGATTTTCAGGTAATTAAAGAGCTTCCGATGAAGCAATATTGCCTTCTTACTATTATTCCTATCTTTCCTTTCCATCAGAATAGTTTGCAATTGTGGTTTCAATATTGTCCTCTTGAGGAACTGACAGCTCACCTGAATTCCTTTTTCTCTTAGATTTTCTGCCCACAAGACCACACATCACTCCTCTGAGTTTGTTAGTCTGCTTTTCTGAAGTCCATTATCCTTATTCTGCTGCTCTCACTCCTTCCTTTCTTTAGAATCATGAAATATACCATTTCATGATCACTGTCACCCAAATTGCCTTTCTCCATCAGATTGGCTACCAATTACTCCCGGCTGGTCAGAATTAAGTCTAAAATGGCTGTCCACCTGGTTACTTCCTTCACTTTCTGGAATAAAAACTTGTCCCTGATACATTCCAGGAACTTAGTGGAGATTTTGTGTTTTGCCATATTACTTTCCCAAGAGATGAATGGATTGTTAAAATCCCCATTATTACCAGGTCCTGTGTTTTGGCTATTTCTGTTATTTGTTTTAGAACTGCCTCAACCTAATTTGGTGCTCTATAGTAGACCCCCACCATGACATCACCCTTACCTTTAATAATTTTATTTTCTCCAGAGACTCTCATCTGGTCTGCCTCCCATCTCCTTATGAACTTCAGAACAATTGTATAAATCCTTTATGTGTAATGCAGCCCCCCTCCCTTTTTGACTTGCTTGTCCTGACTGAGCATGAGAGAGCACCACTCACCACTCAGACTGCCTGAGCAGGGGAAAGTTCCACTAAAACCTTCCTTACACACATAACCCCAGTATACTGATAAGCTGCTGAAGACCATTGTACTGTAGGACAATACATTTTAATACAAAGATCCTGCCTCACGTAGTGCAATGACAATTTTATACCTCTATAAATTGTAATTAGCTCTGTCCATCTTGTCAGTACACTGAACGAAATTCACTAATTCTATGCTATTATCCAGTAGAAAGACATGATCATGTGGTGACCTACACAGAACTGAAACGCCATAATGCTTTTGAGCTGCAGATGAGACAAAGGACTTTGAAGACCCAAGGAAAAGGTACTGTGGGCTACAAGCTGTTGACCCCACACATACTACTATTTAACTATTGTGGCAAAGCACCCCCACAGTCCTGCTGGGCTAGGGCTGTCTCCCTTGGTGTTACCCTAAGGGTACAAGTGGCCAAGGGCTGTGGAGTTGGCATTCTGGGCAGGAGGCACAATATCATCAGACCTCCATATAAACCCCTGGCCAGAAAAACCTCCACATGGTTTTTCACTCCAAACAAGTGACTATGTGCTAGGTCTAGCACTGCTCTCTGGTGTCATCATGGTACCAGGAGTTGCTTCAACTCTTCCTCTTGTACTTGGACTACCATATATAGCAGGTCACTTCTGACCATGAAGAATGGCCCAGGGCCTTTGGTCTTTCCCTCCATGGGGACCCCATTCACCTCCACCACTTCTTGCCTAATATTGTTGTATAGTGGGTCATTGGCTTGGTCTTGTGTGAAATTCCCAAGCACGGGCCCAATGTCCTAATTTCCAAGGGGAAATATTTTGATCTCGCCCAGGCTAGCCCCAGCAGGACTAGGTCCAGCTTCTGACTCGTCAACAGTCTGAACTGTTCCCCTGCCGTTTGGATGAAGTCGCCTTCCTACAAGCACAGCCTTTTGGTTCTGGGTCGGGATCTTGGTTCCAAGTCTTTTGTCTTCTCTCCTTTCTCACCGAATCTTCCGCGGTTTCTCCGTGGTAGAAAAAAGGTCCTGGGCAAATTCGGAGAAGATTGGGGGATGGTCATCTATGGGGACCTCAATATCAATGCTGAGATCACTATTTATCTCTGATTCCCCCACCAGGAGTAGGCACCCAAACCCGAGGAAGTCTCAGCCTATGAGGACTGGATATGGGAGTTTAGGGACTACCCCTGCTGTCACCCTTGTTGTATTCCCCTGAATTTCGATGCAGACAGAATGGTCGGATAGTAATTGACTGTGCCATGCACACAGGTTATTCCCTGTGCGTTTGGTCTGAGATAGCTGGTCCTGGCCCACCAGTTCTCTGGAGACCAGTGTGAAAGCACTCCCAGAGTCCATTAATGCGGTGGTCTCTATGCCATTCATTTTAACAGCCAGTGTGTATCTATGTGAGGTCTCTACCACCCTCACCAGGTAGACCAGGATACAGAGACTGGCAAGAACACCCAGACCGCATTGCATGGGTTCCTTAGCATTGGGGCATTGGGCTGCTATGTGTCCTAGCTCCCCACAGGTGTAGCATCTGTACCCCACTTGGGCCATCCCTCTATTCTATGGGCTGCCAGGCCTCATGCCACAACCTTCTCCCTCGAGTTCCCCAAACCCCTTCACAGATTTAGGCCGCTTTCCAGCATCCTTCCTCCTCAGCATGGGTTTGCCTGATGCTTCAGGATTCCAAGCCTTTGAGATGGAGGTGGGCCTCTTACTCTGGCGCCATTCTTCCCTGTCCATCCGTGAGAGCTCCTTGGCCATTAGCTGCCTCTCCACAAGGGCAACTAGATTGTCATACAAGGAGGGGTCATTTTGGCTAACTCACCCCTATAAGTCTGGTGGCAGTCCCCTCATAAATAGGTCCAGGACTAGGATCTCTGTAACCTTTTCCACACTGTGGACCTTGGGATGTAGCCACTTCTGGGTTAGGTGGATCAGGTTGAAGTGCTGTGAACTCAGCGCCCAGCCGTCCCAGTACCTCCACTCATGGAACCTCTGGACCATAGATGCCAAACTCAGGCCCGCGGGCCAAATCTGGCCCGCAGTGTAATTATATTTGGACCGCGAGAAAATACCAAATGTCTACTAGAACTGGCCCGCAGGTAGACAGCGCATGCACCGATTTCACATGTGTTTATAGTATTAAGCTTTGCTTGTTCCAGATTCAATATTTAAGCAAAACTTAATTTTGTTTCCATATGAAAAGGTTCATCGTTATATTTGATGAGAAGGAAAAACTTCCTCAACTGTAGACATTTTTTCAATAAATATCAAGGTTGGCCCGCGACTTTGTCCAAGTTTTTAATTTTGGCCCACTGTGTATTTGAGTTTGACATCCCTGCTCTGGACCCTTGTGGCTGTCATCACTCCAGGCCTTGTGAGGATTTCTGCCTTCAGCTGAGATTAATCCGAGGAAGCCTCAGACACCAGGTTGTAGTAGGCCTTCTGGGTCTCCCCTCACAGAAAAGGGGCAAGGATGCTGGGCCACTGATCTTGGGCCAGCCTCCTGCAGGGCAGCTCTTTCAAAGGTGAGCAGGTATGCTTCCACATTGTCCTGCATCATCATCTTCTGCAGGTAGCTGTTGGCCCTTAGGGGATGTACCCTATTGTGACCACCGGTCAGGGCTTTCAGCTGGCTCACTGCCTTCTGTAGGGTGGCTCAGTCCTAACCTGCCTGGGTGATCAACAGCTGATTCGTCTCCTGTTGTAGCCGCACTGACGTGATGCATCTAAATGCCCAGTCCCCAGCAGAGTACCTTGCCTTGGCTCCTTTGGTGGAGCTGCAGTAGTGGTGGTGCAGCCCTGGGGAGGTGGGGAGAGAGAGAAGTAGCCCTTTCCCCAGGTTGGTGCCTGAGTTTTTCAACATTCTCGGGTTAACATACCTGTCCCCAGGTACCCTTTTGTAGCCCTCTGGCCTGACTTTATCACACTATCTATAATCTAATGCCTTCCTTGAACTGTATGAGAATGTTAAAAGAAAAACTATGCATAAAGATTCAGGAAAAATTTCAGGTAGGGTTTATGCCTAGTATGAGGTTTAAAATTTTCTCCTAAATACTGCATTTCTCCCTTTTTTCTCTAAGACTCTTCTGATCCATCTCCTGTATGGATGCTCATTGTAGGGATTATTGGGATCTTCTGCTTGGCATTACTGATAGCAGGAAGTATCTTGGGTGCCAAAGGTAAGCATGAGCAAAGAAGACACTAAAAGGCCAGATAATTCTGTGCTGACCTCTCAAGTCAATTTTCTCCTTGGGTGCCTCGCTAGGAAAATGAAATGTTTGTGCTTTGTAGTCATTTCAAACAATCACTGTTGTGACTAAAAGATTAGAAATCAGAATATTTTCAATTGTATTTTTCTCAACATCTTCAGAGTCAGAAGTTTTAGCCACATACAATTTTTATTTTTAATTTCAAGGTGTTTAATTTTAAATTAACATGTACTTGCTTTAAAATTGCCTGAAATGTTACTAGTAACATGATAACATATTATTATAAATATATATTAGATATAGAGTAACTGATGGCACAATTGGGCCCTTTGTGTCCCTGAAAGGCATAGTGCATTGATCTGTAAAACTATGATGAGATTTAAGCTGTCTATCATTTTGTTATGTTATTTTGGCTTTCAGTTTTTCAGGTCTCTGATCCATCATGTGGACAGTTGGAAAACCTCACAAAAGAAACAGAAACTAACCAAGGTGAGAATGCAGACCTACCATAGGTTTTGAACAGGAATGATAGAGGTCAATTTCCTTCAAAAATCAACTGTTACTTCTATATCCTTTACCTTTCGACTGAAACACTTTCAAATTGAATCCCCAACTCTGTAGCAACACTGAGCAATAATACAAAGATTATGACATTTGGGGTTAATTAGAATTACAACACTGGTCTTTTTATCCCTATTTACCAAAGAATCTCTCCATATCCTCACTAGAAAAAATTCAGAGGTGACCATTAGGGAAGATCACGGAATCTAAACTGATCTAAGTCACATGCAGAAAGGTCACAGAGAGAAGTGTGGCAAGAAAAACAGTCAGCAGGAGGGAATAAGAAACTATAAAATAAACCAGTTAATGTCTCACTTTACCTTACACCTTCTTCTGGCTTCTCAGCATATTGGTTACACCATTTTACAGTCCCTGGAACTCACATGTCAGTAGAGGTTAACTGCAATAGGAACCCTGAACTGTATTTTCTTTTTAAAGGATGGACGTCTCTTTGTTCAGAACACTGGTTTCAATATGGAAAGAAATGTTACCACTTTTCTACTGAATACAAACCTTGGCTGGAAAGTCAAAAGACCTGCTCTTCTTATGGCTCCAGACTCCTTCAGATAGAAAACAAAAAAGAGTTGGTAGAGTATCTTCCTCTTTTCAAGAGCTGCATATTCAAATCTGCCAATAGATTTGTCAATAGAATTGGAGAGAATGAGATTTGACTTCATTTGCTGTCTTGAAGGCTAATTACCTCACACTTTCTCCACCCCTGCCATTATTAGAATTATAAGTAAATCCTAAATTAAAATCAAATACATCTCCTGCAAGGCCAGGAACCCAATGTTACCTGAACTTTACATATTCATATTCAAGGTGCAGTTATTATTGTAGTATAAAAAAGAGCTGTAAATTTTGCTGGGCATTTTCCCCGTCTCGGAAGTGATCCATGGGAGATAATGTGTTGCATTCAAAAGAGTGAATAGAAATTAATCAACAATGAAGAAATGAATTAGTTGAAAGAACTGAAAGAGTTTAAGGAAATGTAATAGCACCAGATGCAGTGTCATAGGAATTAGTGCTCTGCACTTCTCTGCTAGAGATCAGGGTTGGACTCTCCTTTCTAGTCTTTTCACTGCCTGGGGTCAGCAAAGAAAGAATTCCTCAAGGGGTTCACTCAGCCTTTGGGAGGAGGCAGTGCTTTAATAGAGCAGGGCTGGCAAGTTCCAACAGAAATGTCCTCTGTCTCCTGAGGGTTTTGATTGAGATGAAGATGATAAAATATGCTGAGGAATGGGGAGAGAGAAAAAAAGTTTCTCCAAGCCAAAACTTATATTTTTGAGGAAAATTAAAAACATGATCAATTTAGCCCATGGAGTTGCTCCATCATGAGGTTGCCTGAGCACATCGGGAATTGTTAATCACATTACTGTACCTGGTATCTATTTGCCTATGAAAGAATTAGGGAAATGAATGTAAATGTATGAACTGGTTTTGTTCTTGCTCAGGATTTCATAAACCCACTGGCAAGTTCTCACTGGATAGGATTATCATGTGACAATACCTGCAAACCCTGAATGTGGAGGGACGGCACCTCTCTCTCCGCTGATTGGTGAGTCCTAAATACTTCTAGAAATGTCTTATTTATGTGAGGATTGTTTTGCAGCATTTCTGTGATGCCCAACATGAAGCCAAAGGACAGAGGAGATCCCAAATTGCTCAGAAATGTTTGCAATAATGTGAGTCAGAGATCCAGTATGAACTAAATTACCCCTTATTCCAACCAGTTTCCAGTGGCAGTAATGAACAAAAATTCTGTTCAGTATAATGGAAAAAAATTGCACTTCTATCTCATTTAAGGACGTAATCTGGATTTTCCGTCTCTTTGTTCATTCTTACTGTTGGCCATTTACATGAAAACCGGATCTTGGATTCCTCAGGATTCATCTGCTACTGAAGTTTAATTTTGATTTTCAAGAAGTAAATAGGAGTTTGTAAATGTCTTTTCTTATTACACATTAGTCAGCATCCCAAAACCAATGTTAAATTTGGTTTGATTGACTGATTAGAGTAGTAATGGGTGATGCTGATCTTTTATATACCTAGCCAGCTATTTAAGGACTTGTACCACTCTCACCATCATGGTATGTGTGTAGATGGAGGCCATGACTGAAGTTCGTTGGCAGCATGGGGTGGAAAAAACCCCCAGGATGAAATAGTGGCAAATGTAGCACATCATCACTGAAAAGTATTTTTAGAATTCTGGGAGTGGCCAAAATGGTGTAAGCCAAAATTGATGTGTATTGACTGAGAGCTATAGGCGATACAACACCAGAAGTGGACTAGCAGAGGATGCTGCGGGTCAAGGATAAGGCACTTTGACAGAGCTGAGAATGAAGTGGGACTCGGGACTGAAAAATGGAGACAGGATGTTTTGTGTCATGGTAGAAGTACAATTCTAGAGTTATACAGAAAGTTTACATAGCATCTGGGACACTACCCCTGCCTAGCCAATGCAATAATTCCCTCATATTAATAACCACCAAATTTACTAATCCATCTTTTAATAATGTTCCCTCTGCTTCTCCACAATTATTAAATGTTATTAATAAAATTATTTGGCAATGCCAAATAAACATGGGACTTAGATTCCAGAATGATTAGGCACCTTAGAAAAATTTGTGATAAATACATTTGTGATACAGATGCATCTACAGTGACTGGAAATAACTATCTTCTCCCTCGTTATAGGTTTCCAGTAAGGAAAAGATAGGCAGGTGAAGATTGTGCAGTTGTCAGAGGTGGACAGTTCTTCTCTGATGACTGCAAAGATGCAAAGCGCTCTATTTGTGAGCAGCAAACTCTTTTCCTGAAACCTGACATATGAGCACATAATGGAACTTGGAAACCATGAAAATGTTATGCTGGGCAATTGCAAACACAGCAACAAATATCCTCTTATAAATTCTACTGCACTTGACTTTTTCTCTTTGAAGACTGCGTTAATAGTTTAAAAATTCAATATACTATATTGTGATCATATAGAGTTGATGAGTCAATACCAGAAGAAGCTGGAACTCAGCCATTCAAATTAAATAACAGATGCTTAAATATGATCGATCACATCCCTGGAGGACTTTCACCAAAGGACCTTCACTCTTATCTGCCCAAGTGGCTGTTCCTTTGCTTATGATTCAATGAGGCATTATTCCAAAGCAGAAAACACAGATAAATAAATAAATACAAATAAATTCAAATACAAGGCCACCAGTAGTCTCATTACTAATATATCTTGGGGAAATCAGTTTAAAGTGTTGTTTCAAAGTTCAGTAGGATGGACTGACATGCACATCAGTGGGAATGAAGTTCCATGTCACAGGATGCATCACAGAAAAATCCTAATGATCTGCCCTGCATACTTTCTCCGTCTCATTTTGTGTCTATTGCCACGTTATCTAAGATCTAAGACATGAGAGTGGTGGGATTCTTAAAGGTCTTGTTTCATCAGAGTACAAATACCCATCAGGGTGGGCTGAAGGGGGAGCTCTGAAAAATAATCAGATCTTGAAACTCAATAGGGATATTTTAATGACATCCTCTTACAAAATAGAAAATGAAAAAAATATAATGCAAGATCTCACATGATCCCAACCTCCCAAAGCAGTAAGCAGAACTACAGGAGTTCTTGATGCAACTGTTTTTGTGAGCTCTTCTACTCATAAGGATAGAAATTGTTGCTCTGAATGAGCTCTCCCCTGGCAGCTAGCTGGGGAGAGGAAAAGACTTCAGGACCAGGCTGTATTTACATGAACACACCCACCCTGCCTAGGTATCCAGCAGACAGGCTGTGTTGCGAATTAAAGTGACCGAGTTTGGCTGGCGTTGGGTTACAAACCACTTTACAAATTCACTTCACTGGAATGCTGGGGCAATGAAATGTTGTTATCCTTGTTGTATGTGTAAAGGGCAGCAGAACTGTGCTCAGCTTGTCCTGATTGAGGGAGTCACCCCCAACTGAACTGAACAAGCTAGTCAGGGGGTTTGTATGCCAGATCCCTGTGAGATACAGCGGGTGGGGATAGGTGTTTCTGCAGGGCTTCTTCTTAGGAGCCCTAGGCATGGTTTAATCTGACCCACCCCACTGTTCAAAGATAGAGCTCATTAAGGATCCAGTCAGAGTTGTTTGCTTTGCTAACTGATCACTAGAGCTGAAATCACTTGTGATGGGACAGTGTTTCTGCCCAGCCTGCTTTAGCAATGAAGTTCCCCCACTAAGAGCTGAAAATCACTGAGAGCTGGGAGGAACCTCAAGAGGTCATCGTTGAGCAGCACGTGGCAGCAGAAGGTGACAGTGTGCACTGGTGACATCGGGCAGGGCACCCAGAAGAGGAAAGCAGGTGGCTGGGCTGCCGGTGAAGTAGCTGGACAGCAGAGTGAGCAAGGTGCTTTCTTCTCCTCCACCCCAACCAGGGTGGGAGGTGAACTCTGAAGCTGTACCTCTGAACTCTAGGTCTGCACTGACTGAGGACAACTGTGAGTAGGATTCTGTGAGGGCGGGGCACATTAAAGGAACTTTTGCTTGACTTAAGAACCTGAGGAAAAAGAAAACTGTCCAAAGTACTGTGGGATGGGTGTTTTGCTCATGATTTGCTTGCGAATCCTGTTCTTGACGTTTTCTGAAGTTAAGGCCGGGTCATTTCCCCCTCTTAATAAAAGTTTCCTTCCTACGCTTGGTCTCTGTGCTTGTGAGAAGGGAAGTGTTGCCTCTAGAAGCGCCCAAGAGTGGTGTATAATTGTGCCAGGTGACTGGGTGGGGGCTTGAGCCAGTTTTGTGTACTGTTGAAAAGGAACCCCCAGATATTGAACCTGGCCCTTGTTGCTGCTGATCTGACTGGCAGAAGGGTTACAGTATGACTAAGGGTGCGCATGTAAAAATTGCAAAACTGTGTATAGGGGGGCAGGAAACCCACTTTTGTACCTATTTAATGCAAGGATGTCCATGGTCAAAAGATGCCAAGATTCTTAACCTCATCTCTGAATGACCCCCTTTGCAATTCATGGCATGACAGAAGAAGAAAGGCCATGAGTACCAGTCCACCAGCAAGAATTCCATGTTTCCAGATTTGAGCAGAGCGTGTCTCTGACACAAGCACCTGGGAAGGCCCCTGCCCTTTTCCTGGAGTGTACAGTCTCACTGTTACTCAGGATGGCTTTGGGAGCAGTGTGTCTCATGACTGTCTCTGTCTCTGCTGGATTATCTCTGCTACCTGCAGCCTCTGGGTGGAACATCTTCCATTTCACCACCCCTTCCTGTGGTAAAATCTCCTTTTTAAGCTCCTCCTCCTCCAGGCTGAAAAAGCCTTGCTGGTGTGTCTCGTTTGCATGGAACAGTCCAAAAGAGCTGGTTAGTCTCCTGCATAACACTATGACGGTGTATGCCTTCACATGGGGCTTTCTGGTCTGTTTGTTCACTGTGTATTTCTGTATGAAATCTCAGATTTCAGGAAGTAATGAAAATACTACAGAAAGACCCTGGAAACGGAGAGTTTTTATGCGAACATAAGATTATAACATAAGAATGGGCATATGGGGTGAGACCAATGATCCATCTAGTCCAGTATCCTATCGTCCAACATTGGCTAATGCTAGGTGCTGAAGAGGGAATGAACAGAACAGGCAATTATTGCCGTCCACTCCCAGGTTCAGAGGCTAGGGATGCCCAGGGCATGGAATTGAATAGCCATCGATGGACCTATCCTCCAGGAATTTATTAGATCTTTTTTGAACCCCATTATAGTTTTGACTTTCACAGCTTCTCTGGCAACAAGTTCCACAGGTTGACAGTGCGTTGTGTGAAGAGCTACTTCCTTTTATTAGTTTTAAACTTGCTACCTATTAATTTATTGGGTGACCCCTGGTTCTTATGTTATATGAAGAAGTAAAAAACACTTTCTTATTCACTTTCTACATATCAGACATGAATTTATAGACCTCTATCATAGTCTCCTTTAGTGATCTCTTTTCCAAGCTAAAATGTCCTAGCCTTTTTAATCTCTCCTTGTATGGAAGCTGTTCCATACACTTAATTGGTTTTGTTGCCCTTCGCTGTATCTTTTCCAATTCTAATATGTCTTTTTTGAGATGAGGCAGCCAGAAATACATGCAATATTCAAGGTATCTTGAAGGTATCTTTTTACTCCTGAAGATTTCTTGTGTCTACAATCACAAACACAGTTACATTCCTACTTATGCATGCACACATAAATTCAATAATTTAATTAACTTTGATAACATAAATTAATCTGAAAGAAAAACATTAGAATTTTACTCTTCTTAGCCAACTCATCTTCAACTCTAAACGTTTCCATGCTCTGAGTTCTCTGGTCGGGTGCAGGGCTTCTCATTAGCAACGTGAGTCTGAGGCTTCCTGTGTGGTACACGCCAGGGCTTCAGTAGATATTCATATTTCCTCTGCTTGCTGCTATTGAAACTTTAATATCAGGATAGCCAGAGGGTCTCATGTAACATGAAAGAGTAGCCAGGTGTAACCAAATTGTTTGCAGCCTAAAATGGAACCAGATTTGCTGCCTGTGACATTTTCCCCTGCTCAATCTTCTCATCAGATATAAGTCTGGAGAGCCTGGTCCTCACCTTCCTAAAAGGGTTGCTGTGAAGTTGGGTGAACACTCAGCCTCTCTTTGCTGAATTTAATACTGTTTCTCAAGCAAGCCTGAGAAGTGCTTGTTGATCCCAGACCCCACAGAAATATCTATGAAGTGGACTCATACTCATATCTTCATGGATAGTAAAAAGCAGTGCGGAGATCCTAGACCTAATACTAAGGAAAGTATTTAATGCCTCAGCTTGAGAGGACAGAATGCCATCCACTCTTAAAAGCATGTGGAGGTTTATCCATTGTTTAAAACAACCTTCGCTTGATATGAACAACCTGATTAACTACTAACCAGCCTTTAATTTTTATTTTGTGAGAGACAGGAACTCGCAAGTAGTTACTGGGTGGCTTGAGCTTCTTGATGAGGACTTGATGAGCTTCTTAGCACATTTAGTCAGGCTGTACACTTCCACCTATATTGATTAATGTGGCTGACAATTTGTTCTGGGGAAGGATAATAAAACTGTGTAAAACTGCGAATAATCACTGTGTTGGTTGGGGGCTGAATTGAAAAAGTGAAAACAAAATTCATTCAGGCTCACCCAAAATCTTTTTTATTATTTTTTCCAGAAAAACAAAAAAGTCAAAAACTAAATATTTTGTTTTTAACTTTTTACAATGTTTTTTGCTTGTTTTTAATAAAATTTAGGGATATTCTGAAAAAAATCATCTTAAAATAAAAGTGTGAAACATTTAATTTAAACAAAAATCAGCATAAACCATTTCAAGATTTCTTAACTGTATTTTTATGCAGACAAACCAATTCCCCGAAACTGACTAAAAATCACTACTTGTTTCACTTGATCCAAATCTTCATTTTTCTGTAATGAATAAATAAATAAAATTGTTTGCATGAAAAATGTCACCCAGCTCTATAACTAACTAACTGTCCTCAATTATTAATATGGTCCCAAAGAAAAATCAGGAAAAGTCAAATCTTCTCATCTTCATATGATGCTGTAAAATAAATAGTATAGTGCCAGTGTTCCGTGAAGAATCAGGACAGAATATCAAACTGACAGTGAACTCAAGGAAAAATGAAACCAGCAATTAAACCAAAAAGTGAAATGTAGAATTGACTGTTCTCCCTAGCTAAATTTGACTTGTTTTTTCTGTATTTCCTGGACACAGTCTAGAAACTGTGATGATAGACCCTTTGGAAATGTCACTAGATAGAAACAGAGGAGTCATTACGTAACCAATAAGACTCCATGACTGTGATCCTCTCTGTGCAGAAAATATGGGTTCAGCACAGATAAGAGTCATAATCCCTGTCAAACCCATGATTATTTTCTTACTTGATAAGGTCATGCCTGGTCATGGATTGGAGATTTCCAAATAAAACCTGGTGCTCCAGGAATTGTTGTTGGTCATTCAGCAGTGGGCATTTCCCTCTATAACCATTCTGAACCTCATTGCCCAGCATTGCGGTAAGAGATGCTGTGCTTGTTTAATGTCCTTTTTATGAGATGCTGAACTGTGGCCCTAATCACTTGTAGTCGTTATACATCCCTTGTCAATGACAGGTTAAAATTAAGCTGAATTCAACATCAAAATATAACTTGGAGATGTTGCACTCGATTGTTTTCATATTTTAGTTCATTACACACCTCTGTGTCACACATTTATAGAAAGCTTCCCCAGAATTTCTAGGCTGCCTCATCAGAGTGTCAGAACTGAGCAATCAAGAGATGGCCTGCACAAACCTTGGAATGTCAATCCCCTTCTAAGAAACAGAAGATACACAGACCTCAGGACACCAAGGACAAAGGTACTGTCTTAATAAGTGGCAGACGTTACACTTTCTTTTACTGATCATCATCAAATCTCCTCCTCCTTTCACTGCCCAACATTAGATATTTAGAATGTTAAAGTAAAAATGTCCTGCTGTATTTCCCACAGCACCATGCTATGGGGAGGGGGTTGACAAACAGCAGTGGTAGAACAGTTTGTATAGTAAGCTGCTGAGAACCATTGAACCAAACTGTAAACCCTGTATCACTTTAAGCCAGGGGGTGTGGCTATGGGTGACAGCACCTAGGATCAAATGGGGTGCAAATATGTATATTAAAAAATAATATAAAGTGAACATTGTGCACTTTGTATTCTGTGTTTTAATTGAAATCAATATATTTGAAAATGTATAAAACATCAAAAAAAATGGTATTCTACCATTGTTTAACAGTGTGATTAAAACTGTGATTAACCGTGATTGCTCCTTTTTAAGTGGAGTACTTTGCATTTGTCCTTGTTGAATTTCATCCTATTCACTTCAGACCATTTCTCCAGTTTGGCCAAATCATTTTGAATTTTCATCCTATCACCCAAAGAACTTGCATACCCTCCCAGCTTGGCATCATCCTCAAACTTCATAAACTTCCAGCTTGATAGTGTTCAGTCTTTATAAGTGTACTCTGTATGCCATTATCAAAATCATTGATGAAGTTATTGAATAGAACTGGACCCAGAACTGATCACTGTGCGACCCCCCTCAATATGCCCTGCCAGCTTGACTGTGAACCATTGATTACTACTCTCTGGGAATGGTTTTCCAACCTGTTATGTACCCCCCTTATCTTAGATCTATCTAGGTTGTATTTCCCTAATTTGTATATGAAAATGTCATGCGAGACAGTATCAAAAGTATTTGCTCCATTATCTTTCTGGGTAATGAAGTTAAACTGACTGGTCTGTAATTCCACAGGTTGTATTATTCCCCTTTTTTAGAGAGTGGCACTGTATTTTCCTTTCTCCAGGCTACCTTCTAGGCAGCCAATGTAAAAAATAAAATGCAAGATGTGATATGAACCCAACTTTTCAAACCAATAAGCTGACCTCCAGGTGCATCAAGAACAATTTGAGAGCTATGATGTCCTGCTGTGAGCGCTTGGTATTCACAAGGAAAGAGGTTGTTGCTGTCAAAATAGGATAAGCAAGGGTGCACATGTACAAATTGCAAAACTGTGTGTTGGACAGTGGGAAACCCACTTTTTGTCATATTTTTTTGCAAGGATTTCCTCGGTCATCAAAAGTGATGCCAAGATATTTAACCTCATCTTTGAATGAGCTCCTTTGCAATACGTAGCATGATAGAGCAAGAAAAAGCATAAAGACAACAAAGTATTAGTACAACCTGATCACCAGCAAGAATTCCATCTTTCCAGGGTTGAAGACAAAGTGCCTCTGACACTAGCATCTGGAAATTCCCCCAGGCCTAAGGTTGAGCTTTCAGTATCTACTGTGAGGAATGTGTCCAGTACTGTAATTCCAGGACCCTGTGCTTGGGACAAAGATAGTGTTACTCCACAGGATGGTCCTGATGCTCATGGCCCACTCATCTCACCCTTGTCTACACTGGAGAAATGAACCATGGTAGGAACCCTGTGGTCTCCCAGTACGTTTATTACCTTGTGCTCCCTAACAAAAGCCTTCCAAAGGCATGCCAAATAACATTTGGAGTTGACATGCTCTCATCAGTGTTAAATGCTGTGTGGTTCTCTTAACCCATTATAGTCTCAACTGGGTTAGTGTCAGTGTGACCTGGAACGGTTCCACAGGCCTCAGTGGGGTGTCATTTGAAAAGTCTCCAAAAATCCACTGCTTTTGGGAGTTATGTTTGGTGAGGTGTGAAGATACCATTGTAAATGAAAAGTTTTATAACAGACCTATGGTGGATGCAGAGCAAATCTGCAATGGTTCTTAACATGTCTAGAGAGTATGCACTTAAACCAGTCCCCGCCTACTCATTCAGTAACAAACACTTCAGTTCTTTAGTGTAGAATCAGCCTGGTGCAAGTTAAAAGAGCCTGATGTTTGTGAGATATCATATATGCATAGCTGAGCTATTACTCTCAGTTCTTGGTATTTGACCATAGCCAGTTTCCTACAAGGAGAGACCAATATGTACGGCAAATTGATTTCTCCACTATGGTGGGTCTCGTGGCAGGTCAGGGCAATCTTGTTGTCCCTCTCTCTGGGCATCAGCCCCTCCATAGTGCCTGGTGAGGGGAGAAATAGAAGGGACCCTGGCTTGCCCACTACTCAGGGTCCCAGCCCAGAGGCCCTATGAATAGCAGCTATGCACCACTGACAGTTATGGCAGCTGCACTTCATTCCCCTGGGCTATTTCCCCCTCTCTGGTCTCTTGTACCTTTCTCGTGGCTCTTCTCTGATTCCTCTGGTCAACTGCAACACTCCTCCCACACTACTGCCAGCTCTCCACCTTCCTCCTGTCTGGTTGGAGCAGGGGGTTTATCAGGACTCTCTCTGGGCCTTAATTGGCCTCAGGTGCACCTAACTAATCCCTAGTAACTCCTGCTCAGTCTACAAAGGTATAAACTACTTTAGCGGGGCTTCCTGGTGGGTTACTTTGCTGTGCATTTCTATATGAACGCTTCAAATCTAAGGAAGCAGAGAAAACACTGCACAGAGACCCTAGAAAATGAGGAAGTGATTTTTTTTTACTCTTGCAGATATCTGGTGTCTGCATGCAAACACACAAACTGACTTTGCAAACATAAATTAATCTGAAAAAACAACAGCAGAATTTTACTCTTCTGAGCTGACTAAACATTTCCACACTCTGAGTTCACTCGTCAGGTGCAGGGTTTCTCACTGACAATGAGAGTCTGATGCTTCCTGTGTGGTAAAAGACAGGGCCATCAGTAGACATTAATATTTCCTCTGCTTGCTGCTATTGAAGCTTTAGTATGAGGATAGCCAGAGAGACTCATGTAACAGAAAGACTACCATGGGGTAAACAAATTGTTTGCAGCCTGTCATCTGCTGCTTGTTGTTCAGACTGCTGTGGTGTGTTGTTACGGCTGCCATTGTTGCTGGTTTTGGAGCTCTGATGTCAGATGCACTTGAAGACAGTGCAGCATGTTAATTCAGTAGACTCTGATGTTATTCATAAGAAAGAGCACTCGGTGGAGAAGGTGTTTAGCCAGGGTTATTGTTAACAAACCACGGTGTTAGTTATAAGCTACCAGCACACTAACACATTATGACAGACTGTACCCCGTGTTTACCTCTTTTAGAAAACTCTGATACATTTTGTACAAAAAAGACTTGTGAGTTATTTGAAAACTCATAATTTGCCAATACTGGCTTTGTATTGAATTAACCATGTAAGAAATCCTTGCACATTAAATCTTACTGATGTGCAAATTGGGTGTCCTGTGTCTCACTGATATCTTCACACTGATCATAGTGAGTGCATGCAACAGTAGCTAGCCACAACTCTCAAGTTCATTTGGGCAGAGTCTAAAATTTCCATCATTATAACCCACCAGAAATAAGCCTTCAGTAGCTGACAAGACAAATCTAAAATGTCACACTCCTTCCAAGAAACAAAAGACACAAAGACTTAAGGACACCAAGAGCAAAGGCACTGTCTTAACAAGCGGTTGACTTTTACTTCTTCAAGTAGTGTCTATATGGGTGCTCCACTTCAGGTGTGCATGTGGCTTTTTGATAGAAGATTTCTAGCTCACAGTTAAGCCTCCTCATTCTTCCTATGTCACCTTGTGGTAGACACTGAACTACATAGGGGTATACAGGAGAACTGCTCTCAGTCTCTCTACCACCTCACTCCAAGACAGAACACTAGTGTGTCCACCTACATCATACTTGGCCTTCTCTTTATAACTTTTCCTTTCAGAATTAGTTAGAGTTCTTCTTAGTTAGTTCATTTAGGTGAGTGGCCTGTTTTCCCTTTTGTTTCCCCTCCCCAAGGCTTGTCTTGGTGGTGTATGCCTGGCTTGCCAGTATTCTAACACTGCTGTCTTGTTGGGAGGCTATACAGGTGAACTATGTGCACTCCATGTGTGTCTGTTGCCAGGGGGAAGTCCCACATCTTCCATAAGTGCTCCTTTTGTTTACACCTTAATCCAGGGTTAGAAAGATCAATGATCAGCGAAATAATGCCCAGTATGTTAGTCATGGAACATTCCCTGCAACCACCCTCTGAGCAAGGTTAGCAGATACCCCCAGTAACAGGCCTTCGATTTCCTGCCTCTGCTGTGGTCTGCCCCATATCTGCCCTATCCACAAAGTAGGCACAGTCTGCTTAATCAGTCAACTCCATTCTGCCGTGCTTGATTGGAGTTGCTGTGAACAGAGTGGCTTGTCAAGGATGGTGGAACCAACCCTGTATGCCTCCCTTGCTCCCTAATGGACCTCCACAATGGCCAATCAGCAATAATTCAGCCAACCATGGGAACTGTCCTTTAGTGAGACCAGGGTTGCACATCCTTTCTCTACCCTTCCATGGCAAGAGGAGATTTTGAGAAGCTGGAGGCCACGGCAGAGGAGGAAGTCACCCTTGGCATTTCCATTTTGTCATTATCACCAAATGAGGCGGTTTATGTCTCTGCTTTGTTTCATTGCTGATGACTTCAGACCACATTAGAAGGGTAGCTGACAATCTGCAGATCCCTCTGGAGGAGGTCAGTGATCAGAAGCATGGGCTTCCTGATACTCTTCAGTCATCAAACTCTCCAGAGTGACTCTACCTATTAATGAGGCTCTCCTGGACCCATTGAAGACACATGACAAACACCAGCCATTATTCCAGTAACGTGCAAAGCGATGGACAAGAAGTACTATGTCCCTCTCAGAAATCTGACTTTTTATTTCACCATCCTGCACCTAATTCCCTGTAGGAGGATGCTGTGAACAATCAGGGTAGGCAAAACTTTTCAAGGTTAACCCACTATGACAAGGACTAAAAGCGACTGGATCTCTTTAGATGACAATCTTACTCATCTGCAACCCTGAAGTTTCAGATCATGAACTATCAGGATGCCATGGCCAAATATAACATTCCCAGTTACAACAAGCTCACAGCCTTTATTGAACATCTGCCGTACTACTGCAGGGAACAATTCCAGTCAATTGTTGCAGAGGGCCAGCTGCTGGCCAGAACCGCTCTCCAAGCATCCCTGGGTGTTGCGGATATTGTTAGCACATCCATTTCCACAGTGACAGCTGTTGTTCCCCAGGGTTCTTTCAACACAAAGCTCTTGGTAACTACTAGTCTTGAAGATGTGATAGAAGGAAATAAATCAATGGAGACACAGCCTTCCGACCGATAAGTGGCTGGCAAAGCCAGTGCAATACAAGAGTGCTTTCATTTAAAGCTGCACTTTATTCTAGTATCAAGCACTTACGTCTGCAGCAGGTTAGTAAAACACCCCCAAAAACAATAATTACTGAAGTTTGGTGTGGTAGTACGACAGCCATCTGATTGGTCCTTCTTTCAGCTGCCATTGGGGACCCTAAACTGTCCATGAAGAATCTGCCTACCCCATACTTTCTCCCCTTATTTATTGGGTTAGTGTAACAATAACATGTCAATAAAAAACTTGTTAAGCAAACAATTTCAAAGTTTAAGCAATAGGTTTCCCCAAACCATTCATTAGACAGATGTTTCTGCAGAGTCTGCATGTCTTGAGAGCCCTGACAAATATAGCCTAAACGGCAGATGTAAATAAGCTTCCTCTTTTCCCAAAACACACACCTCTTCCTCCTTTCACTGCCCTGACATTTGGAACAGTAGAGTAAAAATGTCCCTCTGTATGTTACATAGCACCATATTATGGGGGATGACCACACGGAGGACCAAAGAGTCAATATTCATGGAGGGTTCAAGATGGAGCTCACAGCATTGGCAGGAATGACAAGTACCTACTTCCTCCAAGAATTCTCATTTGTCTGCCAGAGTTACAGAGGCCCAGATCCTCCAGGATGTTGATTTGCCCAGATTCCATTGAAATCACTGGGAGTTATATGCTAAAATACCTTTGAGTATCTAATCAGTGGCAGTTATATCAGGGATGGCTTTTAGACATTGTCAGGTGGGTTCTGGCTTTGGGATCTAGGTGCTGCCCATCTTTATGTTCATTTTCTTCCTATTTGACTCTTCAGCTTCAGCTTCTCCATGGCGGATCATTGCAGTGATTCTGGGGATCCTCTGCCTGGTGTCACTGGGAAGAGTGGTGATCTTGGTTGCCAAGGATATGCAGAAAAGGGACCAATTTCTGATATTAATGCCACTGGTCTAAATACAGATTTTACAGAAATACAGAAAATAATTGTGAATTAGCCTATGGCTCTTATCTGAGCTGGTCTGTCCGCGTCACATCCGGTGCATTGTTATTTGTGACTTGACTGCTTAACAGGCTGACATTATCTGTCTCGTAGAGCAGGTCCAAAGAATAGAGAAGTCCTCGGAAAATGGCTCAGGAGTCAATGATATAAAGTGAGTTTGTCATTAGTTTTGTTTGGTTTATTTGGAGGTTAAAAGCAAAATGGGTCAGGTCTTTAGGTTCTTAGTGTATTAATGAATCTTGAAACACAAAACATATTCAATGAAACAAAGGATTAAAGATCCATTTAACGTGATTGCTGTGTTTATGGCAAGATGTGACAGTGATAATGGAGTAGGTAGTATTTTGCACCATTTATCCATTGTCTGCCTGTCCATTTCAGATTCTGTCATTCCTGCCACATGCCATAGAAGCTGTTTCTATCTTACCTCCACGTTTTGAGTTTTTCTTCCTCCTATTTTGCACCAAACCTCACTAATTAACCTGTGTGTCTTATGCATGTAATTTGCACGGTCATCTCTAACAGGCATGTGCTGCACTGTGGCATCCTGTTGAATGGTTCTCACCAAACTTCCAGCTATTAAGTTTTGCCCCATGGATCTGTGAGAAAAATCTGAAGTAATATCCTGCTGCACTTTCCCAGAATATGTCTGTTGTTCATGCTTGCTGGATCCTGAGTAGAGGCATCCCTAAAGCTTTGTGACAAAATGCCAAACCTGCTTGTACTCCAAGGTTTTAGCAATTGGGACTTCCATGATTCCAGAGATAATATAGATATTTTAATGGAATTGTACCTGAGGCCCTATGAAGAACAGTATTGTTTTGATTAGCAAGCAGCTAAATTATTCATTAATGAAAATGTTGCTGATCTTTGTATTCCTGCTCTTTAACAGTCATATTATAAGACAATTGGAAATAAATAACATTCAGTTGGACACGATTAGAAATTTTTCCTTTAAGATGAGGCCTCACTGTTATATTGTGATTGAACTAAGCAGCAGAGACCATCCTGTTATTCTTGCATCTATTTCTTCCTTAATGTGCCTCTGTGTCACAACTGGGATATGGGCAGTCTGACCTAGTAGCCAGATCAGGAGTTGTGAGTCAGGCCAGGACAGGTATCAGTAGGTCAGAGTGTGAAACAGACCAGAGGGCAAATAAGGAGGCAGGCATCAGGAGGCAGACAGTGACAGGTTACCAAGAGATCATCATTTTTCAGGGAATCAATTTATTACTCACTTGTGTGGTGTAAGGCAGTGTCAGGGAGTTTTATTTCAGGCCCACTTTGTTTAGGGAAGAGCAGGTACTCTTCCTTCCCTACAAGAAAAGTATTAACTCCTGGGGCTAAGACATTATATAGATGTATAACTTTGATTTGATTTTTTCTCAGTTTGTACCTCAGTACAAGCAGTAGGGACGCTGTATTTAAAGATTTCCTAGCGACATATAATTCTCTGTTTATAATTCTGTGATCTTCTCCTCCTTGGGGTAACATAAATTAGATATAGAGTAGTGAGGGGTCCAATCTAAAATTCACCCCTTCATGCCCCCCACCCAGAGGATGCCCAGAGTCCTGCATCATATTAGGCTCTATGGTAACAGGGCAAAGTTACTATTTCAAACCATGTCACTTTTAACCTATATCTGCACTCAGAGGTAGAGGTGTGATTCCTTTGTTTGTATCCAATGCGCTCACTGGCATTCACTGATCAAGCACAAGTAGAAACAGCAAGGTAGCCATGGTAGCAAGGGTAGCAGTAGTGCAGACAGAGTTTAGCTGTATTGAATACGTACCCACTCATTTCAGGGGGCTTTGTGCTTGGCTTGGCCAAGCCATGCCTCTGCTGTCATTGCCTATGCTACGATGGCTACACTCCCACACCAGCTCACAGTGCAGACATCGCCTTAGGCACCACGACTCAAACTGCCCACTGATCTGCCTGTCTTTCCTCTGTCCCCATTCTCCTTGCCTCTGGAGTCACATGATCTCGGCAAAGAGGACTGAAGATGATGATGGGGCTGGTGTGGTACCTCCTGGTGCGGTGATGGTTTGCTGGTACTGCTGGCACAGCTGTTGATGACAGTCAAGCTGCTAGTGTTGAGCCTGGTGGTCAGACAGAGAAGTTAGAAATGCGACAACCTTGCATCCCCACCTATACCCCAGGGGGCAACGCAGGATGTTTTCCTATAGCACTTTCCTCATGCTATCCTATCAATTTAAATGTCCAGAACTCTGGGACTTCAAGAACTTCTGTAGTGGAGCCTGTTCCAAGAGACTGAGGCCCTAGGAATATAAAGTGTAACAAATTGTTTGGACTAGCTACTGTGTGTGTTCCATAGATATTGGTACTTACTAATTTCAGCATTTAACATTTAATTTAACATCATAGGCCTAGTCAGCATCACTGTAACTCAAGATGAAAGCCCCTTTATTTTGAGACGTTGGACTGGGGGAGTTGTGACACACTGTATCCCATGTACACACTGATGGTATGATTTGTGTATCTTTTATGTTCACGCTTATAGTGTAATTGTCTATTGTTTAATGCAAAGTTTGTCACGTAAGGCGACGCTCATTTGACTCAAGTGCTGGAAATCATGCCCATTACCAGACACGCCAATCACCTGACCCCAGGGAGTGATGAGGAAACATGTTAAAGACAGAGGCGTTTTTGTCTCTGGAGCTCTCTCTTGCAATCCATCTATGGGACAACATCAAGACTGCCCACAGGGAGGGAGCCTGGTTGAGGGCCAATGACCAACTAGCCTGTGTGCTGAGAACCATCTAACGACTGTAAGGCTACTGAAGGATTAGCATTAGTTTAGAACGTGATTTGTTTTTTAATTACTTTTGATCAAATCTGAGATAGTCCTATGTCATATAATCACTTAAAATCTTTCTGTACTTAATAAACTTATTTGTTTGTTTTATCTAAAGCAGTGCATGTCATTTGGGTGTGTGTAGAGACTTCATTTAGAAGTGACAGAGCTAGTTCATATCAATTTCTTTGATAAATTGACTAACCTATGAACTTGCAGAGTCCAGGGTGCAGCACTGAACTCTGTAAGACAACAGTTCCTAGGGTTGCATCTGGCACTGGGGTTGGTGGCTGGGGGTCACAGGAGTGGCCAGCTAGAGGCACTCACTCACTGAGTCATGGAGGCAACTTACTTGCTGGTGTCCGGGTGTGAGTTGCCTAGTAATGGGTGTTCACACAGCAAAGCAGAGTAAGACTCGCTCCAGGAGTGGGGGATTGGGGTGACACAGCAATATACCAGTCCAGACTGCAGAGAGAAACATCACAGGCAGTTCCTAGTGTTGCATCTGGAACTAGGAATAGCGGCTGGGGGTTATTCCATTGTAGAATCCCACGAGTGACTGGCCAAAAGCACTCAGTCACTAAGGTAGGAGACGCTTGCTTGCAGGAGGCAGTGAGTGAACTGACCCAGAAGTGGGTGATTCACACTGCAAAGCAAGTGCAAGATGGGTTCCAGAAGGGAGGGACTGGGGTGAACAGCAATATATCAGTCCAAATTGCAGAGAGGAGCATCACAGGAGACCTTCTCAAATTAGCAGCCTTTGAACTTCCTGTGCCGTTTCAGACAAAACATCATAAAGCGACTAACCCTTCCTCTTTTGGCTTGCACTCTCCATCTTCTTCTAGCAGGACAGCCAGAGGGACATGTAGTTACTCCCTGAAGCTTCATATACATATAGAGGACCAGATCAGCCACGTAGCACAGCAAAGTCTATTCCAGCTCTCCTACGTCTTCTCAAAAAACTACAGGTACAAAAAAAGGTATCATGGCCAAATGCTTCTATTATTATTAGAGTGCAATATAAATCTAGGTAAAATTTACTTGTGTTAACTAATTGAAGAAATGAGTGGAAGTGTTTACCATGAAAGATATTATATAGATGTATAACTTTGACTTTATTTTTTCTTTGGTTATATCCACTACAAGCAGTAGGGATGGTGTATTTAAAGATTTTCTGGTGGGACTGTCCAGATGACATTAGTTCTCTGTTTATAATTCAGTGATCTACTCCTCCTTGGGGTAATGTGATATAAAGTAGAGATAAGTCCAATCTAAAATTCTGGATCTGTATGCCATTTCTAGTTATTTTTACCCTGAAAAACAAAATCTATAACCTTATCATCAGACACAAACTGTCTAGATGGGATATTTATATTTGAAAGCATTTGATATAGACTCTCAAGAAAGCATTCTTCAGAAAAGAGCTCATATTAACTTGGCTTGGGGTGAAATCATTCGTCCTGGAAACTGTTGAAGGCCGTAAACAAAGGGAAAAGATAAATGATAACATATAAATTTGTGAGGGAGATGACTAGTGGGGTACCGCAAAGGACTGTGTTGGATCTGAGTTTACTTAATATATATATTCATATTTTGTAAAAGTGAGCAAATAAAATATTAAATCCCCAGATGTAGTAGATTTTGGCTCCCTTGCATTGCACAAATGCCCCTGCCAACTCCTGTGGGCATTTAAACTTACTCAGTGCCTATGTTTTTGCAATAAAAGTTTCTGCCTTTGGGCATGCACACAGCTGCCTATCTGACAGCATCTGGACACCTATCTCCCACCTAAGCTCCAGAGCGATTCACAAACTAGGAGAAGACAGGCATTTGGCTGACAGGGGTCCTCAGAAACTGCCTAATACCACATAAAACAGCCAGTGAGGGAAAGAAGACAACTTCTCCTATGAATTTTAACCCAGTGGTTAGGGTAGCCACCTGGACGTTGGAGATTCCCTGTTCAAGTTCTACTCTCTAGCCGAGGTAGCAAAAGAGTTTCAGCTGCATTTTTCTACTTCTCAGGAGTGTGCTTCAACCATTGGGCTATGGGACATTCTGATATCGGGCCTGCTCAGCCCCTCCTGGTGAAGTTGTTGCTTTCTGGATGAATACTTAAAGCATCATTGAAGCAGGAGGACAGGAGCCTGGGTCTCCCAGAGTGCTCTAAGCATAAAACTATACAGCCATTCTCCTGTTTGTGTTCTCTCTCTCACTCTGGGGCTCTTTCTCTGGCCCAAAGGAGTCTTTAAGAGACAGAGAAAAAAAGAGAGAACACAATCATGAAAATGACTCTATAGCCTGGTGGTGAGAGCACTCAGGATCCATCCTCCTTACTCCCTACACCTCTGCGAAAGCATGAACTCTCGTCTCTCTCACCAACAGAAGTTGGTCCAATAAAAGCTACAGCCTCTCCTAGCTCATGTCTCTAATATCCTGGGACCAACACTGTATAGTATCTTTTAGAGAAAGAGAATTTAGGTGAAGCTTTTAGATAATTGATTATCATAAATTAACTTTATTGAAACACAGAAATGAGAAAAGACCTGTAGAACAAGGCTATCTTGTCCATTATCCCTTGCATACATAAACACATGCTTCAGACTATTGGATTGTTCCTCAAGAGTATGTTTTTTACAGTCCACATTTAACCGACTCATGCAATGGGGTTTCCAGCATCATTTTTTTTTTTATCCGGTCTCCTTTGGACTGTCTCCTGTAAGTCTCTTGTAACCTGACTCTAACTAGTAATGATGGCCCCTCACTTCCTCTGCTGATGGGTGGCACTTTGGAGAGCAAATATTTGATTTAGAATTATTATAAATATTTAATATTTATATTACAGGAGAGCTTGGAAGCAAGAAATAAGGTATAGGTGTCACTGTGCTAGACGCTGTGTGAACACATAGTGAGAGACGGTCCCAGCCCTGAAGTGTTTGCAATCTAAACTACTGTGAATGGTATTAAAGGGGCTCAAAGTTAGTCCATTTTAGGGGTGTCAAACTCATTTGCTATGGCGGGCCAGATTTGAATTAAACGTACTGCAAGTGGGCCATACATACCATAAATCGAAATACTAGGCACTTCTGGAGCCGTGTCTCGTGCACACAGCGCTGTATGTGCTGCTGCCAGAGTATACAGATCTCATGGCAGCGCATCATAACGTGGCATCTCGCGGTGTCGTACTCTCTGGCGGCCGCGATGACACCTCAAGATCTCGCGGCAGCACGCACTGCTGCCAGGGGCCGGACCAAAAAGGTGGGTGTGCCATATCCATCCCGTGGGCTGGATATTTGATACCCCTGATATACAGTTTTGTGAGACTCAGAGGGAACCAGAATATACTGTGATTATATATTTAAATAGAGAGCAGATAATAGAAAAAGATTATAAGATGCATGTTCTGAACTCAATATGCCATTTACACCTGGATTTCTATTTCTCTTGCTACAGGCTATTGTAAAGTAGTAAATTAAAACCAATCATTGCAATATCCTGTTTTTCTTTCCTGATATTTATAAACCCATTAATTTTTTTAACAAATGCCATCATCCATCATAGGCCACTAAAGCAGAGTCTACAGTTTCCACACTCACCAGCCTCTAGAAATGAGCGAGCAGGAAGTGACTTACGCAGAAGTGAAATGTCACAAGCCGGAGCAGGAGATGAGACAAAGACCTAGGAACTCTGAGAGCAAAGGTATTGTATTATAAGAAGCTGCTAACATATTTTTTTAATATAAACATATTATAAGAAGCTGCTAACATATTTCTAACCCCTTATCCTGGAACTTGACACTAGATTGTTAGAATAGTAAAGTAAGAATGTTATGTTGCCGAATGCCATGTTATTTAGAAGATAACAGCATCTACAACCAAATTAGGTTGATGGTCATTGAGATTTGAGAAGGACTGTAACAACTCCGGCAGCCATGACGAGTACCCAGTTGCTCAAGAACCCTTTAGTGGCAGTTATATTGGAGCTGGCTTTGTTGGGTAGCTGGGACCTACGTGTTGCCAAGATAAACTGTAATTTGATCCCAAATACTCGGAACAAGGGCTCACTTTGCAAATCTTTAGGTTCATTTTCTTCTTTGTAGATTCTCCTGCTCCATCTCCTCCCTGGCAGTTCATTGCAGTGATTCTGGGGATCGTCTGCCTGGTGACACTGGGAGCAGTGCTGGCTTTGCTTGTCAAGTGTAAGATATTGCAGAAAAGAAACTAAGGGTTTGATTCATCCCTGCATTCCTCCAGTTTTATCTCATTGTAAATCCATTGGCACTATACTGATGTAAAACTGAAACAATGCACTAGTGCAGATGTAGTGTCCTGTAGATAACCCCTCTCTTCCATCCATCCATCCCCTGATTTAGGGTGCATTTTGATTTGATCCCACATCTTATTCATATAAGCCTAGATGTTGGGCTTTTACTTTCTTTGTCTTACTGTAGACATGTACCTTCTTCTATAAAGGGATTGTTATTCACAGAAAATTCACAGGTATGTTTTTCCATACATGTTCAAGGAATCAAATTTTAAAACTGTTCTTTTTAAAAAAGAGTAATGTTATTAAATACGCAAGCAAGCAACCACAGTTAAAAAATTAATGTTACAAGAACAAAGAGTGATGCCATCATTCTATCTGTTTCTTTGAAATGCAAAATTCATTTTTATTTTAAAGTTGTGTAATTCATTGATATCATTGCAAATACAAGTTTTCCAGGACCCCCATCCATCAGGAAACTTTGCTCAGCAAGAAAATGTACATCAGCAGCAACAAACTGATCAAGAATCATACAAGGAAACTAGAGGTAAATATTTTAGTGGGATCAGCTGTCTACATTGTTCAGCTTCCTATTCTCTGACGACAAAAGCGTGAAAAAATTGCATATAATCATCCCATAATATTGCAGCAATAACAGAGCGAAATAAAACCAACTAAGCACGCTGAATGAGTAATGTAGGAGCTCTGCTAGTTCTACTGCTTGGTTAAAGCTAAAATGGGGCTCACCTGTTGCTCATTAGGGATGTAAACATTAGTTTAATTTAAAATCCGTTTAAACGTTCTAAAAATAGAACATTTAAACAGTTAAACGGGGGGGGCATGAGTGTTCTGGGCAGCTCTCTCTCGCGGGCAGCTGAGCCAAGCCCAGCTACAGCTCACGCCCCTGCCCCCCACGTTGGGTTCAGCACCTCCCCACTCCCTGGGAGCTGAGCCCAGCTGCTTCTGAACCTCAGACTGGGCTCTGCTCTTCCTTGCTAGCGAGAGCTGCCCAGCTGCTCTGGCTGGAAGGGAGCCAAGCCAGCTGCTTCTCTCCTCTGCTCCCTGTTTAAACAGTAATCAGCTGCTTAAACATGTCAAACAATTAAGCAGCTGATTACCATTTAAACAGTCAACCTTTTACATCCCTATTGCTCATACACTTATTGCTTCTTCTGGGGCTCATGCAGGAGGAGATGGGATTCCTGGTCAGTGCTCTCAACTGCTCTCGGCTGAAGGAGGAAAGCAGTAAATGCAGGAGCAGCCGGTCTCAGCGCTCTGCTACTCTTTGCACTGCAAGGCGTGACGGGGGGAAAGAAACTCATTATTTCAAAATACAATAAAGACATTTATTTAGAATAACCAAGTCAGCGTGTAGCCATCGGAAACACCACAGCATGAGAAGAGATGGAAAACAGAAGTTGCTGTAAATAATAAAAACCCTGGGGTACAACAACATCAGCTGTCAGTTAGAAACTTGCCTAACACTTCTAATGCTTCTCTTACAGGGGCCGGTGTACAGCCAGGGTAACAAAATCTGACAGGTCACAGAATCTGTCACAACACCGGCTGGGACACAACAACCAAATGTGTTTTGGCCCCACATAAATCCGGCAGAAGTCCTCAAACTAAACACTGTAGACATCAGTTTGTAGACAGAAAAAACAACGAGGCCTTGCCAGCCCTACAGCAGTAGTGATCAGTTTGTGTGCGGTGAGAGGTGCAGAAGCAGCAGGCCAGCAACAGCTCGTGTGAATAATGAAGCGGTTTGTGTGGTGACTGGATCATAACAAATCTACAGCCATATATGGGCAGGCCACCAGTGAGCAGTTAAACCACAGGCTTGCACCATTTTCAGTACAAATCATAGCATTCATCTTGCACTGCAGAGGCCTTTGTCACTTGAGAGAAATTGTAAGAATTATATCCTTTTTCGAGGCCTTCATCAAGGAGGGAGAAAATCCAACTCTTGAGTATATTGCTTTCTATCCGGTGGAGAGCAGTTGGGTAACATACACAAGTCAGTAAATGACTTTAACCAGTATCTACTTGCATCAGACCCATCAGCTCTGATGAAACTATGAATGTGTTTTCTTTTTCAGGATGTAAAGGCTCTTCCCCAGAGAACTGGAAGCAGCGTGGAGAGTCTTGTTATCACTTTCCTACAAAATGGAAAACTTGGCAAAGGAGTAAAGATTATTGCACTTCTTTGGGCTCCAACCTTCTTAAGATTGAAAACAAGGAAGAACTGGTAATTGCTTACCTTCAATTCACAGAAACAATTTCAAGATTTTCGGGCAGGGCTGCAAGAATTTTTTTTTCCCTGATGGCCCTATTCCACTACAGATTCCTATCCACCATGATCACAGCAGTTTGCAAAGGGCCATCCCAAGTATTTGAGGTGCTCAGTTACACCCAAATATAACTGATTTACTTAATGTATAGGATGAGACACAGGACAGATGTTGAGCACTAGCAAAAGGTACAAAAAGAAATTCTAATCCTGGCTGACCCTGAAGCCAAAACCACTTGCAATCGATGGAAAGACTTGCATTGACTTCAGTGTGCTTTGGATTAGATCCCAAACTAGCAAAGGCATCCTGTAGGGATGGTCCATTGGATGCCAAAAGGAGAAAGTGCCTCACATCTGCACAATCCTGGACCTCACTAAGGAGCAGCAATGCCAGAGACTGAAGGCAACCCCATCTAGTCTGCTCAGGTGGAAGGATGGTAGCCAGCCTGTGAAGTGATTCTAGAGGGAGAAAAAAGATCAATTGCAACAAAAAGGTTACTGCATTTTCTTTAAAATCTGGGTCAGTTAGCTTGCAGAAAAAAAATTGACTTTTCAAGGACAATTATGGACAGGGCAGGAAGTTCAGCACATGGGCTCTGGCGAGGATGCCCCACACATCCCCCTCACTGATAACATGCAGGGATAGGGTAGACTGGAGTTAAATAATTTGGTTTTGCTCCCATACAGGATTTTATAAAATCACTGACATTTACTTACCACTGGATTGGACTGTCTCGTAAGACAGACAATGATCCCTGGGTGTGGGAGGACAGCACAGCTCTCACCGGTGACTTGTAAGTGCCTCTCAGAGGCAGAAACTGTTCTCTTCTGTTTGAACGTCTATATTTTCTGCAAGCAGAGGGCTGGAACATGGCTTTTATGCCACAGCCCTGCCTAGGGCACATATGCAGCTGCACTGTCCCTGCAGTGGCGTGCATAAAGGGGGGCAAGCAGGGGCATGCCGTCCCCCACAAATGACCATGTCTCCACGTGGGGAGGGAGGAAACAAAGAGGGTGACTGGCTGCAGGTTGAGCTCCTCCTTCCCCCACCCTACAGTTACAGCCAGCTGCTTCCCTTCTGCTGCTGGAGTCCCATTACCTCTGCCTCCACTCCACATCACCTCAGCGGGGAGTCTGCAGCAGCTGTTGGGATGGGGGGTAGGAAGAGCTCAGCCAGTATCTGGTCTCCCTGCTGCTTCCTCCCTCCCCAAGCTGCAGGGACACAGAGTGCTGCTGCCAGCGGGAGCAGCTGCCTCCTCACTGCTGGGCGTCCTCTCCAGAGGCGTCCTGAGAAATTGGAGGGGGGAGCGTCACACGAACCTTTCCTGTGTGTGTTTAACATGCCCCTCCACAAACGTGCAAGTCTGAATTCCTGCGCGTGCCTCCGTGCCCCTGAGTAGCATTGGAGAGATGGTGCCTCAGATAGACACTTTTTTCCCAGGTCGCCTTCGCAGAGAGAGTTGCGGGCTCACAATTTGTTTCATTCGTTCTACTGGAGCCTGTTTCTCCTCCTGACGTGCCTGCCCCTCTTTGCTGTAGAGCTTTTAGTGTTTTCCCCTCATCTGATGGTTAGGATGAGACAGCTGGAAGGACATGAGATTTCTGTTATAGAAGGGAGGGGAGTGGGGAGCATTGGTAAAGTTGTTGGGGAAGGGGAGCTCTGGGCTGGAATAATGGGTAGTGTTGCAGCTCAGGAGCCAGGGATATTGGCAGAGCTGTGACTGGAAACTGTCTACACCCGGCCCAATTTTTCCCAATGCTTTTTGCTCCTGACTTTCGAGAACATTAGATTCATTCACAAATTGTTTTAGAAACTGCACCAACCTCTCCTACATGCTGTCCTCCTAACTGCATCGTAAGTACCCCTGCTGGGGCGTCCTACCTGTGACTGGAAGGCAATAAACTGCATTCCTATCTTAGGTTTACAGTCACCCAAGATGGTGCTCTGCAGCACTGCGTGCTTTTCGTCAGTAGAGGAGCCAAGGCTGATTCCTGTGATGAGCCAAACCCCTGTATTTGTGAGAAGAAGGCTGGTCACCCGGAGCCCACTGCACTGGGAACGGAAGGATAAATAATCACATGAATCGTTCTGTGTGTCATCTTTAAAATGGGGATAAAAATGTAGTGCTACTTTACGGTGATGTTGTGAGAATTAATACATTTCTGTTTGTGAAGAACCTTGACTTTTGGGATAAAAATATTATGTATTTATGCTGTTATTATTATTTATTAAAAGCTTTGAAAACTTATAGAATCATAGAATTGTAGGACTGGAATGGACCTCAAGGGGTCATCTAGTCCAGTCCCCTGCACTTATGGCAGGACCAAGCATTATATAGACCATCCCTGAAAGGTGTTTGTTTAACCTGCTCTGAAAAATTTCCAATGATGGAGATTCTGCAACCTCGGTAGGCAATTTATTTCAGTGCTTCACTACTCTGACAGTTAGGAAGTTTTTCCTAATGTCCAACCTAAATTGCCCTTGCTGCAATTTAAGCCTATTGCTTCTTGTCCTAGCCTCAGAGGTTCAGGAGAACAATTTTTATCCCTTCTCTTTGTAACAACCTTTTCTGTACTTGAAAACCATTATCATGTCCCCCCTCAGTCTTCTCTTCTCCAGACTAAATAAACCCAATTTTTTTCAATCTTCCCTCATAGGTCATGTTTTTTAGACCTTTGATAATTTTTGTTGCTCTTTTCTGGACCTTCCCCATTTTGTCCACATGTTCCCTGAAATGTGGCACCCAGAATGGGACACAGTACTCCAGCTGAGGCCTAATCAGCAAGGAGTAGAATGGAGAATTACGTCTCATGTCTTGCTTAAAACAATCAAGCTAGTACATCCCAGAATGATGTTTGCTTTTTATGAAACAGTATTACACTCATACTAACTCATATTACTCATATTAACTTGTGATCCACTATGACTACCAGACCCCTTTCCACAGCCCTCCTTCCTAGGCAGTCATTTCCCATTTTATATGTGTGCAACCAATTGTTCCTTCCTAAGTGGTGTACTTTTCATTTGTCCTGTTAAATTTCACTTCTATTTACTTCAGAGCATTTCTCCAGTTTGTCCAGATCAATTTGAATTTTCATCCTATCATCCAAAGAACTTGCAACCTCTCCCAACTTGGTATCATCCTCAAACTTTATAAGTGTACTCTCTTTGCATTATCTAAATTATTGATGAAGATATTGAACAGAACAGGACCCAGAACTGATCCCTAAAGGACTCCACTCGGTATGCCTTTCCAACTTAACTGTGAACCACTGATAACTGCTGTCTGGGAATGGTTTTCCAGCCAGACTTGATTACCACAATGGGGGACAACAGAAAGAGAGCATCCAGTCATGTGTTACTGTTGACTTATTTGCATTCTCCTCTCAGAACTGCATCCTGGACCAACACCAGTGCGCACCCAGCTAGTGCAGTAACTTTGTTACAAATGCTCCAGTATATGAACATATAAGGATGGTAATTTCTGAATCACTTTTGTCTGGAAAAGTTTGAGAGGAGCTAATGGCAAAATCAGAGAGGAATTGGGAACAGGTGGTCATGACCAGGGCATGACCTAGTGGTCAGAGCCGGAGTTGGGAGTCAGGCCAGGTCAGATCCAGGAAGTCAGAGTCTGATATAAGCGAGTGGTCAAAACAAAGAGTCAGGTGTCAGACAGGGTCAGTCTACCAGGATATCAGTATTAGGCACAGGGGAAGCAGTTCTGAGAAATGAGAACCCAGTTGTATGGACAATGTCCGGTTCCTGTCCTCGGGTTAAATAGAGGCTGGGGACCAATCGAGACCCCAAAGTGTTCCAGTAAACAGATTCCAGTAGTGGAGTCTTCTGTCATAGTTCAGCTGCTTTTCTGGCAGCCGGTAACAGATCATGAGGTGGCAGGGGGCCTGTGGCCTAAGAGCCCTGTGATCCAGCGTTCAAGACTGTGGTCCCTACCATAGGATCCAGAAAAGAGATCATGGATGCATGTTTGGTTATAATTAAGACAAAATTGGATGTGGTTTTTCTTGTACTCAAACTAGGGATGCAAAAGATTAACCTTTTAAATGGTCATCAACTGTTTAATTTTTTTAAGCAGCTGATAACTGTTTAAAGTGGGGGAGGAGGGGAGCAGCAGCTGGGCTGGCTCCTTGCCAACCAAAGCAGCAGGGAAGCTGGCTGGTGGGGAAGTGCAGAGCCCAGTGTGGGAGGTAGATGCAGCTGGGCTTGGGTCCTGGTGAGCAAGGAGGCGCAGAACCCAGCACAGAAGGATGGGGGGAGGGGCAAGCCACAGGTGGGCTTGGGTCCTGGCAAGGGACAGGAGGGAGCCGCAGCTGGGCTTGGGTCCCAGCAAGTGGTGCAGAGCCCAACGCGGAGGTGGAGAGGGGGCGAGCCGCAGCTGGGCTTGGCTCGGCTCAGCTTCCTGTAAATGAGACCTGCCCAGCATTTAACCATTTAAACCTTCTGTTTTTAGGAGGTTTACATGGATTTTAAATCAAACCAATTTTTACATCCCTAACTCAGACCATTTCATCCCATGTTGTATTACAGAAAGCTAAAGTGGTTTGGGCATAATCAGCACATCTCAGGGAGAGCCAGGAAGAGCACTCAGCTCTCCACAATGCTACATATGCCTCCTTGGTAAGGAAAGTAGAAAATGTGAACACAGATACCATGAACTAGAGCCTGATCCCCTTTATACAGTACAAATAGCAAGTCAATGTATTGACTTATATGGAGTTACTCTAGCTTTATACTAGGGTAACTGACAGAAGAATCTCACCCCATGTTTTAAAATGTGCTTAGACACTAGTTGATCAATGGTTGCTTAGGCAACCCTGGTTAACACATTTAATATTTAAGAGACCGCAAGCAAGTAGCATTTAACACCTTACATCTTGCATAATCCTATTAAGAGAGAAGTTCCTCTGGGCACTTTGTTATGATGGATCACTGAAGAGTGAATAATACTTCCCCTCTCATCTCCTGTTGTCCATCTCCAGTACAAGACAGTGACAAGATAATACCATGCTGTCTTTCTTGATCCCACAGGGATTTTCATGCAGGACTTTGGCGGCACTTCAAGCTCTAGTTCCTGCCCTCCTGCCTCTCGTGAAAGAGCTACAAAGGTATAATCTCCATGTTCTTGAGGGGTTTTCATTGGTAGAGTACGTAGCTGTTACAAGAGGTATAGTTTATTGCTTCCGAATAATTCAAGAAATGAGCGATGGTAGTTATCCTGAGATAGACATACGTCTGCAGACTTTACAATATTTTTTTCTGATTAGAATTTGAGAGAGACAATATGAAATATAATACCATTTTATCATCATTTTTACAAAGAGACTTCTTATCTCAGGCAAACCCAGGATTAGATTTTGATATTTCTGTATTTTATTCATCTCTGGTATAGTATGCAGACTTTATAACTGTTTACACCAAATCTACAAGATCAACATAAGCCGGAGAAGATAGGTGATATATTATCTTAATTTTAGTTAGGAATTTTCTCAAGAAATCTTACTTGGGCAATTAATGTTTTTATGCAAGACTATTTGTATTATCACTAAATTAAAAATGTGTTGAAGTACTATGAACTAAGGTTAATGATAAATAGAAACGTGCTGAGTTTAGTGGCAGGTTTTTGTTATTTATCATCTTCACAAGTTGTCTGGAAACTGGACTAAATAGCCTGATAATGTAATTTAAATTAATGTCATGTAATTCTCAGATGATACTCAATGGAGGGGTCTTGCAAACAAAAACAAGATCCGATAGACAAACCGAACCAATTTGGAAAGTTTAGTAAAATGAGCAGGAAATAAAATTTTAAACTATTACATCTGATGTAATAATCCAAAAAATGGCTATTCAGAAGCAAGGAGAAATAGAAAGTAATAATGATGAAAGAAAACTAGGAGTAAGAGTGGATAGCAGATTAGATATGTGCTTGTAATACAGTATGTTAGCAAAAAAGCTAATCCAATTGTATGGATCGGTAGATGCATTGAGTTATGGGACAGTCTCTCTGTCTCTCTAGGGTGCTGATGAGAGCGTAACTAGAATTCTGCACTCAGTTCTGTGCACTTCCATTTTAATTCACTATTATTAATATTTTATTATATATTTGTTAAACAGCTACTGTGTAGCTTACTGTATAGAACATAGGGGAACTGGGCCAAGATTTTCAAAAGTGGGTGCCTAAAGTTAGCCTCTTAAATCTATTTCTAGGCACCTGAAAATCTGATTTATGTTAAAAAAATACTAAGTATCCCACATCCCTCTCTGAAGTCTGAGACTTACTGGGTACTCAGCATTTTTGAAAATCTGGTTGCTTACTCTTAGAAACCTAATTTTCAGCACCCATTTTTGAATAAGACCATGGACCCTGCCCCAAGGATTTATATAAACATGGACATAAAAAAGTAGATTGTGCTGAGCTGTTTGGAAAGAACACAGAGAAAAGACATTCACTTGATTAAAGGGGTTGTAGGCATTGACTTATAAAGAAAGTCTTAAGATCTAAAAGTGGGTATAGAACTTTGTGCAAACCTTGACTATAAGTGGATGAATGATAACTGTCTAGAAATACTGAAAATGTATCAACATCAAAGAGGGAAATGAATGATTGGAGTGGTGTGAACTTATAGAACTAGGTGTAAAGGAGAGGAGTTAAGACAAACAAAATTTTCCTGAGGTAAGTGGTGGCAATTCCTCCACAAGAAACATTTGAAATTAGACTGAATAAAGCACTGAATGGTACTACATTAAATGTACAAAAGTATAAACTCCAGTCTGCAATTGCTAGAACAATCCTGCCTTGATGGCGTGTGGTGGTGGGAGAGCGGTGTTCTGTTTCATCAGCTGGAGAAGGGAAGCGATCTTCAGGCCCAGTTCCTTTTCACGCCCTTCTTTATTGTGTACAACAATGGGAACAAAAACAAACAAACAAAAACCCTTCAAGTGAAAATGTTGGTCACAATCTCCAACATTTCCTGCCTCAACCAACCAGGGAGAAAGAGAACCCTCTGACCTCTGTGATCCCTCTGGACCCAGCTTCTTCTTCCTGCCCTGTCAAGTGACAGCCCTTAACCCTTCCAGGCTGTTGATTTATCCTTGTCAGAGTCTCCCACAGGATGAATTAAATAACATAAAGATGGGAAAGACAGCTTGACTTCGTTGATTCTCTGCACGATGGCCACATACTGACCTCATTTGGATGTGTAAATTTAAAGTAACTCCACTGACTTCCATGGAAATTACTTCAGATGTACATAGGAGTGTCTGTGAGCAGAATGGAGCCCCAGGACTCTGTCTATACCATGTGTTATTCAAAGATATTACTCAAGGGGAGGAGCAGGAGGAGGAGGTGCACTATGAAAATGGCAGTTCTTGGAAGCACTGGAGACTAAAGTTCCATTTCAAAATCCATATTTAGGGACCCAACGGTGAGATTTTTAAAAGTCCCTAAATGATTTAGGAGCACAAGCCATATTAAAGTCAATGGAGTTACACTGGCGTACAACAGGTGGAGAATCAAACCCAGGGCCTCTAGAAACCTAAAGGGGAAAGCACTGAGGGGCACCCCTTGTAATGTAGCATGTCTGAATTGTGCTGTATGCATTTCCCCCTCCACAGCCATCTGAATCAGCAGGAGGGGGCAGACACCATCCAGTCTTCTCATTATCGAAAAATGGATTCATTGGGAGCTCTTTTGCTACTGTCAGAGCTAACACCTTTCCCCAACTCTTGCGTTCTCCTGCAGTAGGATCCAGATTATGTCCAGCCACCCCCCACCCCCAGAGCTAATGAATCATAGCTCTGTCTCTTATATTCTCCTCCTAAATCGCTCCCACCAGGATTTTATTTCTTTGTGGGTTTGTTTTTTTTTTGGACTCCCTCTAGTTCATCAGTCTGCATTAAGACTGTGCGCCACATTCCAGCTGCAGTGAGAGAGGGGTTTGGTTCTTTCAAAATACCCAATTATTCTGCTATAAAGTCATGAAAATTGCTGCTCTGGTTCCTTAGTATAAGTATCAGTTTCCATCAGATTCTATTGTCTGCTAAATCCAACTTGTTTCTCCCAGAATGCACCAGAAATGAGTGAACAGGAAATCACGTACGTAGACTTGAAATTTCACACTCCTGAGCAGCAGAGGAAACAGAGACCTGACAACAGCCAGGCCAACGGTATGGTATGTTTGTAAGCATCTGAGAACATGTCTGCTATTACTGATATTTTATTGTCTGTTAAGTCTCTTCCTTGAGCTGTACTTACTGTATCTGACTTTATTTACTTATATTTTTACATTTTTCCTTCAGTGTCAGGCACAATTATTTTAGTAATTTGTTTATTTCTGTCAGACATTGAAATGCTGCTACAATTGTACACAGTATTCTGGGAATTGGGAGCAGAAACCATTGTACCTCCAGACCCCTGGAACACAAACCATTCCTTGTCAGTGGATGTTGTTTGAATTAACCTGTGTTCAAGGGGACTCTAAGTTATACCTTGTTGTGGGAGGATTAAAGGAGGTGATGGCTGACTTCTGCTCTCCTTTCTGAAACCTACTTGTACCCGAATAAAGTACCATTTTCTCTCTGCTCTGCCTGATCATGATAGTCAAAATCATGAAGTCATAACTGATCCTTAATTGTCCACATTTATTTACCCTCACAGAGCCTTAAAATCATTCCTGTACAGCAGAGGATTTCCTGAGCTGTACAGAAATTTCACTGAGCATCAAAGAAGTTGAGCAATTAGTTTTTTGAGAAGATAACATTTAAAAATGCTCTTTAAAAAAACAGAAATAAAACCCGGTCTACAGCTAGAAGAGTGTAAGACTTGTGGCCTGTTTCCACTGAAGTCAATTGGAGTACAGCTATTAACTTTCATGGGAAAAGGAGCAGGCTTTAAATTGAGGAAATAGCCTGGGATATGTTGAATGAGTTTATAAATATGTGTTGTAAATCAGAGTTCAATTTGTTTTGAAGCATGTAAAGCGAAATTTTATATTTGAAGATTGTTATAAACAGAATGCATGAGTCATAAGTATCAGCACGTTAAAGAAGTTTGGGTTGGATGGACGATAGATCAACAGGCTCAATGGGTAGTGATCAATGACTCAATGTCTAGTTGGTAACAAGAGAAGTGCCCCAGGGATCGGTGCTGTGATCGGTTTTGTTCAACATCATCATTAATTATATGGAAGATGGGGTGAATTTCACCTTCAGTAACTTTGCAGATGACACTAAGATGGGGGGAAGTGGAAGATTCCCTGGAGGATAGGGATAGGATACAGAGTGACCTAGACAAATTGGAGGATTGAACCAAAAAAAATTGATGAGATTCAACAAGAGAGAAGTGTAGAGTCCTGCACTTAGGATGGAAGAATCCCATGTACTGCTAAAGACTGGGGACCAACTGGCTAGGCAGAAGTTCTGTAGTAAAGGACCTCAGTGTTACAGTGGACAAGAAGCTGGATATGAGTCAACAGTGCACCCTTATTGCGAAGACAGCTAATGGCATATTGGGCTGCATTAGTAGGATAATTTCCAGAAGACCAAGGTAAATGATTATTCCCCTCTATCAGGCACTGCTGAGGCAACATTTGTAGTATTGTGTCCAGTTTTGGGCTTCCTACTACAGAAAAGATGTGGAGAAATTGGAGACAGTCCAGCAGAGGATAATGAAAATGATTAGAGGGATGGAGCACATGACATATGAGGAGAGGCTGAAGGAACTAGACTTATTTAGTCTGCAGAAGAGAAGAATGAGGGGGGGATTTGATAGCAGACAAACTACATGAAAGTGGATTCCAGGGAGGAAGGAGCTAGGCTGTTCTCAGTGGTGGCATATGACAGAACTAGGAGCAGCGGTCTCAAGTTGAAGTGTGGAAGATCTAGGTTGGATATTAGGAAAAAGATTTTCACTAGGAGGGTGGTGAAGCACTGGAATGAGTTACCTAGGGTGGTAGTGGAATCTCCATCCTTAGAGGTTTTTAAGATCTGGTTTGACAAAGCCCTGGCTGGGATGATTTAGCTGAGGTTAGTCCTGCTTTGAGTAGGGGGTTTTACTAGCTGACCTCCTGAGGTCCCTTCCAACCCTAATATTCTATGATTCTATCATTCTATTTTTCATCTGGGACTAGGGGTGTTTGCTGGGGTCATTCTATTAAATAATATCATAAATGGCTGGCCAGATGCTCTCATTACGGAGTTGAGGACTGCTTGCTTGCAGGAGGCTGTGCATGGGCTGACCCAGGTGTGGGGGTTCACACAGCAGACCAAGTGCAGGACAGGATCCAGGAGTGAGGGATTGGGTAACACAGCTATACAGTCCGGATTACAGAAGGGAACGTCAAAATCAAGAATCTCACTAAAAATATATGTTGGTGTAAATTCATTTAAAGTGTTGTGTATAAGTCCAGTAGGCTGGACTGAGATGGATATAAAGAAGAATCAAAATCCAAGCAATGGGAACCATCCCAGGAAAATCATAATCATCTGTCCTACACACTCTCTCGTTCAAGTCTTGCATGTATTGCCATATTATCTAAGGTCTAAGACATGGTGTTGGTGGGTTTTCTAAAGGTCCTGTTGCACTAGAGTACAAATACCCATGAGGGTGTGTAGTCCCCAAATTTGGCATTCCTGCCTGTACCCCAGAACTTGACAGTACTGCAGTTGGTCATCTTGTGTGTGTCATCTTCTCCACTGCCAGCTAAAAATCAAACATCACAGAGCTAAAAATAGCTTTAGTACACTGAGAGGCAAGGCCTTGCAACTGCAAGTTTGGAGTTTTGCTGTCAGAATGGGAGAATAGGGAAAGAAGTGAATGTACTATGAGAACAGAAGGAATGTTTTGGACAACCAACCTTGATTTTAAGTGCCTCTGACACCTTTGATGTGTGAGTTTTATTGTTATAACTAGAAATGCTTTGATAACAAGAGTAGTTTTGTTGAAACAAGGCGAATTGGTTACCTATTAAATTGGTTACCTTAGTGGTGACCCACTAAGAGTCACTATATAGTTTATGCACTTTGTTTAAAAGATTAGATGTAAGCATTTGCTTTGGAGCAATCCCAGATAAGTGTCAGAGCCTTGCCCAAAGGAAACCTAAGTTCCCTAGCAGCTAGACGGAAGGAGGGCCCAACACAGAAGCCTGGGTGTGGATTCCTCAAAACCATCTTAACTTTGGTAAATATAAAGTTTTAAGGTACTCTAAATCTATTGCTACAGCATGTGTGTGTGTGTGTGCTTGAGACCTAATAAAAAGTAGTTTTATTTGAAAGCACTCTGGCTTGTATCAGTCATTTATTAGACAAATAAGCTGTGCCCCCATACTGCCTGAAGAGAAACTGTTAAATTACCACTGCTTTGGGTTCTGAAAACCCTGAGTAACAGGTGGCCTGAAGGAGTAGCTCTCAAAAATAACCAGAGCTTCAAAACTGAGCAGGGCCACTTTAGTGACAGCCTCCTCCACAAAAAGCAGCCAATAAATTGTAAAAAATGAAATGAGAGATGAAAGATAACCCTAATGTCTCCAACCAGTAAGCAGAACAACAGGTGCATCGAGAACAAGATCAGAGCTGTAGAGAAACTCTGCTGTGAATTTTTGCGCTCACAAGGATAAAGGTTATTGTTTTCATAGTAGGATAAGTAAGGGTGAACATGTACAAACTACAAAACTGTGGGTTGCGGAGAAGGAAATGCACTTTGTACCATATTTAACGCAAGGATGTCCATGGTATGGTCTAACGTGATGCCAAGAGTCTTAACCTCATCTCTGAATGACCCCGTGACAATATGTGGCCTGACGGAGGAAGCAAAAGCATAATGACAAATACCCACCAGCAAGAATTCCACCTTTCCATGACTGAAAAAAAAATGTCTGTGACAAGCATCTGGAAAGGCCAATGGCTGGGCTTCCGGACTCCACTGTGCGGAATTTGTCCAATACTCTAACTCCAGCACTCTGTGCTTGGAACAAAGATGTCCTTGATCCACAAGATGGTCCTGCTGCTCTGACCCAGTCACCTCATCCTTGTCTACACTGGAGAAATGTACCAGGGTAGGAACACTGTGGTCCCCCATTACATTTATCATCTTTTGTCCACTCATAAAACCACTCCAAAGGCATACAAAAAGCATTTGGCTTAGACTTGCTTTGAGCAGTGTTAAATGCTCTGTGGTTCTCTTAATCAATTTTCATCTGAACTATTTTAGTGGCAGTGTGAGCAGAAATGGTTCAATCAGTCCTCAGCGGTGGCATTTCAAAAGCCTCCAAAAACACACTGCTTTGGGGAGTTGTGTTGGGTGAGGTACCAAGAAAACACTGCAATTTAAAGGGCGTATTACTGTGCTATCGTGGATGGAGAGCAAACCTGTGATTGGTTTTAACATAAATCAGCATGGCTAGAGGGGAGGCACTTGAACCCTTCTCTCATCTGGTAACAAACAGTTGAGTTCTCTAGCATGGAAACAGTCTAGTGCAAGGTAAGGCAGCCTGAAATTTCTGGGGCTGTGTATGTGCATAACTGAACTGTTACTTTCAGTTGCTGATAAGTGACCACAGCCAGTTTCCCACAAGGTGAAGTAAACAAGTTAGCAGCATCATTTACACTGTGAAAGCTTTGCACCGTGGACAAAGATATAAACGACTCTAGTGAGACTGTCTTGTATGTTTGGTTGCTATGTGTTTCTGTATGAATGCTCAGAACTTAAAGAACAAGAGAAAATACTGCAAAAAGGCCCTAGAAATTGAAGGATTTTGATTTCTTTTACTCTTGCAGATTTCTAGTGTCTGCAAACCCCCTCCTCCCCCGCCACACACAGAACCTTTAAAAACGTAAGTTAATCTGCAAGCATTTTACTTTCCCCTTAGCCAACTTGTCTTTAACTCTGAACGTTTCCATGCTCTGAGTTTGCTGCTCGCGTGCAAGGCTTCTTATCAGCAATGTGAAGCTGATGCTTCCTGTGTGGTATAAGCCAGGGCATTCGGTAGATATTCATATTTCCTGTGCTGGCTGCTATTGACCCTTTAACAGCCAGACGATAGCCAGAGAGTCTCATGTTACAGAAAAGCGTAGCCAGGTGTAACCAAATTGTTTTCAGCCTAAAATGGAGCCAGCATTTGCTTCCTGTGACATTTTCTCTGTTCAATCTTCTTACCAAAGATCAGTTTGGAGAGCCTGGTCCTCATCTTCATAACAATATTGCTGTTTAGTGTGGTAAACACCCAGCCTCTCGTGGTTGAATTTAACACAGTTTCACAAGCAGGACCCTAGAAGTATGTGTTGCTCTCAGACCCCACAGCAGTACATATGGAGTGAACCAATATGCCACCTGGATGATGAAAGCCAGAGGGGTGATCCTAGCTCTAATAATGAGGAAAGTCCATCAGTATGATAGGACAGAATGCCGACCACACTTAAATGTGTCGAGGTTTCTCGATTGCTTTAAACAACTTTCACCTGCTATGAGCAACCCCATTAACTACTTTTGATGGGATCCTCAGGGTGCCACCAGGGCTGTGAGATCACTGAGCCCTTGAAATGCACCAACCTGGGATGCTCTTCACACTGTGATGCTGATGTCAAGCTACAAACCTGTGACAGTCACTGCACTTATACAGACATCCACGGGCAGGGACGCACCTAACTGTGTTACATGAATGATCTCCCAGCCACTCATGAACCACTGGAAGAGAGGCTCCAGCCAATTTTTCCCAGCTTGCCTGCCTTCCACCCCAGAACTGTAACGTCTTACACTGCTCAAGGCCCCCTGGGGCAATGCAAGTTCATTAAGCAGTTTGCCACTCCCTTGGTGTGGAATAGACACACACAAGCGTTTTTAAATTGAGCTGAGATTTCACTAGCACTTCAGCCAAAACACAGTTTTAGGTAAAATAGAAAACAGATTAACTACAGAAATAAAGATTTTAAGTGATTATAAATTGTAGGCATAAAGGTCAGAGATAGTTACCTTAAGAAAATAAAAAGTAAACATGCATTCGAAATCCTAATCTTTAGTCTAAGAAAGAGTTGAATCAAACAATGTCTCACCCTGAAACAAGGTACAAACAGTGACAGTCTCAAAACACAGGCTGGAACTGCCTTCCAGCCTGAGACCAAACTTCCCCCAGTTCAAAGTCTTTGTCTTCCAGTCATGCTTCCAGGTGTTGGGGGATGGGGAGAGGAGAGTCCAAGTGATGATGTCATTGTATCTCTTTTTATACCACTGTCCAGCTTGCTAGAAAGATCCTTGCTGTGACACGTGTTAGTACACCCCCATGGTGTATGTGCCTTCCTGAGGAGCCTCGGGGATAGTGGATTGTGTGTTCATGAATCATTAATGACTGTCTAGATATCGATGGCTACTCCATTGTTGTAACGGAAAGGCTGGTTATGGGCATCTCCCAAACTCACAACATATTTCAGTAACACATATAGCAGTACTTCATAACTTCACAAACAATGTTAGCACATACAATCCAACAGATCAAGGGTTTTAAAATGATCCCTAACAAGGCATACTTTGTACAAAACATACAATTATCAGACATTGGTGAATATGGGGTTTCCAGGGTACAATGTTGAGGCACAAAGTGTCACAATGCCATCCAGCCTTAAACCTTCCTTTTGGGGACATAGTAATTAGAAAGTACTCAGTGGGTTGCCTGAGGCACCCCTGGATTTTCTGAGCTTCTTAGTATGTTCAGTCAGACTTTACTCTCTCTCCTGCCTCAGTTAATGTAGCTGACAATACGTGCTGATGATGGATTATAACTAAAACCATATAAATAACCACTTTTCTTTGGTTTGATGGGCAAAATGAAAAAAATGAAAAATAAAACTGATTCACGTTGAGCCAAAATATGTTTTGATTTTTTTTCCTAGCAAAATAGAAAAGTAAAAAACTAAATGTTTTGGTTTTTAGAATGTTTAACCTTTTAAAATATTTGTTGTTTGCTTGTTTGTTTTTGGAGGGATGTTTCATAAAACAGAGGGAAATTCTGAAACAAAATGTCTTCCTAAAACAAAAATTCAAAACTTATGGTCGAATCAGGGGTCATCCAATGAAATTAATAGGCAGCAGTTTTAAAACAAATACAAGGAAATACTTCTTCACACAACACAGAGTCAACCTGTGGAACTCATTGCCAGGGGAGACTGTGAAGGCCAAAGGTATAACTGGGTTCAATAAAGAATTTGATAAGTTCACAGAGCAGAGGTCCAACAATGGCTAGTGGCCAAGATGGTCAGTGACACAACCACATGCTCTCTGTATTCCTGAACTCTTAAAGCCAGAAGCTGGGACTGGATGACATAGGATGGATCACTTGATAATTACCCTATTCCGTTCACTCCCTATAAAGCATGTGGTGTCGGCAACTGTCAGAAGACAATATATTGACTTAGATGGACCCTTGGAGTGACCCAGTTTGGCCATTCTTATGTTGTTATGTAGCATTTCATTTCAGAATTGTCAGAATGAACCAATTTAACATTTCTGAAATGTATTATTTATTCAACCAAACCAATTCACTAAATTGACTCTAAATTCACTAATTTTTTTTCAATCAACCCAAATCTGCAGTTTTCTGTTTAAAAAATGGTTTTCATGAAAAATTCCATCCATCTCTAATAACGATAACCAGCCCTCACTCATTAATATATTCCCAAAGAAAATCAGAAAAGGCAAACTCTTCCCATCTTCAGATCATGATATAAGATGAACATTTTTCACTGCCAGCATTCCCCACAAAACTAAGACAGAAGAACAACCTGTTAGTGAACGCAAAGTGAGATGAAACCAGCATCTAAATCAAAAGCAGGGTGGAGAATTGACTCTCCCATGGATAGATTAACTATATTTGCTGTATAAAGTCTAGAAACTATGACTAGGCGCTTTGGAAATGTCACTAGATGGACAGGAATATAGGAGCAATGATGGAAGCTGTAAGACCCCATGACTCAGTCTCTCTCTGAACAAAGTTTGGATTCTACAGAGAAACCAGTTATAGTCCCTGTCAAACTCATGATCATTTCCTTTACCTGATAAGTCATGCCTGGTCAGAACTTGGAGTGAAGCCACCCAGAATTTTCACTCTGCCTCATTAGAGTGCTGAAGAATCTAGGGGCCTTGGTGCAGAAATTAGGTCCAGCTCACGGAGGAGTAAATGGGGCTCATGCATTTTTTATGGAGCTATCTGAAACCCTGGTTTGCAAGAAGTCAGAAAAGCAGAATAGTGGTAGTAAGAATGATATACATAGACATATTTTAATCATACAATATCACACCCTAACTACGATGGGACATTGACCCCACACTAGCCTTGGAAGGGTTAATGGAAGGCAGAGAGGCCAAGGAGCCATAGGCTGCACCTGGAAGGGAGCTAGGATGCAATGAGGCTTAAATGGGGGTGAAGCTTACTTGGGCAGCAACAGGCAGTGCTTCTATAAAGACAGGGAGTCAGCAACACAAAGGAGGGCTGCACTGAAGAAGCTTGCAATCTAACTCCCTGATACAAGGGGAGAGTTTGGGAGCCTGTCATAGTAATACAGAAAGCAATCCAGAGAAGGAGCAATAAGGGATGAGAGAATAGACCTGAACTGCTGGTTCCAGGGCCCCTGGATTGGAATCTGGTGTATAGGGCAGGCCCAGGTTCCCCTACAGGCATTGTGGGAGCGGTGCGGTCAGCACAGTGGATATAGAGACTGCTTCAGAGACACTGTGATGAGAGACGAGAGTGTCTCTGGTGAGACCCCAGAAGAGGAGGAGGATTATGATGTGGCCAGAGGGCTAAGCCACAAAAGAGAGGCGCAGTAGCTCCTGACTAGCAAGAGGAGGGCAGCAGAGGAATGACTGAGACAACAGGTGACTGCTGGATGGGTATAGAGAGTGCTCAGCTAATTCCCAAGATGAGCCATGAGGAGGTGCCAGTGACACCCATCAGACTACTCAATATGATCTGTCATCTTTCTTTGTGGGGGATATCAATTTTGAAAATGACTGGAAAAAAAAGGGAAGAGACTGAAATGGGGAGGAAGGAAGAAAAGGGGAAAAAGTTATGATGAACAGGAAATATGTAAATACATATTTTTAAAAAAGAATTTAAAACCCCCAATGGTTCATTTCAAAACCTGCAGAATCAACACAATTTTGTAATTTTTCACAAAACTGGCTCAATTTTTGGACCAGTTTTAGCAATAAAATGGAAAATTTTAAAGAATTAAGAGAGATCATCAATTGTGATAGGCACACTTAAAAAGCTCTCTCCAGTTCTAGAGCTAGTTCTGTTTCTAGCTGTAATCTCCATTTCAAACTAGAACCAATGATATCTCTAAAATATGAAATAACGTTTTAAGTGAAACCACTGTACTTCTCCCCCAGCTGCTTTGATTAGAAAGTAGATTCATAGCAGTGAACAGATGACAGAAAGCCAATTCTAAGTGGTAAACAGAACGTCAGTTGGATCATAAAATAGTGGATTCTTGGATCCAGATCCTCAGCGTGTGTAGCATCATTGACTGCATATTTTACCAGGCTCTATCGCACAATAAACCCAGCATATTCCAACCAGGCTTTGAAATTAACACCATAGGCTTAGTTAGTGCCATTTTAACTCTAAAGGATAAAAGCCACTTTGCTCTATGGGTTGTGATAGCAGAGGGCAAACTTCGTGTGCGGTTTCAGCCGGAACATTGCACAGTAAATAGTTCTTACTCTCTAAGATGTCTTGTGTCTGTCAGGACAGTCTGATGGTGCTATCAGACTTGTTCTTCCCTGGGGATTCACAGAAAGGACCAGGACAAATTTTCCATTTCGTATGCCTAGGACTTCAGGTTCTTTCCAAGGATCTACAAATACATGGTTGCACGATCAAATGCTTATTGGATTTTTACTTTTAGAGTTTTAGTTCATTGGTGTAGATAAAACCTACTTGTGCTGTATAATTTAGGGATAAATAACAGCACTTATTGTGAAAGAGTTTATATATATGTGTAACTTTTAATTTCTCTTGAATAAAGTTTAGCCTAATCACAAGGAAAGGCATGTTAAAGGATTTGTTATTTCAGGCAGCTCATATAGTGCACAGTTCCCTCCTTGAAACTGTGTGTCATTTTCCTCTAGTGAATTATACTTTATCTTTAGAAATGGGTTCAAACCAAAAGCTTGGATGTAAGCTCCATTGAACTTCAGGGAGTTCAGATCCATATTTAGACTTTGTAGCTAGCCACGACTCTGAAGTCCTCTTAGGAACAGTCTAAAATTTCCACTATTATAAACCATCAGAAATAAGTCATCAGGACCTCAGCAACACAGATCTGGCATGTCACACTACTTTCAAGAAGCAAAAGAAACATAGGTCTGAGGACACCAAGAGCAAAGGTACTGTCTTAATCAGCAGCTGACTTTATACTTTTCCTTACTGACCATAGTTTAACCTCTTCCTCCTTTCACTGCCCTGACTTCTGATATTCGGAAAAGTAGAGTAAAAATGTCCCTCTCTATGTCACAGAGCACCATGTTACATGAGGGTGGGTGGGAATGTGTGACAACACCTAGGACCAAATAAGGTCAGTGCACATGGAGGTTTGAAGATAAGGGCTCACAGCACTGGTGGGCATGACAAGTATCTATTTCCTCCAAGAATTCTCATTGGCTGACAGATACACAAAGTTACTTAAATCAATGAGAGTTAGGTGCCTACATATCTTTGAGGACAGGGCATGAGTCTCTAATCAATGAGAGACAATGTGGGTGAGATAATATCTTTTATTGGAACAACTTCTGTTGGTGAGAGAGGCAAACTTACAAGACACACAGAGCTCTTCTTCAAGCCTGGGAGAGTCACAGGAGACATTAAATAGGTTGCACTGACCAGTCTGCCAGTAAATCTTCAAACCTTCCTTGTCCAAACTAGGATAGGTTAATCCACCTGGTTACTTTTGAACAGATTATTTCTGAGTGCAGGGAGGAGGAATCCCGAGCTATCTGATTGTCTCATTTTCTAGTCAGAGAGATGCATGTGGAGCACTGGCCTAGGATGCTACAGATGACAATGGTGTACAGGCCGCTTTTGTGGACAAATTGGGGTCTCTGGAGAAAAATACTGGCAGAGATTGTGAAATGAGTCACAGCTTCTAGGAAATGCAGCCCCATGCCTTTGTCCAGCATCATTAGATTGGTACACAGCTGAGACCCGATGGTATTGGAATCAATCAATATGCTAATATACCCACACACAGGGTAATAATTTGGTATAACTCATATTTCAGGCTAAACAGATTCAACATTGTCTCCTTTTTTCTAAGTCTCCTTCAATCATTATTAACTATATTTGTGTAGTCCCCCATCATGTTTTTAAAAAGGGACGTTTAAGAGAAGATGTGATCAAGGTTTAAAAAATCGTGAATGGGACAGAGAAGGCCATTCAGGAGATCCCATTTACCCTCTCCTTTGAAACAAACAAACAAACATGGGGCTCAGTGTGAAAATAGAAATGCAGTACATTGTAAATGGACAAAATGAACTAATCCACTGATCGGACATAAAATTAACACCCGGAGCTCAGAACTCCATGATATTCCTTGGTAAACTGCTGCTGAGAAGTAACCCCACAAACTCTTTGAGATTAAAATAAGAATCGCCTTCTTCTCCTTTCATTGACACTGACTTCAATGGAGTTGCACCTCATTTACATCTGAGTAAGCAAGACACAGCTGTAGGTACTACACAGAGTTTTATTTCAGCTCCACTGGAGAGATTAATTTACAACCAACACCCACTGAGATCAAGACAGAGTTGGTGCAACCTCTCGTTCTGTTTTCCTTCTACTGCAAGGCCCTCTAGACAGAGCTTCTCTTAGGCAGGTATCCAGGCAGAGCATGCTCCTCTCTGGACTCAAGGGTCTTTCCCATACTCCAAACATCTCCTTTAAAGGCTTGCCTTTCTGAAGAGGCCCAGCTGTAACCCCTCCATCCAGGACTGACAGCTCATGCACTCCCTTTAAGGCAGAGAAAATACTTTTCATTGCCTATAAAGAAGTGCAGTAACTTCTTCATCTACTTGCTGAGGACACAGAGGGCACATTTACCCCATCACACTCTCCCAGAGTCCTGCATCAGGGCAAGGTTCTTGAATAACTCAATGTCACTTTTAGGCATCACAACCTTGAAATTACCTACTGATCTGCCTCAGAGACTGATTCTTTTCTCTGTTCCCACTCTCCTTGGTTCTAACATTGCACCATCTGGGCACAGACAAACGAAGATGATGATGGGTAGGTGTTGGTGCTATTGTCAATGGCTTTTCTGTGGCTCTTGGTGCTACTGTTGGTAGCCCTGAAGCTGCTTGTGCTGAGCCTGGCGAACAGGCAATCAAATAATTTGAGACAATTTTTGATCCCCCAGCTCATTTCCCAGGGACCAGTGCAGATGTTTCTCCATAGCACTTTCCTAGCATTGTCCTATCATTTTAAAGGTCTAAAGCTCTAGGACTGGAAGTACTTCCCTTGGAAAGCTTGTTCAAGGAGACTGAGGACCTATGACCATAAAGTGTTAAAAACTGTTTGACCTAACTAGTCTGCATATCTGAGAGACTATTGCTTGCTAACTTCAGTGTCACTTTAACTCCATCACTATAACTCAAAGATTGGAGCCCCTTTATTCTGAGCACTTTGCATTGAAACTTCCTGTGCGGTTTCAGCTGGAACATCATAGGGTGAATAAACAATCTCTTTTGTCTTGTGTGACTGACCTTCTATCAGGACAGCCAGAGCGAAATATCATCTTTTCTCTCCTGGGGATTCATATATACTGGACCAGAAAAGATAGAGCACTAAAAGACCTACTCTCTCTCTCCGACTTCTTCATAAATAACTACAGGTACAAATAAAGGTCTCATGGCCAAATACTGCTCTTTTATTATTAGAGTACAATATTAATGTTGGTAAAACCTATTTGTGTTTTCTAATTCAAAAAATGAGTGAAAGTGTTTACCACGAAAGATATTATATAGCTTTGTAACTTTGATTTTGTTTTTTCTCTATCATTCCATACGAGTGGTAGGGATGTTGTATTCAAAGATGTATCATTGTTAGAGTCCATGTTACACATAGTTCCCTATTTATAGCTCTGTGATCTACTCCTCCTTGGGGTAACACACCTTAGATATACAGAAGAGTCTGATCTAAATTCCTGAATCTCAACAACTTTGAACTTTTAGGAAATCATCTGACCCCATCTTTAGTTATTTTACTCTTAAAGGCAAAATTTACAAGTTCAGCATCTGACAAGGAAGGTGGTAGAAAGAACATGCAGGGATAGCAGGAAAACATTTGATATAGACTCTCAGGAAGACACGCTTGCAAAAACAGTTTACATTGGTTTGCTTATGAATCAAGTAATTTTGTATGACAATTGTTGAAGGTTGCAAACAAAGGGAGAAGGAAAATGACAACATATGAACTTGTGAAGTGATACCAGATAGGATTGTGTTTGGTCTGGGTTTACATAACGTATTTATGCATAATCTGTAAAGGTGAGTAAATAACACAATAATGAAATATTAAATGAGGAAAGTGCATTAAGGGCAGTGAACTAATATAAAGCATCTCAGAGAAAGGAGAAATACTGACAGATAATAAAAGTAAGAAATCAAGCTGGACGAAGTGCAAGATTCTACATTTGCATAAAAATCATCTGAACCAATGGAATTTTATGGGTACTAAGGGCAGAATGCTCAAAAAGAGTCAGGCAACTAAGATCCTATTTTAGATGCCTAAATAAGTTTAGTGCCTGAGCTGCTGCACTTGGGAATGCACATGGCCAAAATGGGGTAGAGGAGAGGTGGGTGGGGAATGGTGCCAACATGAAATCCATAGCCAATATTTTTGGAGAAAATCAAGAATGTGACTCATTTGGCCAGTACTGTTTCTGAACCACAGAGACGCTTCAGTTCATTCGGATGTGTTAACCACACTATCTTACCTGGTATCCATACACTAACGAAAGAGCAAAGCTTCTCAGTCAGTGCCCAGTGTCAGAAGGACTGAAAAATAACCTGTGCTACATAGATAGAATTCTACTTCTTTCTCTAGATTTCCTTTGACTTCATTTGTTATTCCTTTGAGATATTTACATAGTTCTCCAAAATTCTCTTATTACTAAAATGATTTGGCATTGCTACATACCACAGCTCTTAGATTCCAGAGTGATTAGGCACCTTTGGGAAATTAAGATAGTGATATAGATATAAGTACTACATTTAGGAAGGAAAAACCAAATGAGGCATAACTGGCTAGGCAGTAGTACTGCCGAAAAGGAGAGAGACATTATAGTGGATCACAAATTGAATATGAATCAACAGTGCCATATCACGGCAAAAAAGCAGATGTCATTCTGGGCTGTATTAACTGGTTTGTCATATGGAAGACACAGGAAGTAATTGTTCCACTCTACTTGTGAGGCCTCAGATGGAGTAATATGTCTGGTCTGCAGCAACACTCTATAAGAAAGATCTGGAAAAATTGGAGAGAGTCTAGAGAAGAGCAACAAATTTGATAAAATGTTTAAAAAACCTGACATATGAGGAAAGGTTAAAAAAAGTGGACCTGTTTAGTCTTGTGAAAAGAAGACTGAAGGTGGACCTGATACCAGTCTTCAAATATTTTAAGGGTTGTTATAAAAAGGTGATTGTTTTCCATGTCCACTGAGGGCAGGACAAGAAGTAATGAGATTAATCTGCAGAGAGGGAAAGTTAAGTTAGATATTAGAAAAAACTTTCTAACTACAGCCCAGAATGATATTAATCTTTTTTGCAACTGCATCATATTATTGACTCACAGATGCTTTTCTGCAGTATTACCATCTAGCCAGTTATTCCAGTTTGTTTTTGTGCATTTGATCTTTCCTTTCTACATGTAGAACTCTGCACTTGCCTTTATTGAATTTCATCTTATTGATTTCAGACCAATTCTCAGATCTTTCTAGATCATTTTGAATATTAATTCTTTCCTGAAAAGCACTGGCAATAACTCCTAGCTTGGTGTCAATTACACATTTAATAAGCAAACTCTCTACTTTATTATTCAAGTCATTAATGAAAATGTTGAATAGTACCAGACCCAGGACAGACCCCCATGAGACTCCACTAGATACATCCAGTTTGACAGAAAACCATGGATAACTACTTTTTGAATATAGCTTTTTCATGATTCGTGTATAAAATTTATAGTAATTTAATCTAGACCACATTTCCCTAGTTTGTTTATGAGAATGTGATGTGCAAGTAAGTCAAAAGCCTTACTAAAACAATATATTGCTTCTACTGCTTTCCCACTATCCACAAGGCAAGTAACCCTGTCAAAGAAGGAAATTAGGTGCTATGGCAGGATTTGTTCTTGACAAATCCATGATGGCTATTTCTTTTATTACCCTATTATCCTATATGTGGTTACAAATTGATTGTTTAATAATTTGTTGCAGTATCGTTCCAGCTACCAAACTGACTGATGGATCTATAATTCCCTAGGTCCTCTTTATTCCCCCTTTTAAAGATAGGTACTGCATTTTCCCTTCTCCAATATGCTGGGACCTCAGCCATTCTCCATGAGTTCTCAAAAATAATCTATAATGTTTCCTATATTTCTTCATCTAGTTCCTTAAGTATCCTAGGGAAAATTTTGTCAGCCTCCAATGACATGAGAACAGTCTTCAAATATGTAAAAGGTTGTCATAAAGAGGGGGGTGATCATTGTTTTGCATATCCACAAAGGGTAGTCATCTTAGTTTGCAGGAAGGGGGAGTCAGGTTAGACCAGATTAGCTGGGACGGTTGTGGAACTGGAAGTTTTTAAGAACAAGTTAGACAAACCTCTGTCAGAAATGGCCTACATATACTTAATCCTGCCTCTGTGTGAGGGGAGGGACTAGAAGACCTCTTGAGGTCCCTTCCAGTCCTACAGTTCTATGATTCCATAACTAAAATGCCTGGCAATAACATTTTTTTCTATCATAAGAAAGAGTACATTGATGGGGACTGTGCAGTTGTCACAGGTGAAGAGGTATTCTCCGGCAACTACAGAGATGCAAAGTGCTATATTTATGAGTAGTCAGTTCTTTGTACCCTGACACATTGGTACAAGGAGAAACATGGAAACCATGAGACCAGTACTACAAATTAGTGCACGGCAAGCTAAGGTGTGAATCTTCTAAGCACTAACCATGTAGACAACACTTAAGATAATGCCAAAAGGAGTTTGGACTTTGACTTGGCCAGAGTAAGAGGCAGATGCTTAAATGCTTAAACCACACATGTTTCAGGAGTTTTACCAGCCAATCAGAGCACTCGCAGATGCCCGAGTGGTTGTCTTTCCACTGCCAATTCAACTGTAGTTTATTGTGAATGGGTAAATAATTCAAAAGCAAATACATTTTCCAACCTGTGTCACTAACAGAGCTGGAGAAGGTCAATTTTATGCATTTGTTTTATTTTTTCAAAAAAATCAAAACAAAAACATGTTTCTAATTAATATTTTCAAATGAAATAATTTTTCTCATTTCAAAATGTCGATCTGAAATAAAATGTTTCTACATTGCGTCTGAGAGTTGAGCTGGGAACTATAGGATGCATACCCAGAGGGCACTGCAACTGGAATGTGTTTATAATAGTGCTAGCATGGATGCAGGGCAAATCTACAATGATTCTTAACATCAATCACCATGGCAAGTGAGGACACACTGAATCATTTGTGCTTAAACCATGTCTATCCTAATGTTTAATAAAGAAACAGTTCCATTCTCCAGTGGGGAGACAGCCTACGTGTTTAGGAGGTGAAGTGTGGGAGTAACTGAGTTCATTTTCTCAGCTAATGATGTTCTGTTGCAGTTTCCTGTAAAGTTGGATGACTGGGTTAGCAGCATTGGTTACTTTCTGAAAGCTTTGCACCATGGAAACAGCTATAAATTGCTGTGTTGGGGCAGGAGTGGAAGTGGGGCTCTTGTTTGTTTGTAAAAGAAGGCTCAGCATGTGAAAAAAGCAGAAAATACTGTAGAAAAGATTCTAGACGTTATAGGACTTTGCAGTGTTGTTGTAGCCATGTTGGTCCCAGGATATTAGAAAAACCAAGTGGGTAAAGTAATATCTTTTATTAGGCCAACTTCTGTTGGTAAAAGAGACAAATGTTCGTGCTAAAGAAGAGCTCTGTGTATCTCAGAACATTGTCTCTTTAAAAAGTCCCCTTGTTTTGAGCATTCTGCGTATGATGGAGGGATTCTTATGAGCAATGTGAGTATGTCACTTCTCAGGTATAAGGTATAAGCCTTAAAAAGACATTCATATTTCCTCTGTCAGCTGCTACTGACCTTCTAATGAAAGGACTGCCAGACAATCTTTCTTAGGTAACATAAAAAAGAAATTTAGCATAACCTGAATTATTTGCAGTTTGAGACAGAAACAGTAATTACTCACTGGGAATTTTTTCCTTTTTTGGTATATTTGTAAATCTGTAATATCTTTTAAATGTATAAGAAGTTGCCCCAGAATGTCTAGTCTGCTGCACCAGAATGCTGGAGAATCCAAGGAATTTGCTGCAAAATTTAATCTCAGTTTGTTGTGGAGTACATGGGGCCTTATCTTTCTAAACCTTTGTGAGAACTTTTGGGATGAAAATTACTAAATGTGATTTTATTAGAGCTGTTGAATTTTTTTACTTGTAATATTTTCCAAAAACTTAAAACTTCCATGAATTTTTTTAAAAGAACCTGTTTTTTTTCATTAAAACAACAATTTTGAAATGTTGAGATATTTAAATTTTCATTTTCCTCTCTTGATCTTCCTCTTTTTCAATTTTCCTCTGAAGACAATAACATGTATCATGTCTAGATTTTTTGCACATTTTCCTTTTTTCGTCTCTCTCTTTTTCCTTTGACTGCTCCAACTTTTGAAAAGTTCCTCAACTATGGAAAAGTTGCAGAGAGGCAAAAGGAAAAATTAAACATACTGCTGTCATTCTGCAACTCTTCCAAATTTACAGAAGTTCTAAAAAGTTATAGAGGAACAAAAGGAAAATGGAAAATATAAAAAATGTGAAGAAAAAGAATCACTGGACATCATTCATTTCATTGCATTCTATGACAAAAAGAAAAACAGGGATAGGAAGAAAATCAAAATTTTGAAATTCAATTTTTAAAAAAATTAGAAGATTTGGGGGAAAATATTTCTTGGATAATTTTATAAAAGTGAAAAATTTGAAACTCTGCAAATGGAAACAATTTCAAAATATCAAAGTGTCTCACAAATTGGTTTTCCATTTATTGACCAGTCCTAGATATTGTTATTGTTATTTACTGCACAGTAAGTTCTCATTACCCACATAGTAACTGAACAGGTTTTCACTGGTCCCACTGATTTCTTGTAGGAATGCTGAGCTGTTATATGCAATATAGCTGGCAGTAACTGCTAGGTAACCATATATAGAGAGACAAAAAAATTTGTAATCTCAACATAAGGGGGTTGTAGTTGAGCAATAATGGCTGTGAAAAATACAAGAAACCATACTGGGCACTGCTGTGTCCCTTAGATTTTCAGGTATGTGTGTGTTTCTGGAAACATGAAAAAGAAAAAAAACGTTGAACTCATCCTACAGACTGAAACTCTGAGGTAACTGAAATCTATGACTATCCCTTTTTCATACATGAAAGTCCAATGTGAATGTCTCACCTGTGTTCTCAGAGCTAAGCAACATAGAGGTCATGACCTCTTCCTTGAAAGAACCTTACAAAAACACCTTCACAAAAAGTATTAGCAAGTGTCTTCATCACACTTTTCCATCATTGTAAGGGCTCTGTTCATAGGCTTTGAAGGATTAGATTTTTATCGGTAAATGTTGATAAACGGTGATTTCACCACACACACACAAACCGATAAAAAAATATTTCCATCAATAAGTGTAGACTATTACAGATCGGCAAAGTAAGAAAAATGCTGCTTGAGAACATATAGTATATCACTGCCATAAATCAAATGCACTTGTGCTGTAAATTCAGAAATCTGTGATGATACTTATAATGAATGAGATTATATAAATGTGTAATTTTTTTAATTCTTTGGTGGTACAGTTCAGTACAAGCAGCAAGAAAATGTATATTAAAGGAATTATTATTTTAGGCAAGTCATGTGACACACAGTTCTCTCCTGTTCTAGTGTATTATGCTTTCCCTTTAGAAATGGACGCAAACTGAAAAAGTTGATCCATAAGCCAATCAACTTTGGGGAAGTTCAGGTCCATATTGGATTTTGCAGCTAGCGTCCTCTCTGCTAATTTCTTATTTTAGTCCCATAAAATACAGTCATGTAAAAGACAATCTTTCCACTCTTATCATCCACTAGAAATGAGAAAGAAAGAGGCGATCTACACGAATACAAAATTTTGTACTCCTCCAAAGCAGCAGTTGAATCAAAGACATGAAAATGCAGGAAGCAAAGGTACGGTAAATTATCAAGCTGCTGATAATTCTGCTTTTTGTTGTACTGTCCTTAATTAAACAATTTACTACTTCCAATACCTCCAGATCAGATTTTAAGGGTATTAAAATACAAATATTCCTCTGTTATATCAATCAACACCACATTAGATAGGACAAAAGAAGGGTGGTTTGAATATGAAGGACTCTGACAGATCAGATAAATGTATTGCAAACACTCTCGTTGGCTGCCAGAAGTACTGATCATTTAATCAGTAGAAGTGTTGTTTGGCTTTCAGATTTGGTTGCGTGTTATCTGACATCAGATGCTCAGGTAAGTGGCTCATTCTGCCCATCCGTGTGTTTACTGTCTTCTTGTCAGGTTCTCCTGCTCCATCTCATCCCTGGAAGATCATTGCAGTAATTCTGGGGATCTTCTGCATGGTGTTGTTGGGAGCCTCAGTGGCCTTGGCTATCAAATGTAAGTATTTTCAGGAAAGACACTGAGCTTCTGACCTGAGCCATTATAAATATTTTATGGTTCCTTTACAGATCACTCCCATCCAGGATGTCCCGACCAGTGGGTAAGATATAGAGACAGCTGTTACTACTTCTCCCAGGAGAAGAAAGATTGGAATTCCAGCTGGAACTTCTGCTCTAAACAAGAATCGGGGCTCTTGGTAATCAGTGACACCAGGGAAAAGGTAAATGCCAGTAATGCAGCCAAAACTGTAGCAATCCAATTGGTAGATGTGATAGTTTGGAGCTCTGGAGCTAGCGCCAATTAAAAATTTTCCATCCCCACTTTTTTTGACAGAAAATTGGTGTTTTGACTAAATGAAAATTTTCATACCAAGTGTTTGTTTTCCTCGTAAGTTTTAGATTTTGGAAAACTGAACATCCAAAACCTGGAAATGTAGGAGGTTTGACTGAAATGTTTTGGTTTTCATCTGAAAAATTTCAGTTTTCAGTTTCTGAAAATCAAAATATTTCTAGTTTTTAAGGTTTGAGTTTTAGATGGATAGCCAGAAAAGAAATTTTCCATAGAAAAACGTACCATCTTTGGACCATCTCTACCTGTAAGATTATAGGAGACTAACAATTGGTGCAGAGTCCCATATGATTATGGGAGAACAGACATCAGAGATGGAGACCTGTAAGATTATGGGATGAAAGACATCTGGTAAATAATCGTTTGCCCCTTTAATTTATAGCTAACAGAAATGTAAAATCACACAGCTGAGAGTTGAGATATGCTTCTGTTCCTCCTATACGCCCTGCCGGTGTGAGGTCTTTGATTCCCTCCACTAACAGTAGCAATCACCACTAGTTCCAAAATTCTCAGTTCTTGTGGGTCTTTCCCACAAATCCTATCACTCAAGGGATTATTAAAGAGACTGAAATGATTTGGCTCCCAGAGCAGGTCTTAGTCGGTGGAAATCACAACGGTCTTTCTGAAAGATTGTAATATTTCACTCCCTTACATTATGTCACTGTTTTTGCCCATCAGAACTTGAATTTTCAGGGTGATTCTGTTCAGGTCTTTTGCCCCTTCTGTCCTTCTTCCCCTTGTAGGACTTGTTCCCTGTGATCCATATAGAAGCCCATTGGATTGGATTGAGGAACAGCGGTAGATCTGGCTGGGCCTGGGAAGACAGCTCAGCATTCACTGATATAAAGTTAGTTTGATTCAAGTTTTAGTTTTGGGGTTTCCAGTTGTTTTTTATTCCATAAAGCAGATGCTGAGCACTTTACTCAATGTTTACTCAGGAAAAACCCCTCAGAGGGTGCTGAGGTAATAGTATGTATAACTAATATACTTCCCTTTTACATGCACCTCATTAACCAGAATACAGGTGGAATAAAAAGTGAGCCTGTTTCTCTTTTGACAGGAGATCACTCACTGTTCTTCCCCTACCCAATCTGTGTTCCTTTTCTGTCTTTTGCAGGGTCATCTCTAACAGCCCCGTGCAGCACTGTGGTACCTTGTGGAAGGGTGCTCTCCAGGCCTCCAGCTGTGAAGCTTTTCTCCCATGGATCTGTGAGAAATCCCCTAAGTAACCTCCTTCTGCACTTTCCCGCAAAATAGTCTTCACTTACACCCAACCATTGGACCTGAATCCGGAATGCGTCAAAGAGAATCCCACCTTTGTTCACATGAGACAGGCTTGACAGTGGTCTTAGGCAGTTAGCAGCATGCACTGCCTTGTGGGACACCAAGGTTTGGTTTGTGCTGTAATGTTGGTGTACAGTTGTGTCTAAGAACCTAGTTAAAGCAGCATCAGTTTAATGCAAAAAAGCTAAAGTTCTTGTCAATACACATATTGTTGATGATCTTTGTATTTCTATTTTCATCACAGTTGTATTGTGGCTCCGACTATCAGACATGAAAATTTGTTTTAAAAACTCCATAAAGGAAAATATTGGGACAATGTTAAGTATTTTTCATTTAAAGATGATATCTGATTGTTGTATTTGGAGTGAAGTAAACAGCATGAATAGGATTAAACTGGATTTTTTATTCATTCACAAAATTCTACAGTTACACTGTGTGTCTTTTCCTCGTTCTTTGGAAAGCTCCCTCTAGTGTTCTCAAGTAAATATTATATTTACTTACTCTTACTCTATTCAATTAACCTTTAAATACAACACTTTTCCCTAAGGGAGGGAAATACTCTGGTGTGATTCTTATTTCAAGCTAAATAGATTTACTATTCACTCCTTTTTTTCTAAGCAATTTTTTCTTCAGCAATTATTAGCTATACCTGTGATTTTTCCCCTCTGATTCTTTTAAAAAGAAGACTAAGAGGAAATGTGAAAGAGATCTGTAAAACAAATAATGGGACACGGGAAGCTCTTCAGGAGCTCCTGTTAACCTGCTCCTATGATCCAAAACAACCCAGGGCATTCTCAATTAAATTAAAAATACAGTAAATTGTAAATGGATAAAATGTGCTATTTCAAAATGTAAAATTAACCTGTGGAACTCAATGTTTTAGGATATTCCAGAGTAACACATTGTGAATAAGTAACCCCACTATCTTTGTAAGATTAGAAAAATATGAGACAATTTTTGGCCTATTTCTCATCTCACACTTCTTTTACTCTGGAATAATTCCACTGAATTCAATGGAGTTACTCCTGATTTACATCAGAATAAGGAGAGAATCAGGTTAAGAAGGTGCTGAGGTATTATTATGTATAACTAATATACTCCCTTTTCACGCACCTCAGCAAACCTGTTTGCTGAAGAACAGGAAGCAGCTCAGTCTTTTCAGCAATTAGAAAAAAAGGATTACACAGATTTAAACCATTGAGAGAGAGAGAGAGGATGAACGTTTAATATTGATACAAACATCTGCCACCAGCATTTGGAATACTTGTGAAAACTTTTTCTTAGACAAACCTGTTCTGCAGTAACTCAGTTGGTGTTTTCCCGCACAGACTTCCCCACATTGTTGCTGCTACATGAGTTTTAGTGCCAGGTGTACACCTTAGCATGCACTCTGATGACTCCTCAGTCTCTGCAGTGCACCATCAGTAGTGCATGTGTCATCTGATCTCCACAGAACCAGGAGGTGGATGGAAGCTCCACAGTTACCAAAATTCTCATGAACAACTCCAGTCCTGGCATTAATAGTTGCATAGATTAAAAGTTGAGTAGACTTCCAGATCAATTGAATGGGTCTCCACTTCTGTTCAATAGATCCCAGGGAATCAATCTGGTGGCACTGAATTTGCCATAAGTGAAGACATACCCAAGGTAATAACGTGCCTGATCCACAGCCAACAGATATCAGTGAGCGTATTTCTATTGACTTCTAGGGGCTTTGGATCAATCCCTATGAACATTGTCACCGATTGTTTAGTGTCCTTCTCTGTGCTTCATAGAGATTGTTGCTTAATAAATTCTGTATTTAACAACTTGCAGCATGTGAGGCCTTGAACTTAACACCAGAGGCCTAGGTGGTGTCATTTTAACTCTCACAGATGAAAACCCATTTGCTCTGAGCTATTTGGATTGGTATAGAGCATAGAATCATAGAAGATTAGAGTTGGAAGGGATCTCAGGAGGTCATCTAGTCCAACCCCCTGTTCAAAGCGGGACTAACGTCAGCTAAATCATCCCAGCCAGAGTATTGTCAAGCCGCAGTTTAAAAACCTCTGAAGATGGAGATTCCACCACCTCTCTAGGTAACCCATTCCAGTGCTTCACCACCCTCCTAGTGAAAAACGTTTTCCTAATGTACAGCCTACACCTCCCCCACTGCAACTTGAGACCATTTTCCTTGTTCTGTCATCTACTACATCTCACTACAGTTTTCAAACTTTCTACATGAGCAAGAAAATCGTAGAGTGAATAAATCTTCTTTTCTTAGGTCATGCTGTCCATCTGCTAACAGGACAGTCTGATGGTGATATCACAATTTCTCTCATGGGCATATGCATACAGGACTAGACAAAATACAGCCCAGAAAGTTCAATTCCAGCTCTCCAGCCTCTTTCTAATGACCTACAGGTACAAACCAAAGTATCATGGCCAAATGCTTCCAGGGCTTTTAATGTGACCGTATTAGATAAGTTTACATAAATAAAAGATATCTGGGCTGTCTCATTGAGAAAATGATGGCTGTATTACACTGAAAGAGATTATATAGATGAGTACCTTTGATTTTATTTCTTCTGTTTAAAGTTCAGTACAAGCAGGAGGTATGGTTTATTTAACAGTTCATTGTGAGGGACTGTCCATGTGGCACAGAGTTCTCTGTTTTTAAGTCTGTGCTCTAGTCATTTTAGAGTTGGGTTCAAGCTAAATCTGGAATCGGCACAACTTTCAACTTTGGGGAATTTATCTGACCCCAGCTCTAGTTATTTTTACCCTTAGGTAGAAAATCTCCAAGATCAGTGCCAGCCAAGGACGTCTATAAATGTAATGAAAACAATGAGAGTCCTGTAGCACATTAAAGACTAACAAATTTAATTACTGCAAGCATAAGCTTTCGTGGGCTGTAACTCACTTCGTCAGATGCAATGAATAGGAATCAGACAGGGAGTATATATATGTGCATCCAAGGGTAAGGAACAAAAATGGGGAGGGTAGGTGTTAGGAATGGTTATCTCATTACAAGAAGTAATTGTCACTGTTCACACATTCTTACCTTCCAATAAATGGTTGTGAATAGGCCTCATCTACTCTAACTGAATGGATTTTGCTAACACCTATCTGGGGCTTGGCAGGTTGGTTTTCTAGTACAGGAAAAATCAGTGGCATAGAGTCTGGGTATACTTTAAGTGTTACTTGCTTTATTGACACATAAACACCAGTCCTGGAACAGAGATTGTCACATATCATGCAAGCCGATCCCTTCTTCCAGTAATCTCAGCCCAACAGCAATGCCCAGTTCCCAGATAGCAACTCTGACTCAGGAATTTAAGCAGAGAGAAGACTCTACTGCTGCTCAAACATCCCCCTCTATCATGACCTTTGTGTAATCAAGAACACAGGTGTTTCTTCCAAGATTAAAAACTTACTTTCCTGGTAACAAAAGGAACTTGGATGACTATGTGTAATGGTACCACCTTCCATAACAATATGAAGCTGAGAAAGAAGTGTCTAGAGGGGTATCACAGCGATCTGTTAAGTTCGGGTTTATCTGTCATATTAATTAATAAGCTGTAAAAATGGATAAACAGCACAGTAATTAAATATTAAATTGGAAGGGGTTGTTGACATCACTAGTAACAGAAAAATACTTCAGAAGTTCATTGAGAGATTAGAAATATTAGCAAGCAATAAAAACATGAGATTTTAATGGGGAAAAGAGAAGTTAATATGGCTGGGGAAAAGTCATGTGAAACACAGGAATTTAAAAAAGAAAAGACATTCCCAAATCATCAATGCCAAGAGATGTAGGGGTGATAACGGACTAAATAATATCAGCTTACAAAGGTAAATTTGTCTACAAATTGGTATCTTGTCACAAAACTGAGACCTCACACCTAGAAACCTGTGGGTTGTATTCTGGGCACCTGGATAGCAGAAAGATTAAGACAAATTAGCAAATACTCAAAGAGGAGGAAAAGGCAGTGATTAAAGGGAATAATTGGCATATAGAGTATGAAGAAATATGAAAAGAACTAATTAAGTGTATATATAAACCACCTTAGTTAAACAATGAAATAGTAATTTATGAAGGTCATGAAGCAGTTTACATGTATTGTAATCTTGTAAACACCAAGGAAAGAATAAGAGGAAAATTAATTCGAATAGTCCATGACAGCATTAATAATAATAATTAATAATACAACTTAAGTTTTATGTATAAGGAGTTATTGGTGGACGCATAATCAATTAAAATGCTTTAAAATGGAAAGAATGAATGGACGAAGCAATAGAAAATAGAGGGCTGAATGTTGTCATGCCCATTAATGTCATTGGGAGTTAAAGGCACACAGCACCCAACAGGAAACACAATTTCCAGGATTAGACCCATAAAGTAGGATACAGACATGCACTAGCAAGGGATGGTTCCAGTAAGCATGTCTTGGTCTATATCAGTGAAACAATATTATACCAAAGGTTAATAGAAAACAAAACTTCAAATATCACTGCCGTGGAAGGAATAAACTCTTGTTCTGAATGCAATGAACAACTGGAGATGCAGAATTTTTTCATACCCAAGTAAGGATCTTCTAAAGACAGAGAGTTCAAGAGATCTTTGGAAATACTTCATCATTAGTATTGTGAGTAATCTGTAACAAAACCTAAAAATCAGAGACAGCAAAGTCCTACAGGAATAAGTCATCTTTTCCATTATTCCACAAATACATGTGTGCTGCCTGAAGAACATTATAATGAGTTTCATCTAGTCCAGATTTGTGGGCAGTGAGCAGACCTGACGGGTTTGCGTGGGGAGAGTGAGACATTCCTGCCATGCAGAAAACACAGTGTCAGTGGAGAGGATGACAATGAAGCATATTCCTTGTGATGGCAAAGAGGGGAAATGTGTATTATATACAGTCACTGGCCAGTCACTCCATCCATAGGCAGATGAGGCTTTTTAGCTCAGGTCGCTAGCTCATCTAAGAGAAGCACAACTCCGAATACAAATCCTGCACTCACATCAACTGCTGTGTTTTTGGCATCTATTGCATCAGTGCAGCAACAGCTGCTTGGGTGAGAAAGTGGGAAAGGCTCTACACAAACATCTCTCACTTAAATTCATGCATAGTGGCAGTTGTTCAGCTAACTCATTCAACTCATTTAACCCAATCAGCTCACCAGAGTCCTGTGAGGATGGGGACGTGGCAATGGGGACAGGCAGAGGATGCTCCTGGCAATTCTTAGCCACAACTCTGCTCAAAGGCAGTCTTAGGGTGATGGTCATTCTCCACAGATCAGGGCAGATAAAGGAGAATGAAAGTATGAGGCCCCTGAGCTATAGCTCCCATGAGGCACTGTGGCAGCATATTAGAACTGAAACAGTTTTGGAAGAAAAAATGAAAAATTTCCATGGAAGCGGGTTCTGAAGGAAAATTTTCAACCAGACCTGTCTGTAATGCAAGGGGTCATTTCATATGATAATGATGTGTCTGTGTTATTCAGAAAGAGTTAATTTCATCACTGAGCAGGGGGACAGCTCAAGGCCTATGTATCGTTTAAATCCCCTTTAAACTTCAACCAGCCTCAGACGTTGCTTTCTGTCCACATATCTAATAAGCTCTTAGGCATAGAGTGTTTGCCTCTTCGCATCTGCAAAGCATCATAAACAGTATGAGAGCTATAAAACCGAATGAGAAGCAATGCATTGTGCAACATGCATTGCACATACATAGGAAGACACAACCCATTGCCCCAAAGGTTCATAGGGAAAGACTGTGAAAGGTTGCCAGAAGAGGGAAAAAACATTAAAACCAAATACATGCATTCAAAAAATAAATACATAAAGATCAACAATCCCTAAGTGTCCCTCAACCTGGCTGATAAGAGTTGATTGATCTCTTCTGTACAGCACAGCAGAAATAGTTCTTTTAGAGGGATTTGAAGGAGGAAAGGGTATTTAGCCTTGATGGATCAGTTCAGGGAGGGCATCAGTTCAGGAGGGTGTGAGCAGTGACTTGTAGGAAAGTGTGAAGACTGGACAAATGAGGGGTTCACACTAATGTCGTTGCTAGAAAATGGGGGCTGAGGGGAAACAACATGACAAATGACAAGAGATGATGAGTATACGTAGAAGGGCAGAACTGGAGTGATTCTTCATCACTTGAACTCTTTAAATAAAGACTTGATATCTTTTTTTAAAAATATGCATTAGCTCCAATAGATATTATGGCTTTAATGCAGAAATTACTGCGTGAGATTCTTTGGCATGTGATATGTAGGGGGTCAGACTAAGAGACTGTAATAGTCCCATCTGGTATTAATATGTGTAAAGCCTGGTTTACACTAACAATGTAGATCAATAGAATGTGGCTTTTGTCAACCATGTAAAGTATGCATCTCCACTGGCATGTCAGTTGCACTGACCTAAATTGAAGTAAAATGTGACTTAATAAAACCACCTACACAAGTGGCATAGGGCTGAAGTCAAATTGCAGGGGTTGAATGAGCATCAGTGTAGGTAGAGCACAACATGGAAAGCAAGTTGGATAGAAGCCTATTGTGCTACAGTGCCACAAAAAGCTAATTTGTTTTAAATTGAATATATATCAGTCAACAGTGCTATACTGCGGCAAAAAAGGCACTTGTCATGCTGGGGTGTATTTACAGGATTGTCGTATGTAAGACACAGGAGGTTATTGTTCTATTCTACTCAACATTGGTGAAGCCTCAGTGGGAATAACGTGTCCAGTTTTGGGCACCACACTTTAAGAAAGATGTGAACAAGCTGGAGAGAGTCCAGAAAAAGAGCAATAAAAATGATCAGACAGCTAGAAAACCTTACCTATAAGGAAAAGGCGAAGCAATCAGTCATGTTTATTCTGGGGAAGAGAAGGCTGAGGACAGAGATGATCAGAGGCTTCATATATGTAAAAGGTTGTTTTAAAGAAGATGTTGATCAATTGTTCTTCATATCCACTGAGGGTAGGGCAAGACATTATTGGCTAGTTTGTAGCAAAGAAGGTTCAGATTAGATATTGGACAAAAACTTTCTAACAATAAGGATAATTAAGTACTGGAAAATGTTATCTAAAGAGGTTGTGGAATTCCCATCCTTGGAGGTTTTTAAGAATGGGTTAGACAGACACCTATTAGGGATGATTTAGGTATACTTAATCCTGCCTCAATCTGGGGGATGGACTAGATACTTCTTCAAAGTCCTCTTGAAATCTCTTCCAGCCTTACATTTTCTATGTTTCTATTATTCTAATTCAAAAGAAATAAATGGGGAAGAGGTGGCTCTCTCAGACTGAAACTCTCACAGTCTTTCCGAGCAGCAGAGGAGACAAGAACCTAAATCTACGAAGATCCAAGGTATTGTGCATTTCCAGATCTGGTCTCCAGACCTGCATTTTACTATTCATGCACAAACCTACTTCTTTAATTATATTTCACATTCTTGTGTGTTATACAATTTTATAGTATTTTTTTAGTTTGTTTTGTTTTGTTGTGTTTTGTTTTATCTTGTTGAGAGGCACCTTTGCAATGGCAGATCCCCTCAGGACAAGTGAGATGTGAGTGATCGAGAAGGTGTTAAATCCATATTCTTTATATGTCTGAGCTGGAAATGTCTGCGGTATGTATACACCTTGAATATTGTGTGAAGTTTTGGTTGCCTCATCTCAAAAAAGATATCTTGGAATTGGAAAAAGTACAGAGAAAGGCAACAAAAATGATTAGGGATATGGAACAGCTTCCATATGAGGGAGATTACAAAGAGGGTATATGATCAAGGTCTATAAAATCATGACTGGTGTGGAGAAAGTGAATAAGGAAGTGTTTTTTTACTCTTCATATAACACAAGAACTAAGGATCACATAATTAAATTAATAGGGACCAGATTTGAAACAAATAAAAGAAAATCTTTCTTCACAAAACACACAGTCAAGCTGTGGAACTCATTGCCAGGGAATGCTGTGAAGGCCAAAAGTATTACTGAGTTCAAAAAAGAATTAGATAAAGTTCATGGAAGTTAGATCCATCAATGGGGATTAGCCAGGATGATCAAGGATGCAATTCCATGCTCAGGGGGTCCCTAAAGCTCTGACTGCCAGAAGGTGGGACAGGACAACAAGGGATAGATCACTCGATAATTCCCTGTTCTGTTCATGGCCTCTGAAGCACTTAACACTGGCTGCTGTCAGAATACAGGACACTGGGTAGAGGGACCATTGGTTTGACTCAGTATGGCTGCTCTTAACGTTAACCTGTTGACCACTGAAGTCGTTTTTTGCTTTCTCTCTAATAGCCAGTTTTTGATCCACAACAATATTGTGCTTCTCACAATTTAGCTAACTCTTGTGAGGGACCTTGTCAAAAGCCTTTAGAAATTCTAAATGAACCATGTCAGCTGATTCTCCTTGGTCTCGTGATGTCTATAAAATGGCTCGGCAAATTAGCCTGGGAAAAGAAACACTGTATCTTTCCAGTGAGAGCACTGAATACTGCAGGCATCTCAGCACATGGGCTTGGGCCAGGACTCCCCAAACACACCTCTGTCCCTACACTGATAAAATGGCAGAACACGGTGAAATGGGGTTAATGAGTGGGTTTTGTTTCTACACCGGATTTCATAAAATCCCTGACACATTCCTATCACTGGATTGGACTACCCCATAAAGCAGTCAGTGAGGCCTGGGTATGAGAAGACTGCACATCTCTCTTTAGCGATCTGTAAGGGCCCCTTGATGGCAGAAACTATTCAACACTTATTACACCTATTTGCTTATTTCCTGTAAACAGTGGGTTAGCTTGTGGCTTTTATGGCACAGCCTTGTGTAGGAGGTGGTGTGAAGCTGCACTGCCCAAGATGATGCACTCTTTCTCAGGGCTTTTCTGTCTTCCTGAGGAGGGAGCTTTGCTACAATGGAACAGATTGTTCCCCTTGGGCTTACTTGCTCCATAAGCAAGTGGAAAGGGAGGGAGCTTGACCCACTTTTCCAAGTTGTACTCCCGAAAGAGGGGGGGAGATGGAGTGGGCAGAAGCAAGCAGCCTTTCCATTCATTAAAGTGTAGGGACTGCTTCTTTGGCAGCCCCTTGTTCAGCTATTAATTGGAGGAGAATGTTTATCATGCCCCCTGCATGGCTGAGCACGCGCCATCACCATCTGGCCCAAAGAAAGGAACATGAGCTCAGAAACGTTTGTGACACTGTATGTGTCTGGTACACAGTAGAATCCAAACTGTTCCATATGATGCTAGTGACAGAAAATCACTACCGTGCTTTATCAGTTGATGTATCACTTGTTCTCAATGGTCTGCCTATATACACCTTGCTTGCAAGACAAGACCACGACTGGCCTGGGTCAAATGACTCAGGCTCACCGAGCTTGGGCTATAGGGCTATAAAATTGCAGTGTAGATATTTGGGTGCAGGCTGAAGCCCGGAATGTGAGACCCCCTGAGAGCTCCACCCCAAGCCCAAATATCCACACTAAAAATTTTATATCCTCACCGCCCACGCCCTGTGAACACGAGTCAGCCGACCCAGGCTAGCTGTAGCTTTGGCACAGGTTTTTTATTGCAGTGTAGACACTCTCTCATTGACCCATTCTAGGATAGCTGTGTGCAGTGAGATTCCTGCTGATTCCTGCAGCGTTGCAGCAGGAGGCATAGAGGGAAGGGAAGAAAGAAGCCAATGATCAGTGATTCCTGGCTATTATATGTGACGGGATAGTTAGTGAGTAGGTCTGAATGGGAAGGTTCTGGAACTCACATGAGGAGAGAGGGAGAGAATCCTGTATCTAGTTTGCCAGAGTTTTCTTCCAGCTTTAAAATGGCTCTCTCTCTCCAGAAAAGACCTGTATAAGAACAGAGTTCACCCACTGGGAATTGTCCTCTGGAAGGAAAGAAACTCTCTGGACTTGTAATTACCATGGCCATAAAAGTGCTGCCACGATTTTAACAAGGAACACCCACCAAAATTTCCCCCTCAGCATGTGATAAGGCCCATGTCCTAGAGACCATTTGCTTTCACACAGAAGGGATGAGAATAGGAAAACAATGAAAGGTCTATTCATTTTGTCTGTGTCACTTTAGCTCTTAGAGACAAAAGTCTTTTCACTCTGAGGACTCTGTGTAAAGGCAGCACATCTCAAAATAGCATCATAAGGCTGACACTTCCTGTATGGTTTCAGCCAGAAATGTGAAACAAAATCGATAGATCCTCTGTAGGCTGCTGCAGTCTTTTTCATAACAGTAAAGTCGGGCTCCCTCTTTTCAGGACCTTCGTGTACCAGGAAGGAGTGACAATATCTCTTATTGGAGATGAGAACTTCTGCTGTTTTTATCAATGTGCAGAACAAACATGGAGCCACCATTTTAAACCTCAATTCCAGCAATCCAGCCTCTGCTTATGAACCTTGAAGTGCAAACAAAGGCTCTCACCTTCTCATGCTCCCAGCCTTCTCACTAATTGTAAAACTAATTTCTATAGCTATGTTTCACCCACCCTGTGTTTTTGAGGAAATGAACAATAACATTTACTCTCAAATACTTTCTACTTCGGTAGAGTAAGTCTAATACAGGGATTCTCAAACATTTTTGCTGGGCTCCCCTTTGAAAATATTTCAGGCTATGACACCCCCCCCCAAAAAAAGTGATGTCCCCCCCATGCCATGTCACCATAGCATGCTCAGGGGCATACAGCACATGATCCCCCCATAATAGCCTTGCAAACCCCTGAGAGGGCATGACCCACCCCAGTTTCAGAACCTTCATCTAATAAAGGACACTCCTGCTTCCAGGCCTTTTTGCCTGCTCCTGCCTGCTTCTGGAACTCTTTCAGTGACCCAATATGACAAGCTTCACTTTCACTTTCCCCCTCATATGTAGCCATGAAACTGCAATGTCTTTTTTTCTGCACCTTAAAATTCTTAAGAACTCCACCAGTGTGCAGAGAAGGGAAACATTGTTCTGAGAATTGTTTCAGGCTGTTACAAAGGAGACATATGCTTAATTTCGAGTTACTGTAGTATGTGAACTCCAGTGATGGTGGAGAAATAATGCAAAGGGAAATCACAAGGTTAAATATAGGATCAAGAAATATTTAGTTGAAGGGGTACATTAGAAATGCAGAGCACTGAAAGAGACCTACTGACAAAAGGACAGCAAATTAGCTGTGAAGTATGTTATAGCAATAGGATTTTTGGTTGCATATGTTACAGCATGATGGCCCAGATCCTCAAAGGTATTGAGGTGCCTCACTTGGGAGTTAGGCACTCATATCTAGGAAGATCTGAGTTCAAGGCATAGAACAGAGGTGATAATCCTTCTCTATATGGCTCTGTTGAGCCCCCAATTAGAATATGGCCTATTTCAGGAACTTCAGTATTGCAAAGATGTAGATTACTTGGAAGGAATTTGGAGAAAAGCAACAGAAATGATTATGGATCAGTAGAGATTGACATGAGGAAAGATTAAAACAACAGTGGGGCTGAATGATGACTAAGGTGAGGGTATATCAGTCTACAAGAATCAGAAAGGTGTGAGTCCCAAGAAGAAAGAGACTCCAAGGAATCAAACAAGAATTAATGTAATTTTTTTTTAATGAAAATTTTAGCCGGAAATATTTGCTAATGGATCTATGGAACCATCTCACACAGGAAGAAGTGGAAACCACACTACATGAAACATTTAAGAATGGATTGATCAATACACTAGAAAGTGTACTGTAGGGAGCTACTTTTCACTGACCATGAGGGTATGTGTTTGAGTGCGGGCTAGATGACTTAATACTCTGCAAGTTTTCAAAATATGAAGGGGCAAATCCTGCAACACTTAATCTAGTTTTACTCAGACAAATCTTCTATTAGTTTTATTCAGATAAATTATTTTGAATTTGGTCCAGTATTATGAATCTAAACCTAGGCTGCTGTATACTCATAGATTTGCTTCCTTACATCAGAAGAACAGAGTACCATGGATACAAATATCTCTTTTATGCTTCGTGGTCTGCCAAATAAAATCATATGCCAAACACACCCTGATGCACCTACTCAAGGCTGTTCTGCTATAATGTTCTCTTGACAGTAACTAACTGCAGATCCATTCAGCCTGTTTCCTGTAGGACTCAATCAAAATTAATCCTTAACTATTTTCCAGGTTTCTAAGAATATGTAAAACCAAGTAGAGTTTAAGTCTGATTAGCCAAATGTCTAGCTTTATTTGGTCCTTCCTCACACAGGAGGCTGGACTTGACCTCTCAAGGTCCCTCACAGCCTTATGTTTCTAGGGTTCTATGTTGTAAGGTACAGCCAAGGGCTTTTGAAGAGGCCCAGTACAGCCCTGAGAGACAGGATGTTAGATAACTAGGAGTTTCAGTTAATGAGAATTCAGTAAATTGGGGTTTCCTCTGTAGAAAAGCAACCTCATTGTCTAGATACTTGGCCATTAAGCTAGCCTTAAAGCAGGCACTCCTCATCAGAATGAGCTTGTTGGGGGTCACGTCTGCCAGAATGTCTGGCATGTAGTTTGTATTCAGTTTTCATACAGCTATTTTTCCGTCTTTGCTATGGTATAATACATCTGCTCTTTATATCAACCAATCACAATTAATCTTTCATCATTACTCACTCAGAATTATTCAGATTCTTCATTAAGCTGCACACAGTTGTCCTCTGTTATTTCTTCCCCAACCCTTTCAATTAAATATGGTGTGTTGGGTATCTGTTTTGAAGCAACCAAAGCAGAGGCACAGTACGAGAGTTATAGTTAAAATAAAAGCCTTATTTAACTCTTTACATTTCAACTACTTTAACTGATTTTCCTTCTTTACAAGTATTTTAACAAAGGTTAAAAAGATTTTAATGGTGTGTTTGCCATGATACTAAGCAGACTAAGGTCTCTGTATACCAAACACCAAATCTTGTTTAACACTGTTTAATGTTGGACAGCAATAGGATCATTTAACTTGTGACTCTTTGATCCAATTTATTCTAGCTAAATTAATAGTAATTCCACTGCAGTTTACTGAGGTAAAATTTTTGTAGGTGAAATCAAAATCAGGCCTCTGCTATTCAGCTCTGTTTTCGCTTCCTTCACAAGGTATCCTTCAAATCCCCTCATATAATTTAGTTGCTGTTCTCTGCACTTCCTACATTTTTCAGTATCTTTCTGGTATTGTGGAACTGAACAAAATATTTCAAGTGCAGTTTCGCTAGAGCTCTATGGAGAAGGATTCCCCAGTCTATGACAGGATGATGCTTTCGCATCTGTAGACCAGCTGGAAGAGTAGCAGTAACAAAGTCTGTGTGTGATCTGATAGCTTGTATCAATCAATACACTCAGTGTGAAAGTGCATCACATCCAGCAACACAGAAATCTGAAGATGTATTTTCTTCTGAAGGAGATAAATGCACTCGTTGTCCAGAGAAGTGGATACAGCATGGGCAGGACTGTTATCGCTTTTCCACTGCATGGAAATCTTGGCAAGAGAGAGTACAGACCATTACCTTACTCGGGGCTCCTAACTTCTGAAGATAGACAGCAGGGAAGAGCAGGTGACGTTTACTTTTCTTTTCCTTTGGATTCTTGTTGGTGTCATATGGTACCACATACTCCTTACTCAAGCTATGAACCATTGACATGATAAGGCAACCCTCTAAATTGCACCATATTGTATTCTAAGTGCTGAATGGAGCTGGACAGATGTCATGCATGGAAAGGAGCAAACCTTGAGGACCTAAAGTGAAACGATCACTACTGTATTCAGTTTCCAGGGTCCAGTCTCTTCAGAACAGAAGTTCTTCAGTAGCCAGACCGACTCTCTAGAGGTTTACACTTGCACTGCTGTGTGAGAAATAAACATTTAATTTCCTCGCCCCAGTTCTTCATTCCTGATGTCCAAAATGGGCCAGGTTACTACAGAAACTGGATGCACTTCTGACCAAATTTTTCCATCCATTCCCATGTCTCAGCTCGTTTGTCACACATCTTCCCCTGGATGTCTCACCATCAACTTAATAATAACATGGGTTAATCTGAACTTTCCTCCCAAACTGTCTCAACTATTCCCTCTCACTTTTGAGAAAACCATCTTCCCTCTCACTCCAGTTCATAACCTGGGAGTCATTTTTGGTGCCTCCTTCTTTCTTGTGCTATATACCATGGCTGCATATGATCCTTGCTACTTCTTCCTCTATAGCGGTTTTAAGAAGCAAACTTTTCCTTTTGTCCCTAAAACTGAAACTCTTGGTTCAGGCTGTTAGGGATAGCAGTAAAGTATTTAGGCCTGTGTATTTTCCTGAGATACAATTTTGGGCCTGCTTGCTCACTTCAAAACTGAGGTCTTTGGGATGCATATATAAACAAAGAACAAAGACAATGTATATTACTTCTGTCTACCCTACAGCCAGTTGGGGTTTTTTTATTACTAGGTGAAAAATAAGAGTTTTAGTTAAAATGTGGTTATGAATAGTGGGATTGTGATAAATGGACTCTTCTCCCCAGATAGATACTAGAGTAAGGTCAAGCAACCAGTTGGGAGAGGCAAAGGGAATTGGGGGAGTGTAAGAAAGAATACCATGGCCAGAACATAACCTCACTGCCTACCCTTCCCATGGGGCATGAAAGAGGAGGCACAGAAAACCCCAGCCCAGGACCCTCAAAAACAGAACATGAGCATAAACTGTAAGGGGTGTACCAGCGGTGGGCACTACAGTCATAATTAAGCCTCCTAAGGAGGGGGGAGAAGTAAAGCTCTACTTTGTTCAGTGAAGAGCTGTGGTTTGCCCTTGCTTGTTGACCTCAATAAATATCACATTGTCTTCACTCTGGCCTCTGGCCTGCTGCTTTCTGACTATGAACTCGCTAAGTACTGAGGGAAAGCGTAAGGGAGCCCTAACACAGGCCCTCACCTTCCTTGTCTTGATTAGTGCAGCCTTCTCCTCCCTAGCTTTCCTGGAAGCCACATCACATATTCATATAAAATATAGCTGCTAAGAGCTTCTTCATTGGCTATGATTCTGAACACGCCACTCCACACTTTTAATCGCTTTACTAGTCCCCCCTTTTTTACCATATTAAGTTTAAGCATCTTGTCCTCACTTCCAAAGTCCTTCTCAACTACGTCTCTCCCTACTTTCCCACCCCAGTGCTTTATCTTGTCACCGTCATGCCCTCCACTTGGTCAGGAATGTCAATGTCAAACATCCATTTATCAGCTTGTCCAACAACTGTCTCTGCTTTCTTGCATGCTTCCTCTTGTACATGGAACACCCTCTCTGCACTGATCCATAAGGCCACTACCCCCTCCTTTTTCCAATCCTCAAGACTCAGTTCTGCTGCAAAACCTACAATAAGTCAGCCAGTTATTGATGACAAGGTTGAGAAGTATCTGCGATAGCTGATAGTTAATTATTTATATATATTTTAAAAACCAAGTGTATCCCTCTCCCACAGCTCTTTCTAAATGGTTTACTTTCTTAGACTACAAGTGTCATGGGGATAGACCATGTCACATTTTTCTGTGTTTGTTCAGTACCAAAAACAATGAGTCTTTGGGAGCTATCACGAAGATAATAACAACATGTTAATGCTCTGGGATGCCATGTGACAGCTCAGGGGAATTCAAGAGAATGGGGCAAAGTAATTATAAAGAACAAATTCAATTCAATTCATTTTCACCTTTTACCATTCAGACATTTTCTGCAAAGAGATTTGTTCATTTTTCTGAAACTATTTGATAAATGCCTTCTGTGAACACATTTTAGCCCGTGGCTTATTTGCTATCTGTTCAGACTGAGTATTCCTTCAATTATTTCATATTAGGAATTCTTTATTAAAGTTGCGTTATTGGTCATCTAAGTCTCATAGTATTGTTTCTGCTCCCTAATGGGATGGTTTACTTTATATAACCTTTATAAACTACATGTGAAGTTCCCTAGTGAGTCAATGGAAACATTCCCATTGACTCCAGTGAGGTCAGTATTTCATTCCTTCTGTTTCTGCCCATAAAACATTTTGTATTATCCCAAAACAAATTTTGTTTCTTTATTAAAAGAACCTTGGTCATGGGCCTGAAATAATATTTGTAACAAAATTTTACTCTTATAAATGTGTGTAAAAAACAAAGAAGGGTGTGAACCTGACTGAATCAAAGTGTTCCATATTTTCTTCTTCTACTATTCACCTAGCTCTACTCACATCCCTAGAATCCATAATCCCAAAAGTAGGAAGCTGAGTTAGATCCTTTTTATTCCAGTACAGGATTTCATTAAACCACTGGCATTTACATACCACTGGATTGGACTATCCCATAAAGGAGCTGTGGGTATTGGGTGTGGAAAGATGGTACAGCTCTCTCCACTGACCTGTAAATCTCTTGAACAGCCAGAAACAATTTGGTATCAAATGTGTTTCTCATAGATTGTGAATTATGGACCACATGCAGGAGGCAAACACAGAAAGGAGATACTTCCTGCCAGAACTCAGAAATGTGTCTGACTGTGCAGGTTACAGCATCAATTGCCACTGAATCTCCCAGCATCTAGTTTGGTGGTGCTGGCAAGAAAGAACAGAATACAGTAAAATAAGTTGCTTATAAACCAGTCTGACATGATGCTAAGAACTCTTCGCTTCATTGACTTTATTGGGAGTTGAAGGCTCTTAGCATTTTACAGAACCATCTTAAAGATTAGAAAGAGCCAGGGGTAAACTATGGAAACCCTTTTAGCCACATTTCAAGGTCTGTTTCTTCATGCATTATTACTAAGGTGCATGTGCATGAAAGCCAGATATCTATTTCTGAGGAGCAAAACACCTCCTAATACTTATTTATCTTTACAAGTAGAGTTTTGGCATCTCCCATTCTCATCCTTTTTTGTCCACAACCCACATACAGGCTATAACATGGCAATATGGGCAGTTACTGTTCAAGATAGACCCCAGGACTCTCAAACACAAGAGGAGTTTGGAAATTAGGACTGAGTATCGTCCGCAGACTTATGTGGGTTGTAGCCTGTAACCACTATATTGCTGCATTATACATAAACAGGCATGGAATTGTTGTATTAATATTTCCATTTTCATCTATCTAGCTTTGATGTTTAATATGAGGCCTCTCATTGTACCATCTAATCACTGAGTTTCATAAAAAGAAAATTTACTCATAGATTTTCCAATAACTCCCTTACCCCACCTCAATGATTTCACTGTCTAGGCTCTTTGCCATGCGATAGACACAGCTATCACTGAAATGCATCTGTCCACTTCAGTTGCTAAGTAAAACAAGACAATGGAGGGGATTGTGCAGCTTTCCAAACAGGAGACTTCTATTCTTCTGATTGTATTCAACCCAAAGCCTGTTTTGGGATCAAAGAACTCTTTAGCTAAAGCCAGCATCAGAAGCAACAGGAGGATCATAGGTACCATGAGAAAGACATCCTGGAGCACAGCAAACACAAAGAGGAATCCTGAACTAGTTGCCGTCACTCAGTTTAGTATGTTACGTATAGCACATTATCATGGTTGCGTCCAATTATATTAGAATGCTGTGCAACAGCCACAGGAAGTAGGAGTACATTTGTGCTGAAGAAGGTTCAGCCATTTAAAGAGAGGAGCAGCAACTTCAGCATCTAGCTCACACCTACTCGGTATGTTGCACTAACCAGAGCACTTTGAAGCAGGGATGATGTACTTGAACATTCTTATTCCAGCTTGGTAAGAGTTTATTTTAAATGGGCAAACTAACTATCAGGTTAATAAACATGTTACAAATATTCTTTCTGGCTGTTTACATCAGTAACTGTATGGTCTGACAGTCTCCTGTCACTTGAAAGAAGCATCCCCAATCTTCTATTGTCATAGGCAGAGTGAGAGGGAAGTCCCCCTCTCTAGCCTAGATAAAGGCCAATCCTTGTTGGGAAGAGTAAAGAAGCCATATGAGCCTAAATACAATGAGGTTGAGTCCTTTCACTGTACACCATTTTTGGAGCAGTGTAACTCTATTAATTCCAGTGGAGTCACTCCTGATTTAAACCTGTGTAAGAAAGAAGATAATCAGGCCTGATTTTTTTAATGTCTCGTGATCAGCTATATATTTGTTTCATAGACATTTTTATAAAAAACAGCAATTAAATGGTGTCTCGGACTTTGAAATTAACTCCCTAGACCTCATCAGTGTCACTTTAACCCATCACGATGAAAGGCCCTTGTCACACTGTCAGGAGTGGCTCATGACTGTGAGTGCCTAGCTCAGCTCAGACTGTCAGACGACAGGGCAGACACCCCAAACGAGTGGTGTGTTCTATAATTAGATTTCACCAAGCCAGTAACAAATGTGAACTCCTGGATCACTATATTGGTCTTACGATGGAGTCACAGACAGTCCTCTTACACTCTCCAGTTTATTTTGCCACCCAGACAAACTGGACTTTGTGATAAAAGGTCAGTTACACCAAAAATCATACCTTATTTAGGTTGCTTCCAGTCTCAAGAGACTAGTCACTTTCCCCAGATCAATTGGTGTCCTGGCCCAACCCTGCCTCCCAACCCATCTGCAACATCTGCCAGAAAGTCTGCAGCTCAAGAATAGGATGCCTTAGTCACCAAAGGGCCCATATAAAATAAACACCTGTGAAAGAGATCATCCTCGCTTATTGAGGGATTACTGGTGAGGGTATCCTAGGTCTTACACCAAAGACAATGCTGGTAACTAATTCAATAGTAAAGTAACTAAAGGTTTATTAGCTAAGAAAAAGGAATGAGAGTTACTGGGAGGTTAAAACATGCAAATTATATGCACAGGTGAGTCACAGTCTCAAATTCCAGATGGTAGCAAAGATCTAGTAACCTGCCAGTTTCCCAAAAGTCTCTCAGAGCTTCCCAGAATAACTCTGGAGATCTCCATCTTCTTGTTCAGTTATTTTGCCCTGTTAAAATCCAAAACAGTCCGGAGATGAAAGATCTTTCCCTGAATCCGTATTTATAGCTTCTTCTCACAGAAAGCAAGCTGCTAGGGTCATGTGGGCTCTTCCTTGGAGGATGGAGAGTGAGGAATGCATTTAGAGTCTCTGACCTCCCATCATCACACACAATGGCCACTTGCTTTGAAATTAGCACTTTTCTATGAAAGTTCTTCATTTGCATTCCACAAGGCTTCTTTCTTGCTTGATGGGTTATGTAGTCACAAGAGTATACAAAATGTAAATGTTGGCTGCTACATTATAACAGGGTGAAAACAATGTGAGTGGCCTCCCATTAGTTTTCTTGAGGTTTAAACACCACATACACTCAGACATTTAAAAATCACTTTGACCTGTATTAATACACAAATGAATTGGCCTGGGGCTTTGACATGAATTGGCACCTAGTCTGCCAGCATCGCAACCCTTTGTTGTGAGCGTTTTGTGAAGGGGAAGCGCATCTCAGACTAGCAGCATGAGAACTCCCTCTGAGGTTTCAGCTGGAGCATCTCAACACACATCATTTTTTTCTCTCTCAGCTCACACTGGCTATCTTCACCAGAATATTCACTCTTTGTTATCAGACTGCTTTCTTCTCTCCCTTGGGGATTCTTCCATACAAGCAGTACTGATCCCACACTTTAAATTCGATACTAGAAATTCATCCTCTGCATGTAGGCCTTCAAACGCTAAGGTATCCCACTGCCAAATTCTTCTGGTGCTTGAACAATCGATAAATGCTTGAGTTAGGCTTTATCTTTCCTGTCTAATTCAGGAAACTAGTGACTGTATCTACATTAAAAGAGACTGACTATCTATGCACAGTACAAGAACCTTAAAATTCCACCTGTTCTGAAAAGACAGAGTGACTTTCCTGCAGGGATGCAGTGTTATCTTTATAGCGAGAGCTGTTTGGAGCAGAGACTCTCTTTAGTATGTTTCTATACAATGCTGTGCATTGTGTGAAGAAATTCTTCCTTTTGTTTGTTTTAAACCTGCTGCCTATTAATTTCATTTGGTGACCTCTAGTTTTTGTGGTATGAGAAGAAGTAAATAACACTTCCTTTTTTACTTTCCCCACACCAGACATGAATGTATAGACCTCTTTCATATTCCTGCTTAGTCGTCTATCCCTTTCCTAATGATTCCCAATGTTCTGTTAGCTTTTTTGAGTGCCTCTGAACATTGAGTGGATGTATTCAGAGAACTCCACAATGACTTGAAAATCTCTTTCTTGAGTGATAACAGCTAACTTAGACTCCATCATTTTATATGTATATTTGGGATCATGTTTTCCCATTACTGTGCATTACTTTGCATTTATCACTATTGAATTTTATCTGCCATTTTGTTTCCTAGTCATCCCATTTTGTGAGATCCCTTTGAAACTCTTCACAGTCTGCTTTGGACTTAACTATCTTCAGTGGTTTAGTATCATTTTCAAATTTTGCCACCTCACTGTTTACCCCTTTTTTCAGATCATTTATGAATATGTTGAACAGCACTAGTTCCATTACAGACTCCTGAGGGACATCCCCATTTACCTCTCTCCATTCTGAAAACTGACTGTTTATTCCTACCCTTTATTTCCTATCTTTTAACCAGTTAATGATCCAGGAAAGGACCTTCCCTCTTACCCCATGACTGCTTACTCTGCTTAAGGGTCATTGGTGAGGGACCTTTTCAAAGGCTTTCTGAAAATCCCAGTACAACTAATCATACTGTTGTGTTGATAAGGCAGTTTATCCGGCCTAACAAGGGACAAGATGCTAATAAAACCCTTGTTCACTGTTACCACATTAAATAGTTAAGTGTGATTCATGTCAAGCTATCATTGATGTCTCCCATTGAAGCAATCACCAGTAAGTCTTTTTCATCTTCTATTAAAGACACAGAAAAAGAAGGAAAAAACAGACAACTCATTTGAAATGTAAAATGTTAAATAAGGCCTCCATTTTACCAACATCATTTTTTTCCATTTAGCAGTACAATGTCCTTTAGTAGGGAAAACCTGTTTGACAGAGTGGGTTTTTTAAGAGTGTAAAAGATTGTATTAACTGTCCTTTCAGGAAGCCTGGCACAGTTGCTGTTAAAGTCTAATTCTGTTGTCTTTAAACACAGTACAAGACAAACATACAAGAAGGGGAAAGTAAAGAACAGCAAAGAGAGAAAGTGCAGTTTCTACCTCTAGTGCTGATTTTTACTTGCAGCCTTGCTTCTGAAAGAACACAAGCCCAGCATGTGATCTGGTTAGCCACTGTGAGACCTGGCAACCTTTCACTAGCATTCAACTGTTTAAGGCATTGCTGTTAGCTGACTGTTGGGTCAGGCTCACAGCAGAGTTGAAAAATTGGCGCTGTCTGTACAGATTAAACCAGGCTTTTATGAGACAGGAGGCAAAAAGAAAGCACAGGAAAGAAGCGATATAAAGTGGAAAGGGTTGTGAGGGAACCATACACAGCAGAAACCCTTGTCTCACAACCCAGATGCTGTTCAGGCTTCAGCTGGAGCTGGTGGAGGTGAAGATTACATCTGGGTCCCTGTCTCTCACCCAGTAAGATCAGGATGTCTTTCAGGATGTTGACAATGAAGGCCTAACTGTGTCATGATGGATCCTGGGATACCGTGGCAGTGACAGCCATGTTAGGAAACCTCACTTCTTCCAATCCATGCATCTCACTGCTCCCATTTAGTGATGCCCAGAAAAACAATGTCCAAAAAGAGATGACAACCTCACCTGATTAGCATTAACCAAGCCAAACACATTTCAGTGATTTCAATTATAAACATTTCCTCCGATTTATGGAATCTTATAGCTTGTTGTTATGTCAAGGTCTGACTTTACCAGAAGCCTTGAACATCCAGCCCTTATAACGTAGTCAATCCACTTTGTTTGAGTCTTTCTGCCTCCAACTCTGGCTGACTTTTATAAACAATTTTATGTTCCAGACTGAATTAGACTTTTGTTACTTTAGGCAACTTTGAGTATGGTGCTGAGGTAGCATCTAAAGTGAAGACAACCCCCCTGAAACCACCCTAAATATATTGCTTGTTACTTACATCCTTTTAACATTTCCTCCTCATAAATCAATTCCTCTTGCTCCTCAGTCATTTTTATTGTTCTTTTAACACCATCCACTTTGTCAACATTTTGCTGAAGCCAACATGCCCCAGACCTATACACCAGACTGTTCTAGGATTATATCGTAGCTCTGTTTGAGCTGATAGAGTCACTCTATTGTTTTATCATCAAATGAAACAAAATCTCAGTCAGTAAGGTCTCTTCCATTTTATGACTGAATATATTTTTTAAAAAAATATCTGATCCATGAATGTATTTGTGAATAAAAGTGTTGAGTTCAGTTTTCTGTGGTTTATAGCATTCATGAGTGTTTTGATGACATTCTGGTATTCATGAAAATGTTCATTAATCCCAAGAGTTGTACAGATTTTATCAGGAATAATTATTTGAAAATTCTTACTGAAAAATGAATTATTTTTAGTCACTGTACATTTGTTATTCTGTTTAAAATGTTCTAGTCATCCAAATAGAGTTCCCTGCAATTTAAGGAACCACACAATATGAAAAGCAAATAGTTGAGTTCAAGAGTTCTTTTATGACCAATAGGCTGATAATGATTCTTACAAGCTATTCGTCAATTGCTTAACAAATTAGTAATACAGTTGAAGAAAGTCAGAATCCATTTTCCAAGCAATTCATTAACTAAAACCAGGGGCTAAGTTCTTAATGGACAGTGTTCATCACTATTACCAGTTCTATGCAGTATTAGATTTTTGAGGGTGGGCAGTGTGTACAACAAAAAAATAAACAAAACAATCATAAAATTGCCCAGTTTAGAATATTATCAGTTTCCTGTGAGTACTAGCTGCAAAAGCTCTACCTTCTCAAAGGCAATCCCTGCTTTTGAGTTAAAAGTGGCTGTTTTTATAGTTCCCTGAAATCTTTCTGAATCTGTTTAGACCCTCAGACTCCAGCCCTGCCTCATTAATCCTCTTTGTATATGTGAAGGATTTATGCTTTACCTCCACCATCTATGGTCAGGACCCCCTCCCTCCCCAAACTATCTCATCTCCCCTGACTGTAGCTGAGTTCTGTGTCCTGGCCTGCAAGAGAACCTCCTCCTACAACTGCCCCCAGACCATCTGGCAGCCCCTACTGCAAGCATTCCCTCCCCTTGCCTTAGGGGAGGCAGGGTTTAAATACCCCTGGCCCCGCCCTTCATTGGGTCCAGGTGCTGGTAATTGCCCTGCTGTGTTTTTCCCTCTACCCATGAGGCAGAGGGTTTTTAACCCTTTCAGGCCCTCATACCGGCCCTGGTACACTCATCTGTAGCCCTCTGGCCTGACTTTACCACACCAGATAAATTCTGATCTGATCCAGGCTTTTCGGGGTGCTGGCTAATCTTGACTGTCTTTCTGTATCATCTTCTCTCTTTCCTTTCTCTTGGCTTCCCCTGCTCCATGGCAGCTCATTGTGGTGATTCTGGAGATCCTCTACCTGCTTTTGCTGGGAACAGCTGGGTTCCTGGGGCTCAACTGTAAGTGCAGGTATCATCAGAGAAAGACACCAAGGGCCTCTCTCTGCTGTTACTCACTGTATATACATGCTTATCTCATAAGACCAGATTCTGATCCACTCACTCATAGTGAATAGCAGAAGTATCCCCATGAATTTCAGTGTCTAATCACTATGTAAGGCAATACTCAGTATGAGTAAGGGTATCAGAGTCAGACTGCCTGCACCTCAGTTTTTCTGTCAGTAAAAAGAGGCCAATACTTCTCGGCCTCAAAGGAATATTGTGAAGGCAAATTCTCTAACGTTTGAGATGTGCTTGCCTACTTCATTAATAAGGGATGCCATACAAGGACCTAGATAAACCAGAATGTAAGTAGATGGAATGTAATTAAATGACCAAAGTTAGAAACCAAAGAGTGGCAATAAGCATTATGTTTACTGAACCTCCATAGTTAATTTATGAGACTCTTTCCAAAGTTGCAGGACCTATATAGAAAAAGGCCTTACGTATACGGCACCTAAATGCTTCACAGACTTGTTGGTATGCATCTAATTTTCATCCTTTCTTTTAAGTTTAAATTGTCATTTAAGCAGCAAACTTCCTACAAGTTCCCTTATGTCCAATTGAATAGAACCAATGCTAATAATGATAAGAGCTATCTGAATCATTTAAAAAAACCCACCTTGATTCACACAATTTTTTGTGGATAGAAAGGCCAGGTCTATACTACAGATTTCTGTTGCCACAGGTATGTCAATCAGGAGTGTGATGAGGTGTGATTTGTGACCAACACAGCTGTGACAGGCAAACCCCCCGCTATAGATACATTTATACCAGCAAAACCATGCTTTAACCAGTACAGCTTTTTTTCACTTAGGAGAGGGGGGCTGGAATAAGCTACCCAGTAGAATTTCAGTTTTACAAACACCAGTCTTCCGAATGAACAGTTATACGAACCATTGGGGATCACCTAACAAAAGTGATGTTGATGAAGTTGACATCTCTTCACATTATGATGCCTTCAATGTGTTGGAAATCACTTCACTGGGGTTTGAAGGACAAAACAAAAGTAATGCAGAGCACTGTGCTGCAACGTATACATCATGCTTCCTGTAATGTGGAGATGTTCAATTTTATGAACTTTTGGACTTTATGAACTCTTCAATCCCCAGTTAGTTCATAAAATAGGGGTGCTATTGTCCTGGAAAAAGGGCAGCTTTGCAAGTATAACTGCTTCCACTCTAGGAGTGCTTTGATGGTATAGTATATCAATATCCCTAGACTGGTAAAGCACTTCTAGTGTAGACATGACCTATTATTATTAATGGGGTTATATCATTGCATTTGTAAGCATGAGGGCAACTGCTAGGTCATTATGAAAATGCTGATGAATCCCAAAAATGTTATTAATTGGAGAATAAATAAATATTCTGCTGTACCAAGAGCCCATTACTAACTCTCTGCTAATTATTATTCAATATGTGTTTAAAATGTTTCAGTTGTTCAATGGGGTAGCAATAATAATATCATATCGTAATCACATAACATGAATAATTATCAGTATAGGTCTTGTCTTTAGACAAAAGTTGCACTCATTAACTCTACCATTAGAGTATAAAACACCCCTCTAACGTGGGTGCAATTGCTGCAGTATAGGGGTCCTTCTATTAGTACAGCTATTCTCATACTGGAAGAGGAACCATCTATATCGGTATACGGCAACTTATATCTTTATACAGATACACCTGCATCCAAACTAGGGCTTGTACAGGTAACTATAAAGGTATAAAATCACACTCTTAATCAAAGTAGTTATACTGGTACAAAAACTGTGTGTAGACCAGTCCAAAAAGGTGAACAGTCTGTCAACAATCCATAGCCTCATAATTATTTATCAAACTATTGCTGCCCATTTATGAATAACAGCTCAGGTTCTCTGTTGCATACCAAGAATGCTATGTTCAACCTCAGAGTTAGAAATCATATGATGCTCTCAATTACATTTTTCAGTGATATTCTGGCAAAACCATTTTAAAAGCCATGTTGACTTTTAAATATATTTATTAAAAATGTCAGGTTATTAATTTCTTCTGTTTTTGCCATTGGAAATTAATTTTTTTGCAAAACTGCAATTTAGTTTAAAGTGACCCATTTCTCTGTGCTATGAATTTGAATGTAAGTTTTCCACCTTTCTTCACTCAGCAACAGGAAATATTGGAAAACTTCTAGTAGAGAGATTATTTCTGAGCTCTAAGTGAAAACCTCCCAAAAATTCTGCATAGGAAATGTATAGTCTGCTCAGTTGCCATCTCTAAGGAAGTTATGGACTTGATTCTGAGCTCATTTATGCCCATTTTAACCTAGCACAGGAAATTATAACACCTGATCTGAACAGGAAAAACATGATCCCTGATTTAAAGCTTATGCTCAGCTGCCACCCAGTGGAATTAAGAAACCATTGCATCCGAGCAACTCCCATTCTTTCCCTAAAAGATCATTTTCTCTTTATTAAAGCTGGTTGTATTTTGTATATAACAACGTATTCTAATTTTTTTTTTCTGTAATCAACCAGCTAGTGGAGTGCTGTCTAGTAATAAATTACTCAAAAAACACTGGCAATATTCAATTATGCAGAAACAGCCTGGCCTCTGTTCAGCCTTACCCAAGCCTCAACTTGGGAGCAGTCGGGAAAGTGTACTGAGACAGTTAGGGTAGTAAAGGAACATCTGGCTAGTCCTCCAGTACTGGCATCCCTGGACGGGAGAAACCCTTTTACCTGTTCACTTTGGTATCTGACAACACCATTGGGTATGCTTTAACACAGGTGTATGGGGCAGAGGACTGACCTGTGGCCTTTGTCTCCCGACTTTTGAGTGCTGTGGAACTTAAGTATGGATGGTGTGAAAAGGTGCTGCTTTCCGGTCTGACCTGTTGGGGGAGCTCTCAGTCCTCATTGGAATCACACAATTCTTCCATATTTCTTATCACCCACAGGCCGCAGAGCAGGTGAAACACAAAAACCGCATCATCAAATTGAACTGAAAGAAGAGGTGGAAATGGGAGGGAAAAACTGGTCCCAGTTATTGCCCTTTGTCCTAATAAAAATAAGGGCCCAGGAATCAAAGGGCACAGGATTCTCTCCATACAAAGCTGTCATGGGAAGGCCCATGGAATGGTGGAAAAATCTACTTACACCAGTACCTGGGGCAGTCACCACGCACGGCCTAACACAAGAATGGGTTTTAACCCTATTTGACCAGTACAGCAGGAGGCCTGGTGAGATGTGCAAGAAGCAGCAAGGGTCAAAGCATGGTATGACCTGCCTGGAGTGCACAATCTACCCATTGTGGAAGATCGAGTGATGTACCGGATTCTAGAACAACACCATCCATTCTCGGCTCCTAAATAGATGGGCCCCTAACTGGTCCTTGACCTATTAAGGCCCAGCCTGCTGCTATTGGGCACAGAGAATGGAGGGCGGGAGTGGGTTCACTGCATACAAATAAAAAGGTACAAAAAGGGGATTGGGAAATGGGACACATAAATTATGTCATATGTTTGTTACAGACCACAAAGGTAAAAATGGAAATTCCTTGGCCCTGGATGGAACAATCATTGCTGATAATCACAATTAGAGTTATAAATTCTACTCAAATCCCATGATGTGAAGTGTCAGAAAGAGGAAACAAATGAACTGTTGCATCCACAACTTGTGGTAATGAAGCAAATGAGGACTATGAAAATTTCCCCATAAAAAGATGTCCCACCAATCCTCCAACAGGAATTTGGCAGTGCTGGTATATGGATTGGATGGGGGAATCCCAACCCGGTGGAAAATATTAAATGTATCAAAAAATATTGTATGGTATTCCCTGGGTGCTGCCATGATGAACAATAGTGGCAGGTGCAATTATCCAGCCATGTGATTTGTCACAAAGGGTCCAAAGAATATAACCCTCTGGTCTCCTGGAGTGTATAACTCTCTTTGGAAAATGGGGCCCCACAATTAGGGTGTGACATCACCATGTGTAACCACATGGTGTAAAATGGTACTTCCATGGAGAATAATTCCTGAAGGTGTGATAGCGATATACATATTACACTGGGCACAAAGTCCCCTTTGGGATGTTGGGTTAATGATGATTTAACCATTTTGCAAAATGTAACCCTACAGGTAATATGGATGCCAAGTTGAAAAAATCCAAATTTAAATTGGCTGCAGCCTGGAGCTGAAAATATTCCCCAACAAGCAAACGTGTGGAAGCCATTGTGGAAGCAGGTGCAGTCAGCACTTTTCGAAGTGTCTTTTCAATCTATTACATGGGTGATACACCCCAAAGAATGGTGGGTGAACCAAATTCATCCAAACTGTAGTTTATACATAAAAGAATTAAAACAACAATTTGATTGTTGGGTGAGGGAACATACTTGAAATCATCATCAGAAAAGGGGATTATGGGTAGTAGGGAACACAGTACTGGGTACATGAAATCCGGATAACGAGTGAGTAGCCAAATAATTGATAAGCCAAAATGTAAAATTTCAACAGCAAATCAATAAATGAATGGCACAGCAACTATCGGCAATTGTCATAGGATGGGGGAAGGCAGCAAAGGTGCACCTGTGGTTAATTCATTGGGCAGAAGACCTTGTGATGTGGGCAGGGGATGGCTTTAGAAGGCTAACATGGGAAGAGGTGTGTGTAGGTATACAATGTGCTCAGTTAACAATGTTAATGAATGTTATGAGGGACACTTGATCAGAATAATGGCCTTCCATGTTAAATGGCAAGGCTAGCCCATATTTATCCACACTTGCAAAAACATACCCATCCACCCAAAAATTAACATTCCTAACCTGTGGGGCCAGCATTTGTGTAATAATTACCATGATACCATGGAAAGGAAATGTAACTAAGGTGGTCCCCCTGAGCCCTATGGAAGTAACAAGAAAAGAAGTGCATTGAAAACCATTGAAAGATTGGTGGAAAGGGTAAAATGGTGTGAATTGAACTATGATTAAGTTAAGCAATTGTATATCCAAAGAAAATATCTGAATGTGCCCCTGTCCTGTAACTATGGAGAAGCAGGATCAATGGCCTGTTAAAATGTGTGGGGGGCATTTAGGTGTAATGTATCTGGGGTACAAAGTATTCTGTTGGAAATGTATGCAAGCTTGTAATATAACCCTACGAGGTAAAATCACACCAGCATATGATCGGATTATAAACATCTGTACACTGCCATCTGAACTATGGTGCACTAATAAATCAGTGAAGCTAACTGTTGTAAACAGTCGAACCAGCACCTACTACCCCAACCCATATGAAGCAGTCGAATTGGTTCGGACAATACCAAATTTCACTGTGAGTATTCCATGGACACACAATATAGACAAAAGTACACAAAAATTACAGAAGCAACTCGCCGCGACCGCCAATAGTTGGACACACTTCCTATACACACTTCAGGATGGCGTTGACAGGATTTTAACTCTGTCAAAGGAGGAAAAGCAGTGTTTCTGGTGTTGGCCAGGATGTTGAACTATTCTTCAGTGATCAGAACTCTCAGTGCTGCTGTGGATTATTATGGTAGCTGGTGTATTGTTAAGTATACTTGTGTTACACTGCATATGTAAACCGTCAAGAGGCGAACAACTCTCTAAAGCACAGCCTCTGATTATAACTCATAAATAATGTAGTAAGTCCTCCTTCTTTCCCTCCCCCCCCAGTGTAACAAACAACCCAGACCCAATCTTCTTGGGCCCACTATAATGGAAAGTCTGAAACACTAATTAAATTAGATGTATCATGCCCATAGAAGAGAATGTGCAGAGCGCTGTGCTGCACAGGGACAATGGGGCAAATGAAGCATCAGCACATTCCATCTTGATGTCTGGCCCTATCAGGAAATGTGTCACCATATGTCCTATGGTTTTCCAGGAATGCTTGGGCAGAAGAATCCAAAGAGAAAATTCAAAAAGGGATGGAGTGTTAGAATATAGATATTCAGACCTGCCTATAAAGGCTTATGATTTTAAGTATATTCTTATCATTTAGCTAGTTATATGGGTATAGAAACAAAGAATGAAAAGCACAGGCCGCCTGTCTATGGGCCTTCTCTCACTGTGACAGTCTGCGGCCTTGTACTTTGGCTAAGCAAAAACAAAAACAGCAGGCAGGGGCAGCCATAAGCTGGGAAATGTGTGGTTACATTCACACATTTTAAACAAATTACATTAAAACAAGTTAATACCAGGCTGTTTAGAAGGTGATACCGTTTAACGCCTCCAGATAAAGAAAAGACCCTAGAATGCTTAAAGAAAACTTTGTTTGATAGCATTCTGTCTGGTTTTCAAACACTTGTCAACGGTTGTGGTTGTAGACTCTACACTTCATACTGTTTGGTCATTATGGTACCCACTGTTCTGATAATTTCTGCCTGAATCTTTGATTGTTTCTCTCTATCCCATAACTAATTGTAATCAGTTCAGGTGGTGGGGTATAATTGATCAGAGAATTATGTTTACATTATGGTTGAAGAATTACCTTGTAATATATTTTTTAAATGTTCGGTACACTATAAAAGATATACTATAAAAGCTAAGGTCAAACAGGAAGCAGGGGAGGAAAATTACCGGTGTGAAGAATTGAGATTCTTGCTTGCTTGATTACCCCAATAAACTGATTGTATGGTCTGTTGCTGGACTCTGGACTTCTGCTCCTGTCAACGACCCAAGAACTGAAGGAGGGGGCCTTAATAACAATATACTCCACCACCCAGCATAAAGCTCCCTGAAACCTTCTTTCTCTCTTTCTCTCTCTCTCTCTCTGTCTCTCTATTCCACCCCCATTGGTGGTGCTGCTCCCAGGACTTCAGACAATTGCAAACCTTCCTGCTGAATCTTCTTTTCAGGGGTTTCTTCTCAGGAGGTTTCAGGATAAATACATGAAATCAGTGGGAATATTCATGTGTCAACTCTGTGTCGCTCAAAAGCTTGTACTGTTCAGCATCAGATGATGGCCCAATACAAGATATTACCTAACCTACCTTGTCTCTAACAGTTTTAAAGTCTGATATCTTACCTCTTTGCAGAGCTAGATATGGAGCATTATACCTTTCAGAGACTCCCAGCTTCCCCACAGGACACACAACACTTCGTTGTGGTCTTAGCAGATCGTGAGAAATCAGCCTTTGCAGTCATGAAATATGTATCTACGATAAAGCTTTTCGAGGGGTTTGATCAGAAATTTGGCTGGCTCCTTCTGAACCCAGCACAGTTGACCTTGTGGTAATTAAGGCAAAAAGTTTAACAGTCATATAGATACATAATATAATCTCAGTACAGAAAAATAAATGATTTTTAAACATTTCTTCAATAGCACTTCCCTAACACAAAGAAAATACAAGATGGTAGTTTGTTTGTTTGCACTCATCTGGCCGTTTATGAATAATGTGGCCATCTCAAATCATTGCTAATAAAACTTTTCTCCCACTCCACCGTGTATTATACAAATAGCTATGTAGATTGGACATACCCCCACTTTTTGCATTTGCTGGTAATGGTCAATTTCTAAATGCATGCATTTTTGAAGGTGACAGAAGCATCAGTTGCCCAGAGAACTTGATACAGAACGGACAGGATTGTTACCACTTTTCTACTGCATGGAAATCTTGGCAGGGGAACACAGATTATTGATTTACTTGGGGATCTCAATTTCTGAAGATAGACAAGGAGGAGCTGGTGAAGAATATTTTTTCTTGCCTCCTTGTTTCTATAACACAAATAATTAGACAGGAGTGAAGCAGCTAGTGCTTCACCCTAGAGTTCTCCTGCTCTCGGCATGGGCAGTGGTATTTTACAGTGGATCAATGGCACTGCAATATAGTCTCAGTGCATATAGGATTCAGGGCTGATATCAGGATCTGAAGAACCAAGAGTTAAAGGGAATGTGGTAGGCCTGGGCCATATAAATTGGGATTAGCTAGCACTGCCAAGCTTGTTCAAAGGGCCGGCAGTGCTTCAGAATCCAAACTCAGTGCCAATGTGATTAGTGGTCTGTTCTGCCATGCTGGATTCAATCTCCTCATTGCAGTCTCTTGTGTTCAGGGGCCCCAAACCAGCAAGGGACAAGAAATACTGCAGAAGCCCGAACTGATGTTCTAGAGACTAGTGCTTCGTGCCACTATATGCGGGCTCAGTCTTGATTCTCAGTTGAAGTTGCTTCTCCTGCTGCCAGCAGCATCTGGGAAAGCTGCAGGAACGGTGCATATGACACCTGGAAGGAGTGTCTCTTGTCTCTCGCTGGTGACCCTGGGAACAGTTTTGAATAAGCCTTAATGCACATTCCCCTTTGCTGAAAAGAAGATGATGGCGATGCATCAAGGAAGGAAGGGGGCAGAGGGTAACATAGGAAATATCTTCTTTAAAATTGGTTGTCAAATGTAGTTGAATGTCATTGGCCAGTGAGAGACTCAGCTATCTGGGAGCATATGGACTCTGGTCAGGACTCGTTACTCATATTTCCTTCCCTGGGATTCACATAACCAACAGAGAGAACAGTATTAGCTCATTTTGTATTCCCATACAGGATCTCATAAAATCATGGGCTTTATTTTTCAGACTATCCCATAAAGGAGCTGGAAGGGCCTGGGGGGACGGCACAGCTCTCTCCACTGACCTATAAATCTGGAATGACTAGAAATTCGTTTGCCCTGTGAACAGAATACAGAACTCTTTACAGAATACCCACTGTGAAGCATAGACAGGAGGCTAATGCACAGAAGGGATTCCTGGAGCCAGAACTCAGCTGACTCTATGGGGCAGCACATCAATAAGAACCAAATATCAAGCTGTCTAGGACAGTTGCCACAAGGTGCTGAGTACCCTACACTCCCACTGGACCCTTGAAACATCTCAGGAGGTGCACAGAGCTTTGTGGGCCTAAGCTCTTAGGAATTCTTAAAGTGCTACATGGAAAAAAATATGAGGAAGCCAGTTGAGATTTTATTATTACTAAAGGGTGTTTGCATTCAAATATACAGGGAAGTACCCCTTAAACTAGTTGTTTACCATCCTTTACAAGTCACAGAGAATTTGGGAATCTCTCATTCTTATTCTGATTTATTATTTGTGTTGTGGGAGCATCTAGGAGCCCCACCCATGGACCAAGACCCCTTTGTGCTAGGGGTTGCACAAACAGAGAACAGAAAGATGGTCCCTGCCCCAAAGAGCTTACAATCTATGTAGAAGACAAGAAACAACAGGTGGACATAGAGAGCTCTCCATAAATATCTGCAAAGCTACCTCTTCTTCCTTCTTCAAATTCCTCTTAAAGCTCTCCTTTGCCATGCAGCCTACAAAAAAACTTGACAATGGCTGGGCCACTCATGCTGAAATCACTGCCAGTCATGCTGACCAATATTATTTCATTGTTTCATTCATATCTCCTCTGTATTCATCCCTGACCCATCAAAATGATTGTCTGGCCAGACGCCCATCTGTATGTCAGGACTGAGGGGTATCAGCTGCACTATCTAGCTCAAAGCTTGCTAACCACCAGCTCCTTTGCTGAGTAACTGTATAATCTGATTGATATTGTCTTGCTCTTTCTCCCCTACCTCTGCGTCTTGTTGCTCTCTCATGCTGTCATGACCTCCTTCCCACACTAAGCCAGAGAAGCCAGTCTTTGTGCAGGGAGTTGTAATCAGGGAGTGGGGTGATGGGATCCCCTGTCCAAAGCTGTGAAGAAGTATCAGAGCCACTTCATGGCTGGTACAGCAGCTCCCAGACTGTGGAGCACTGGTCTTTACCTACCAAGAAAGAAGAATAAAGTAAGATGGATTCACCCTTGCCTTGTTTCTACAGCTGCACAAAGCCCTGTGATGTGCAAGACCTAAATATCCCCTTTAAAGTATCTTCCAGTCCCTTACACAGCCACACCACATGAACTCCACTACAACCAGGGCCATCTGCAGATGCAATGGAGGGGCCAGTTTTCCCCAAATTCTAGGGGATCTTTGCCATCAGACTGGCATAGCTGATAATAAAATGTGTCTTTCCATTATAGGTTTCAAGTAAAACAAGACAGTTTGGGGACTGTACAGCTTTCAGAACAGGAGACACTGATTCCTGTGTGTGCATGGGTAAAACCCTGTATTTATGAGCAAATGGCTTTTTAGCCCAAGCCGGAATCATTACCAGCTGGAGAATCATTAAGTCAGTGACAATCATATCATGGGATGCAGCAGACACAAGAACTAGAAAACTAGAAGAGTTGCTGTCACGCATTTTAGTGCATTACATTGACTAATCTCACTGCTGATCGGTTAAAGATTCTCCTCTGCAATCCCAGCAATTGTCTTTTTGTGTGTGTGTGCCAGAAGGAGATGGAACTTGGCCATTCGGTGAGAATCAGCAGCATTTTCAGCCACCAAATCATACTCTTTTGGAATGTTCACTGCCCAATCAGAAAGCTCCCATCTGACTGTTATTTCTATTCGGAAACAAAAGGAGTTTATTTTAAAGGGACAGTTAGTTCACTAACAGATTTAAAAAACAACTTTGCAAATGTCACTGCTTCTTTGTCAGTCATTTCCTTTAATACCTCCTCGCACAAAAGTTTTGGCCTAACACAATATATATGCAAATTAGTAATAATAATAATTAATAATTAATTATATGAATAAAGGTTTTACAAATACCCTCCTGCTCTGTGGATCTTTTCCCAGCAGCATATCACTGAGCATAACTCGCTGCTGGCAACCAGAGAGGGCTCTGGGCATGTAAATTCTTACCATGAGGGTTTTGTTTCTGAAGAGAACTCTCCCTCATTCATATGGATGGATCTATCTTATGAATACAGGATTCTTTTATCAGTATGGAAAATTTCTCCCATTTTTCCAGTAGGAATTGCGTGGGAAGGGGAATGGAGTTGGGGTCTTTTGTGCAGATCATATCACTCCCAAATCACTTTCAGACCCACCAAATCAGATTCACAAATTCTGCTGAAAGTAATAGGGATGAATTGCTTATTCATTCAGTGATTCAAATAAAAATGCATCCCATCACAGAAGAGGAAAAGGGTGGGTTTGTGCTTAGCTATCCCAGGGCTATACTGTGTCTTTCAGGCACTGCCTTATGTGGCCTGCAGTGTGGACCTGTATCATCCTAGTGAGGGCACTGGGGGCTTTCTGACTCTGGAAATGCCTATTCCGTTGCTGGAAGGTGTTACTTCCAGCTCAAGCAAACAAACCTGCGCTAGCTCGGGTCGGGTGAACATGCTAAAAACAGAAGTGCAGCTATGGTGGCACAAATCTAGCAGGAGTCTGTCTAAATCCCTGTGCACATACTCAGGCAGCAACCCCTTCTCTCTCTTTTGCCGCCGCAGCCACATGTCTATTTTTAGAGCACTAGAACTAGCACAGGTATGTATATCTGCTTCAGCTGGAATTTCCACATTACAGCTCCAATGTAGACATACCCTCAAAGAGGGAGAATGACTCTTTCAGCTCCTCAGGGCCTGAGGAAGCAGAGATTGCTACACCCCTTGAAGGGAGCACACTCAACGGAAGCTAAATTGAGAAAAGGCGCTTTCAAACCAAAACGAGAGTGTCCACACAAGGAGGCCTGCACTGATTTCATTAAATCGTTTTCTAAACCAATTTACTTAAATTGGTACCTTTTGTCTCATGTAGCCAAAGGTCTGAGTCTGCCTGGATCCCAAGCCCCCAGCATGGTACATATGGGAATTATGTTCCTGCAGTTACCATCTCTCCAGGACTCATACAACCAGTTCCCTAGACATACGCAGACACTCATGATATACATTTTGCAAGACCTAGAGTCTTGGCCCCTGGTGTTTCTGCCCAAATTCCAAATGAAGTATTTACATCTGTCTTCCTAAAATTCCCCCTTGCAGTTTCAGCTGGAGAAAGTGTCCTTCACTTCCTGTCCTAAACTGTCATATGGCATTGCTGATGCCGAATGGATGCTATATTCCTACTCCAAAACCAGTAACATTTTGGGGGTAGTTGTAGCAATCCCTCTAGATGCATGCTGTCTGAAAATCCCTCTAGGGCTACAAGGTGTTAGATAAAGGAAAGAAGTTGTTATTTTATTTATAATCCAATTCAGCTGATAGTATTCATCAGACAGTCAGTACATGGAATCCTCCAGGTCCATGTTCCAATTTCTTTTGCCTGTTTGGTTTTATTACCACTGTGCTGAATTCCCTTCTTCATTGAAAGGGAGAAGTGGGGGGTGCAGGGCGAAACACATCTTGGGGTCTGTTGACAGCCATCACCAGTCTGGTTTTCAGTAAAAATGTTTGAGGAGGGGTTGAAGGCTGTGAAAACCCCAACATGCTGACAGATGTCAGATTCAGCCAAGTGACTCATATCTGCTGCCTTGCTGTCCAATAGGATCTGCCATGAAATATCATTTGAATCAGACAAAAAATTTTCCATCTAGTTTCCAGCCTCCTTTCTAGATCTTACATCATCTTCCAGCTGAGTCCATTGGCACCAGGAAAGCAAATAGGCAGAGAGCCCTCTCTCTGTATTCGTCCTATTCAGCTGCCACCAGATGGGACTCGCCCTATTTAAAATCCAACGTTAATCATCTTTTAACAGCATCTTCCAGCCTGACACGAAATGTATTGGTGCTAAAGGAATAAAACCATAAAGCAGGTAGGTGACTGAAGGAAAGCCTGAATGGAATTGGAATGTGGTACCCTATGCATATTTGGGAGCAGTGGTGATGCGGACCTAAGCTCTGACACAAGAAAGCTTTGTTGAGCTAACATCAGCCCCGATGAAAGAAGAAAGGAATTTCTGCTCAGTTCTTTAGAGAACTACATCATTGCTTGGAAGCAAAGAAGAACTTCAGTCCAGTCAGGTCCCTCGACCATCTTTTTTGATATCAGAAAGACAAAATAATTAATTTCTTTAGCTCAATTCAGTTCTATTTTGGGGGGAACATCTCACCTTGTTTTTTTATTAAAGAGCACTTGGAAGTAAATGTCATTTTAACCAGATATTTTGAAAAGAAGAAGAAAAAATAATTTTGAGAAAAATAATCCTGGGTAATAAACATCCTAGCAAGGCAAGACATGAAACAGCACCTCTCCCCATCCACAGGAGTCATCAGTATTAAATATCACTTTATAGCTCCAAAGTGCTTTGCAAACATTAACTAATTTATTGGAAAGAAGCTTCAAATAAAACAGATTTTTGTTGATTTTCATATTCTGGTATTTTTTTAGAAAATTCTGTTTTAAATTTGTTTTCAGTTTTTCTTCGTCTGATGTGGCAGAAGGCTAAAATCAGTAACATTTGATTACATTGTAACTCCTGGCCTGGAGTCTCAATTTTCTTCAAATCACATAAACAGGTGAGCCGTAGCAGTTAATTTAAGGTCATTTAAGTCTGTTGGTTTCTTTTGGTTTGCAGATTGAAAATTTAATCAGATCATTCTTAAATATATTGCTATCTATTTTTCATATGCAGAAGCAACTGAATATTATTTTTCTATTAATGCGCAGGGTTGGCAGAAAAAAACAAACAAACCCATCCACAATGATTTAAACATGTTTTCAGAGGTTGGGGAAAATAAACAAACAAACCTCTACAATATTTCATGAAGAAAATGTCACTTTAAATTGTAATTTAAAATAAAGGAAACCTGATTTTTTTTTAATTATTTTTTCACTCAGATGAGGAGGAATAACAGAGTTTGATCTGATATTTAGAGAAGTGGCAAGATGATTCTCTTATTGCACCTATGCAATTCTTCAGAGCTTACTCTGGCCCTATGGTTGTTACCTGAGAGCTAAATCTAGTCTTTACTTTGCTGTGCAGGGCCTAATCCTGCTTCCTTAGAAATCAGAGCCAAAGCTATCCATTCATGTCAATGGAAGCAGGGTCTATTCTCCTCCTTCCAGTGTAAATCCTTTCTCTTCCCTTTAACTCCATTCCCCTCCCCCTACAGACCCATTACGGTTGCTTGCCCCCAGGGGAATGTATTAGTTGCTGGCTCTATTGTCTTAGCCCATGATGTTGCTGACATAGCCATCTGAAATGGTGATGTTGTGCTGTAGGCTGCCTGACAGATGGGGACTGGAGGGTGGGTAAGGGATTTGCAAGGAAGGAAAGTGGGGTAGGAAGGGGCAACAAACAGAGAGCTTCTCTCTTTCTCTTTTGAGAAAACAAAGACTAGTCTTTGCAGGGGTGGTGGTAGAGAAAGGAGAAGAAAGGCTAAAGCAGCACTGAAGAATGTAATTCTTATGTATTTATTTGTTTTTTACAACATCAGGACCACAAATATCATACATGCACATGCAAACACAGGTATGCATGTAAACACACATGTAAACCCACATGCATGCACACGCACTATGAAAAGAGAGGTGTAGACCCTATAAATCAACTGGGAAAAGATGAATAGGTAAGGTCAATATGCCAAATTCTGACTTTGTCCTGGCATCAATCATGGTGCAGAGCCTCAGCAGCCAGAAAGGGCCAAGGGGGCCAAGTAGCTGCAAGCTTCCCTCCTTCAAGGAGTACCGGCAGGAAGAAGTCCTGCTCAGAGCAGCGAGAGGCTGCTTTAGTTCAGCATATGCTCTCAGTAGCTTCCTCTCCGGAGGATTTTATGCAGCCCTAGCTGTAAACTGAAGCTGCTCCCTGCTCTCCAGCGTAACCCCAAGAGGGATGGTGGTGGTTATACAACCTGACCTCCTTTGCAGTGAATCTTCCCTGGGGTGCAACGACATTGAGTAATGTGTACCTCCTTGCACTAGTTTCACTGTATCTGGCCCAATGGGTGACTTAATGTCTAGGTTCTGCATTTTGATACTGGCCTTGACTTTGGGCAAAAAGAATCCAGTTACTGTTTTTCTCTGCCTCTTAGCAACATCTTGAGTTGGCTCACAGCCCTAACACCCCAGCAGATAATTAGAAAACGACCTTACATTAAAGGTGCAAGATTGAGAAAATGTAACTGTACCTAGGGTTCAATTCACATATACCCTCCCAACCCATGTCTGGCAGGCCTTCATCCTCTCTTAATTTAAAAACTACCAAAGACCCACTTCTCCTGTGATGCCACAAACATAAGCCTGATAAATAATAAATATATAATGTTAAATTTAAAATAATAGAAATAGCATCCTGAACTTCTGGGTTCCTCAGTGCCTTCTCTTTTCTGTCTTTCATAGCTGTGCTAGGAAAGGACTTGCTATGTATCTGTTTGCCATATAGTCAAGCACCTAATTAATAATAAATATACATACTGATTTACCAGCTTTCATTGCTCTGATCTCACAATTTAAGTGTAAGCCTTCTGCCAAGCAGAGTCGGCAGCAGCAAGGGCCGGGTCCTCTATCTAGGGGTCCCTGTCAATGATACAACACCAAACCGGCTCAAGCCCCCTCCCAGTCACCTGGGAAATCACACACTATCCCTTGGCCCCAAAAGGCAATATTTCCCCTCTTGTAAGCACAGAGTATGGGTGTAGAAAGTAAAGCTTTTAATAAAAGAAAGGAAGTAACACAGCCCTGGTTTGGGAAAACAGTGCAAGCAGAATTCATGTACACAATGAGTTGAACCCACCCCAGAGTACGTGGGGTGTGCCCGTCGCCTCTCTCTTCTTGCTTTCCTCAGCCCTACTGACTGTTGTAGTTGCATTGTCTACTTCTTGGTTATGGGGCTTAGCCAGTCCCTTCTGCGGGCTCCTGTCACCTGCTGGATGCAGGCTTGACTGGTCCCCTCTGCTGTTCCTGCCATCCCCGACTGCTGCTGGCTCCCACCACTTATGGGCCCCCTCTGCTGTCAGACCCTCAGGGTTTCCCAGTGTCCCCAGCAACTTCAGTTCTAGTGAGTTTCAGCTTTCCGTAATTGCAGCTCTCAGTTCCTGGGTAACCCCCCAGCTAAGACAGGAGCCCTCTCCCTGCTCCGAGTCCCAGGGCTCCTGTCAGACAGACGGATCCAGCTGCCGGCAGAGTGGATAGTCTGTGCTCTTCAACAAAACAAAAAGACTCCTGGAGGAATCATTAGCTCTACCTTTTAACAGCAGGAGAAGATAGTCAATCTACGCCTCAGGGTAACCCTTTGTTACCCTGAGGTAACGGCCTCAGCCCCTTTCTGCTTCCTCTTGCAGTGCTCAAGCATCCATATACCATCTGTGATGAGCTCTGTTTAGAGGAGACTGAATCTTTCATCAGAACAGGCACAGACGGTTCTGCTGCCATTTGTTCATACAATAGGAGGACAACCTTTCATTACCCCTGCAGTTAACACTAAAGTGAGTTGTAACCCACTACCATCCAGACTGACCATTTCCCATCATGCTCAGCACCTAGGTGTGCTTCTGTAGATACAGAGCAGTCATTCTGAGCACCTAATTGTACTCATGAAAATACAGAGCCCATGCAAATAAAGTGTCCCCACTGGCTAAGTAGGGGAGGGCCACTCAGACCTTGCTGACATCAGCAAGATCGGCCTGCACCGTGCTTGGGTGGGAGATCTCCACATTAAATTCAGGATGCTACGAGAAGTGATGACAGTGTTAGAAGAGAAAAAGCCAATGATACTAGGAGGCACTGTCGTGCAAGAATTGGGGTGGCAAACTAAGTAGCAGACACTTTTCCTTGAGTCTGTTCTGACCCCAGTACCCCAGCATGGAGTCTGTGGGCACTTTGTCTGAAAAGAGACATAAGATTGGTTTTTTTGACTTGTGGTCAGTCAGTCATCTCATTTATAACCCTATAGGGGTCTTTGATAGTACCCTGATTGAAATCCAGTGGAGATAATTATTTTCCCCCTGCTGCAGGGAACTAATGAAGTTATTTTTGAGGTTCTGTCTCGGGGCTGTTCTGTAGTGACACTGGTGCTGAACGTTTTCTGCAGTCCATCCCACAGAAGAGCTACTTTTCAGTGTGTGGCAGAGCGATTCTATTTCCACTGCCTGTAAATTCCTTTGGAAACCTTTTTGTGCTGAAAGTCCTTATGTTCTGCCATTGACATTTTCTCTTTCCTTTCCTGGTTAAGAACATGATGCTGGACCAGATGGACTTCTCGGATCCTCTCTGGGGAGCAGATTCTGATCAAGAATCCCTCACTGGGAGTGACCACAGGGGAGATTGCTGCCTCCTGGACAACCCAACCCCAATGGCAGAAAATGGAGAAAATGCCAGGCCCGGGGGAGCAGCCAACCGGCAGCATCTGAGCCTAGAGGAGAAACGATGGAGCCGGCGGGCTACAGCAAATTACCGCTCAGCTCATGCCACCCGGGAGAGGAGCCGGGTGGAGGCATTCAACATGGCCTATGGGGAGCTCCGGCAGCTGCTGCCCACTCTGCCCCCCAACAAGAAACTCTCAAAGATTGAGGTCCTCCGGCTGGCCATCTGCTATATCTCCTACCTCAATCATGTTCTGGATGTATAAGGGGTGGAGCAGAAGGATGCAGGGAGAAAGAGAATGAAAGAGGAAGAAAGAGAGAACAGGATTATTTATTTATTCATTAAGATTAGTGCTTAGTGCCACACAAAACACAAAGAAAGACATGGTCTGTGCCACCTGGAGCTCCCAATTAAATTTTGGCATCAGCTGCTTGTGCTCAGCTCCCAGTGAATTCAGCTGGAGTTTGCTGTATATTAGTGGAGGCAGAGTGTGACCCTTCTAGTCTAGACAAGACAGTACAGTTCAAACACAGCAGATGATGAGAATCTGAAGAGTGTCACCAAGAGGATCAGAGGATAATCTGCTGATGGAGAAGGAGCAGCCTACAAAGAATATTAGAGGGAATCTGAAAAATGAAGGACAAAGGATAAATTCTGCCTCCTTGAAAGTCCATCTCGTCCTTGTGGAGTTTCAAGGGAGCAGGTTCTCTCAGCAATATCTTATGAGTCATTAATTATGAAACACATCACAGAGGAATGTTCTGGGGACAAAGAGGGAAAGAAAAAGACTCAGGAGACACACATGAATCAGAAGAAACAAGATCACTGTGATACCTTTTAGAATCTGAGACATCTTTTTTTTTCCTCCTGGCTCTGTCTGTACTTGTCATCAAGGCCAAGGATATCACAACAAATCACAGTGAAGTCAGAGACAGCAGGAAGGAGGAGAGGTTTTGCTTTATAAAACTACTGTAAGGCTGCATTCAAATGGTTCTTATTTAGAACTGACATTATTTATCCCTAATTTCTATTCAAGTGCAGTTACCATCAGAAAAGTGACTGTAAAAATGACACTGTAGAAATAGCAGAGCCGTTCTTCCCGGTGCTACTTAAAACATTTCCATTGAAACAAAATGTAGATGAATAATGGACAAGAGTGTATGTGACTTTTTTTTTCTGTTTTCTGACCATTTTAACTTTTCTCTTCATGGGCCTGATTGTCCTCTCAGTTACACCAGTTTTACACTGGTGAAACTCTATTGACTTCAGCTGGGTTACTCCTGGCATATACCAGTGTTAGTACAGAATCAGGCCCTACGTTTCCCCATCAAGTCTGTTTTAGCTTATAAGTCTCTCAAAATCCAATCAGGCAATAATACTTTTTTGGCCAAGCGAAGCAAAGTTTAACACTTAATTAGCCTGTCTGCAACGTGATAACTTTTGGAGACTGCATCCAATCAATTCCAAACTTTCGCAGAACGTTCTGTGCGTCAGCGGGAAGAATGGTTGATGTTTGTGTCAAATATTAAACAGGATCTCTAGTAAAGCCTGATTTCCACACATTTGGTGCTGCTGGCGGAGTGGCATTGTGACATCAGAGGTAACTCAGCCAGTCATTGCTCACTCCCTTCATTTCATTTGCATTCTTCAGTCCCATTGGTTGAAGTGAGTCAGCAAATGCTACTGAAGTGCTTTGATAGTGTGGTGAGGGCAGGGAACGAGGACTGGGATATCATGGGCTATTTCCCATCAGGAGCTCTACTGGCTGAGAGGAGCGGAGCTGCAGATTTGCACTGCGGCTCCTCCACATTATGCCTGGCTGAGGCAGGATCATTTACGTGTTCCCAGTCACAATGGGCTTAGTTAACCTAAACAGTTCCCATGGCACTGGAGAAAGTTAAATCCTCTGCCTGCAGCATCCAAGGGCGCTGTCAAGGGCAGAGGTAGCTGAGGCAGACAGCAGGATTAAGGTTAGGATCAGAGGCATCATTTCAGAAAAATTCTAGGGGGAGGCAAAATTGTGTCAGCATATAGAGTATTACATGTGAGAATGTATTATGTCTTGCAGGGTTGATGAGGGAGGGGGCAAAAAGTAGAAGACATAATGGAATCTATCTAGACATAGTCGGAGGGGACAGCATAGCAAACGATGCCCCTGGTTAGGGTTATAGGAGCGAATGAATGATAACTGGCTGAGTTACTGCTCCTGCTTGGGCTCCTTTGTCTGTAGCTCCACCCGGGCCCTGTCAAGGAGAAGTGGTTGAAATGAAACTGTTAAATAAACAAAGAGAAGAGAGGAGCATCTCGGATGATTTAACAATAAAATGTAGGACTAGAATCCTGTGCAATTGCTACCGGGTCAGGTTCAGAGACTGCATTCCAACTTCTCCCACCATCTGCCAGCTCAGCCTGCATTAGCAATGAAGTAACCCTCCACTCCTCCTGTGACCCTCCAGTCCTATAATGACAGAGACCTTAATTGGATCAGAATAACAAGAAGATAAAGTAACAACATAATAATCAAATTAGCACAGTGAGAGGATCTTTGCTTACAACATACAACCCGTCCCACTTCATTCCTAGATTCAGTCTCCGTCCAGTTCCAGTTGCCACTGCTTCCAGATGTCCTGACCCTTTGGGAACACTGCTCCCAGAATATTTTGATCTTAAAGGTACAACATCCACAAATAGTCAGTTACTATGGCTCTTAAAACTCTGGATGCCACGATTTACAATTCAAAAGATGTTTTTTTCTCATTGCCCAAGGTTGCACGCTCAAACCTGTGAGCTGAACATGCATGTATGTACTTTCTGTTTCTTACGTTATCACCAGCGGCTGCTATAGCAGTTTAGTGGCTCTTTCAATTAATCAATACTAAAAATGCCACAATCAGAAATTAACTAATTGAATTAGAGGAGACATGAAAAAGAGAATCAGATTACTCTCTCATAGCTGCAGCATTGTTCTGCAAATTACTCTGCTGCATTAATGTTTAAAGAACATGCATGGTTCAGCAGACAGAGTCTAATATTCATAAGGAGCAGATTTATTGAGTTGTAAGATGCAATTTCTACAGTGTCAATTTTCAGGTCTTAACGACAAGATTGGTTGGGGGTGGTGTGTGTAAAACCCTAACACTGTGTTCTGGAACTTGTTTAAATAGAGAAATTGCTTGTAAAAGTTGTTAGGTTGTTATGGATTTAAAATCACAATCAGCATTTTTACTATTGTTAGAGTTAGTTTATTTGTCAAGGAGCAGAAGCAACAGTGCACAAATTAAAGCGACAAAGGATCTGAGTATAAGGCCTGGCCTTATGGACAGGCAATCAGGGAAGTGCCATGGGCCAATTTATTTTCTTTTCTTTTTTTTTCGCTTTGCTTTGCTGCCTATGGGCTGCTGAATATCTTCCACCCTGGGCACCCTCTGGCCCTACTGAGCATCTCCCTATGTGTGGCATTTCTGATAAAATCAAAGGGCTTACAGGATCAGCCCCAAACTGTAAACTCTTAAAGGCATCAGAAATTACAAGGGAAATGGAATTAAAATAATCTTTTTTTAAAAGTACCATCACAGTAACCATTAATTAACCATGTCACTGTTAACCTCAGTACTATGGGCAGGACTTAATTGGTCTTAGACACTGAACTCCCGTCACACCTCTACTGGTGATTTTTCCATCTCAGATTCAAGACACATTGGTGGAGCAATGTGAGAATATCTTACAGTGTTGCTGCCCATAGTATAGTGTACTGAGATCTAAACAGAAAACTTTAGTGTTCAAGTGCTACCGATCCTATATATATACATTAAAAAGAGAGATAAAAATCTAAAGTATTAATAAAAATAAAACAGTTACTGACTTCTTCTCTCTTGCCACTTCCTTATACGGGATTGGCAACTTTTATAGCCTTCTTCTGAAACACATGATTGTACGCCTGGCTGTCAAGCAGATTTGTCTCTTTGAGGTCTATCCATATCCTGTCCATGTACCAGTTTTTGGTCTCCCTATTGGTCATCTTCCATCCACAGCTATTGCAAAATCCACCCTGCCGATATAGCTCTCTGATCTCCACTGAACAAGCACATTGCAACAGAGCCTTGCCTCCTTCAGTTTGTCTTCATTTGCAGCAATTGGCATTAGGCCCCCCAAAACCTCATTTTGTTTCCTGCCACGGAGCATTCAACCATTTGACCATTTCAACATCTTCATTTCCATGGTGGAGAGCAGCCTGATTTAATTTCTTGTGGCTGGCCACGTCTCTGTTCTGAACATGTGGATGGGTCAAATTACAGTCTTATACTCTCTGTCTTTTAACTTTATTGGCACCTTTTTGTCTCAGGGAACTGAGATCATCACCTGCCATTTGCACCGCACAGCTGTAATATGATGCTGGGCATCACTGCGTAGGGCAGCAGCAGCAGCAATCATTAATTCTAGGTATTTAAATTCTTTCATTCATCTAAGTTCTCTGCCTGTGCCTCTCCTTTATGGTGAGTCCTCCTCCCTCAATTATCATAGCCTCAGAATTACCAAGGTCCACTCCAAGCCCAGCCCGCTCGAAACTATCTTGCCACTCTTCAAAGCTGGCTTGCAGGGCTCGCGATCTTCTGCACATATCACAAAATTTACTTCTTTTGTTTTCAAATTGAAGCATTTCTTGGAATCAACATTGTGTGAAGGGAGAATCAGAGAAATATAGTAAATAAGAGATGGAAATGACCTATTGCAGCTGTTCACATCTTGTCCATAGCTGCTCTCATGGTCAAAGTTCCCTCCAGTACATTCTCAAGGGCCTAGTTTTAAAGGACTCCAGAAATGGTTTGCATCAGCAGAGCTGTGGGCAACAAAGGGGGGGCGTGGTGGAAACAGAAATAAAAAATAGAAGGGAATAAAAAGAAATAATTCCATTCTTAGAACAGGGAACTTTGTTACCATGATACAACCATTTCTGCTTTCTTTACCCCTCCATAACAGTTATTGATTATTTGGTGGCTGACACTGGAAAAAAACTATATATTTAAATCAACCCGTATTTTAACTAATCAACCATTAACATGATGTTAATTTGTCTACTGATATTTTAAAGCTTGTTCCTCTTATCAAAGTCCTTTTTTTTTGTTAAGAGGCAAGGGGTGCCAAAATTCTGATTCAGCGACACTATTGTCAAGCCAGAGAAACTCCACTGAAGTCAGTGCAGTTATTCCAGGTTTGGAGCCAACGTCTGGCTCCATTAAGCATCAGTGAGAATTTTAACACTGATTCCAGTAGGATTATGATTTGACCACCTTAATACTTGTTTAACGGAGAGCAGAATCTGGCTCAAATTGGTTAAGCAGCTTTTCTATTTTCTTTTTAATGTACGTATACTGTAAAATATAATATTCATGTTCATGGGTGGAAATTTAAGAAAAGCGAAAGGGAAAACATTGTAATTGAAAGATTTCCCCAGCCATGTTTGTCATGTGCATTTGTGATTGCTCTGTTTGGTCCTTTGATGTTTTGTGAGTGACATATGCTAGTGGTTTCTTTCCAGGGTAGTCTGTGTGTTTGTTTTTACTAGGTGCTTGTTCTGTTTCATTGTGGGGGGAGCGGGAGGGAGAGAAAAGTGGCAGGGGAGTAAAAGAATTTGCTAAATAATCAAAAGGGAGACTTGGTGGATTGGTTTCTGGAGAAATGTATTATTTTCCTTAGGGTCTGATTCTTCTATCGCACCACTGTAAATCAGCAGTGATTCCCTTGGTGTGAGGGAGATGAAAATTAGGTCCAAGCCAGATCCAACCCAAGGGCTGGCTTATTAAATCTCAAGCACACCTCCCTTGGTAGCTTTGTGATCTGTCACAAATTATGAGAGCCCAGTCAATGCTTGAGTCTGACTTCCATGGCAATCCCAGCAGCTGGTGTTTTAGTTGGAGATGCTCTTCCTTCTAACTCAGAGGGGGGATTGCACCCTGCCCACCTGACATTCTCTATGTATTGTCAGTTGAAGAATTTAACAATCTGTGGTATGGTGTTGCTGTGTGTTACTAAACAGCTGTTACTTTCCATCCCAGAAGCAGCCTTTTAGCAGGTGGTTGCAAGGATACAGTCTGTAGATGCTATCTCTAAAGCCCTTTGGGATCCTTTGGGATGAAAGAGACTAGAGAAATGTATGGAATTATTATTAATGGTCATTGTCTCAAATTCACATTGCAAGTTCCTCAGCAAAACTATACATTCCAAGGAGCTCTCTTCTTCTTAACAACCCAAACAATGCTATCCCAAAAGGCAATGGGTCAAATTTTCAAAAGTACCTAAGAAACTTAGGAGCCAATGACCAATTTTCAGAAGCGATTTAGGCATTTATGGGCAGATTTAGGGGCAGAAGGTATTTAGGTGGCTAAACTTGCTGATTGGTGCCTCTTGGGAATTTCAAAGGCATCTAGATGCTGAACTACCATTGGGTTCCTAAAATACAGATTTTCCGAGGTTTTTAGGTTTTTAGGAATTGCTCTGCTCTTACTGTCACTGAAGAAGGCATCTACCCTGGTGCTACAGCAGCATAGTTGCACCCGTGGTGCTGTAGCGTTTGTAGTGTAGATATGCCCCAAATCTCATTGAATGTAAATGGCTGAAAATAGGACATAGCCATCTAAGTCACTGAGGTACAGACTCTCAAAGATATTTAAGTCCTAACTTCTATTGAAATCAGTGGAGGTTAGGAGCCTGTATACCTTTGGGCCTTAGGTCTTGCAACACTGAACGGAGCAAAGCCTAAATACCTTAAAAAATCTGGACCTATGTACCCAAATCCCTTTTGAAAATAGGATTTAGGCTCCTAAATCATTGATACACTATTGAACATTTTACTCAAACTTCTTCTGTCCTAGGAACCTTGACAAATAAGTTAGCTAATAGAAACATGTAGGCTGCCAAAAATAAAGCCAGTAAGAGAAAAAGACATCCACCACCACCATGTGTAGGATGGGAGGAAAATTCAAAACAATTTCCCCTCAGTCCTGCCTTGAGATTTTTTTAAAAAATAGATTGCACTGAAAAAAAAGCAGTGAAATGCATTAATGGGCCATGAAAAAAGCTGTGCTCAAAGTCAATTAATTAACATTCTATTGTCATTCTGCCAGAGGAGAAGCCACATTAATCTTGCGGGTTTACAGAGTCAAAATTGTGAAAGCTTGTGGTCACAAACAAGGCCAGGTGTTTGTTTAAATAATGGAAGAAAAGATGTATACACAGAGGCCATTTTTTAGAATCAAGCACCTAGCAGTATGTCAGCACAACATACTGAGTGAGTAGGAGCAAGCTTCTGAACCGGGATCAACAGCCTTGGGCCAGCAGGGCTCGCACTAGTGCTCTAAAGTTGGGTATATAGACAGCACTTGGAAGTTGTGACTCAACAGGAGCTTGAGTTCTGAGGTCTAAGGAGTGAGGTGGGCTTCCGAGCCCTTGCTCCAACCCAAGCCACAACTTCAAAGCATTGTCTGCACAACTATTTTTAAAGCGCTCATATGAGACTGTCAACCTGGGATGAGACGTTTACGCCCGCTGTCTCCAGAATGCTTTGTAAACACACCTTAAAAGGGAGTGTAGTCCTGTTATTAGAATGGGACTCAGGAGTCAAAATATTCTGGGTTCTATTTCTGGCTCTGCCACTGCCTCACTGTGTGGCCTTGGGCAAGTCACTTCACCCTTTCGTGCCTCAGTTTCCCCATCAGTAAAATGGGGATAATAATGTTCACCTACCTCACCTACCGGCTGTGTTGTGAGGCTAATGAATCAATATTTGTGATGTGTTTTTCACATAAAAGGCACCACAGAAGTGCAAAATAGTAAAACATAAATAGGAAAGGCTGGATTCACCATTGCATCAGTTTTGTGCCTCTGTAAATGTATTGATTTCAATGAATTTACATTGATGCAAAACTAGAAAAGTGTACGAAATGTCCAAACCTTGCATCTGGGCGCAAAACCTGAAACTGAAAGTGTCTGAAAATTGGGCCCACATTCCGTTATCCAAAGATTTTTTTTAGAAAAGTCGTTTACAAGGATTTCTCTTGTTGTATCTCAGTGGGTTTTATTTACTGTATTTATATAAAAATACAAGATTTTTGTAGTGAAAAAATAGATTCTGATTTGTATTGTCATTTTATTCATCATTTAGAAAATACATTTTTAAAAATTACAATGCAACTTGAGTTTTGTTTTTCTGGGTTTGGTTTATGCTGCTGTACTCATTGTATGATGCCAGCTTGGTACATCTAATCAATTGCTGCATAATCACTTGATCTAATCTTATCAATCTGTTTATTTAGGTATTTATACCCAGCTCATTCCTGTAATATTTTAGTGTGTCAGTTCTTGGGGCACTGGACTGTGTGTTGCCTTGTTACCCCCTCCTCCAGCATGAGAGAAATTTGTTTGTGCTTAACTGGACATGAGAGTTCTGACACCACCACTCTGTGCACTAACCAAGCACTCTCTTCTGGGCTATGCCAGCCCTTACTTTGCTTTTCAGGGTAACAATAGGTTTAACTCAGTCCCCAAGCCCCTTTCAGCCTTCCCCTAGAGCAGGGGTTCTCAAACTTTTTTTTCCTGGGACCCACTTTGAAAATATTTCAGGCTGTAATGATGCCCCCCCCAATGACAACCCCCATGCCAGGCCACCCTTACTTCTATGGTGTCACTGGGGGTGGCGCTGCCTTCAGAGCACCTGGCCAACAGCTGCTGCTTTACAGTTCTGAAGAGCTCTGGCTGTCAGCCATACACGGGGCTGACAGCTGCAGCCCGGGCGTGTGCAGATGGTGACAGCTCACGGCCCTCCCCCTGTTTGAGAACCCCTTCCCTATAGTGTCCAGTCCCTTATCCATTGGATGCTCACAGAAATACCAGATCTGCTGTCCCCAAGGGAAAAGCGGACACCCCAGCTTGAATGATGCAACTCAGGATCAGCACCTGGCTTAATATCACAGCACTGAGATGTATTTGTAGTGAAGAAAAGGAAAAGTTTGTTACCAGAGATTCAAGATCCATGAGACAGTGGGTAAGGATAATGGAAAGAAAAGGTCACTTATAAAACAAAACCACAACATGCTTTCTAGAGACTAAACTTAACCTAACAGGTTAACCTCCTGTCGAATGAAGTCTTATCTCACCCAAAAATCTTCTGCAGCATTTCTAGCCAATGCTGGCTGGGATCCTGTTTTCATGAATATAAACACACTGCCCATGTACTTTCTTGATGCAGGATGATGGAGTGTCTTCTTTGTTCCCCAAATACAGTCCAGCAAACCTTTGAAGTGTATCTCAAGAGAAGGTTCTCTTCCTCTGTTGTGTGTCTCTACTTGTTAGTTCTTTTCTGAAATTCTTACAATCCTTCATCTGCACTCAGCCTAGATGGGTGATGGGAGATCCGTTGTGAATGAGACAATACCTCGTTTACATTTCAGCAGAGAGGCAGGTGAATAAACATCCCTAGCCCGACAGAAAACCGGTTTGTGAACTCTACCTTGATACAGACTTTGAAATCTATGTTTAATATGTATACATAACATCTTACATAGCAACTGTACATACATCTCGCAATGATATTAATGACCGGTGTGACTTCAGCTTTCATTTGAGACCTCCCATGACATTCATTTGGTGAACCAGAATGTACATACTAAAATCAGGACATTCCTGTAACTCCTGTTCTTGGGTCACATTGAGCACCTGGCCCATGAATACAAGGCGAGGAGATGAAGGATGGTGCAGAGGTTAGGACATTGGCCTGGGACTTGGGAGATCCATTTCAAGTCCTTGCTCTGCCACAAACTTTCCATGTGACCTTGGACAAGTCACCTAAGGCTAGATTCACAAAAGGACATAGGTACCTAAGTCACAAATCCCCCTGCTCAGCTGTATGGGTTCCTGAAATATCCCAACACCTACATTTTCGCAGTAAAAGTTCCCTAGGTGTCTGTGTTTCTGCCTCTTGGCTTGTGCGCTGCAACCCCATGCCAGGCGTCTGGGTGCCTAAGCCCCAGAACAATGCTCAGACCAGGGGAGGTAGGTGCTGCTTTGCCTACCTCACCTGCAGTGCCTGGGCCGGTAAGCAAATTCACACCTTGCCTACCAGACTGGGCCCCGATAGGACACCTTACACAAAATGGCCATGAGGAGGCAGACTTCCCTCAGAATCTTTAGCTTGATGGTTACAGCACTCACCTGGGATTCAGGACACTAGAAGGGTTTAAACTGTGGTATGCTACTTCTGAGGTGCATGGCCTAACCACGGGGCTCTAGGACATTCTGGTGTAGGGCTCCCTCTGTCTCTCCTCCTGAAGCTGTTTCACTTTGGATAATAAAGTCCTGGGAACAGGGGGAATGGATCCTGGTTCTCCCCCTCTCATGAGGATTCTGGGGCCTGATGGTGGGAACACTCACCTGAGCGTTTGCTTGCTCCGTTTCTCCCGTAGGCCAAGTGATTCTTTCCATATATGCGTTCTCTGTAGGCAAGAAGTGGCTGTGTGTGTGCATGTGTGTTGCACTATGGGTATCTTGTTCTGAGCATGCTGTGTTCCTTTCACCCATGTTTTCCTGCTCTGACACCCTTTCCTGTGCTGTGTATTTCCTTCCCCCATGTTGCTCTGCTAGTTCACATTCCTCAGCAGCCCCTTTTGCTGCATGGGAGCAAACCTTGTGTTGAGTTGGGGGTGGCAGATGTTTTTCCTCTTCTTTCCCTACTGCTTACACCTCTGCATAGTCCCTTAAACTGTGTGGGGAGGGCTGTGCATGCAGGTGTGGGGTGTGCTTTGCTGTGTGTATGTTTTCACCCTCTCTTTCCCACTATCACTCAGTCCCCTAGAGTATTCTCTGCTGTGTGTGTGTAGTGGATTTCCTTCCCTTTCATTTTCCGTTGCACTAAATGTGAGTGGCTGTGAGCGGCTGTGGCCGTAGTGTTCCTGTATTGCCTCCCCCGCCACGTTCCTGAGGTTATCTGTTTACCTGTGCTGTGTGTGAACGCCGAGTGTGTTGGGCGCTGTGTTTCTTTGCTGTGGTGAGTGTGCTGGGTGGCTGTTTGTATGTTTGATGTGGGGTGTGTGTAGACGAGTGTGGTGTAGGAATGTGTGTATATTTGATGAGGTGTGAGGCGAATGTGCCTGTGTTGGATGTGGTGAGTGTGGTGTGCGAATGATTGCGTGGCTGCTGTGGCGAATGTGTGTATGTCTGATGTGGTGACTGCGATGGGTGGGTGGGTGTATGTCTGATGTGGTGCTTTTCTTTTTTCTTTTCAGTCACGCCCCACAGCCCCGCCTCCTGCCGCTGCTGGCAATGAAATCCCCCTTCCCCAGGGAAAGGAGGCGGGTGCAGCTGCTTCAGGCTGCTGAATGGCAGGAAATCACTTCTGTCACCTCCTCAGGGAGACAACAGGAGGGCGGGGGAGATAGCAACACTTAATGGAAGAGAAACCTGCCGGGGGCAGACAGGTCCCCAGAAATCTTATTACATGACCCTGCCCTCAGTCACACATCAGCTAGAGAAATAAGCAGAGAAGAGCCAGAGAGTAAATCTCTGCTCCACGATGACCCTGGAATATGGGTTTGTGGATGGAAGTGAACTGAGGACTTGCATAGTGGGGGGAGATTACACATCATTTGCTCTGGATCTCTGACATGAGAGAGGACACTTTCTGATTCTCCTCCCACCTGCCTTGGAAAATTCTCCAACCCAGCCACTCACAATGCCTCTTGCCTCCTTAACAGTCCACGTTGTGGCCCCTTGGCCATACGCACGTTCCTAGCCCCACTGGCAGCCAGAGATGGAGGGTATGTCTGAGGGAGTAAATCAAGGAAGGTTTCTGGCAGCAAGAAAAAGGACTGCAAGCTAAAAATTTGGAGGATGCCCTGGGAGCTGGGAGACAGGTTGCATGGGGAGAACATGTGCTGGGATCACAGTGGGGAGAAAGGGGATGAGGCAAGATCTCTTGTGTACTAAAGGTGGGAAACACTGCAGTGCTGGCAAGGAACTGGTCCGCATGCCCTTGCTCCAGTCATATGTTACAAAATGTCACCCCTCTGTCAGGCCACAGGGAGCAGTCTTCACTCTGTCCCATGGAGCCGAGCACTTTAGAGGCGACCTGGGGGTGCTCTAGCAGAGGTGAGGCAGGTTGAATAGAAGAGGACGGTATGGGGAGTAGATCAAGGAGGGTAGCCTGGGGAGAACTTGTAAGAAGAGTAGGCAGCATTTCTCATCAAGAGGTAATTGGGCTGCATGGGGACTGCCTGTCCAGAACCGGGCAAGTTGTCCAGCCCCAGAAAAGGCATTTAAGTAGAGAGTGTTTCTCCAGAGGATTATGAAGGGCTTTTGGCAGAAGGGAAGATGTGTGAACCTAGTAATGGCTGGCTACAATAGCCCAAACCCATGGGGCTTTTCTGATTTTAGTAAAATCCCCATCTCTAAGTTAGGAGTGTGTGTACCTTGGATGGCCATTTACACCTGTGCAACACAGGAAATGAATAGGTGGCAAGTTTAAAACAACTAAAAGGAAGTACTTCTTCACACAACACACAGTCAACCTGTGGAATTCTTTTCCAGGGGATGTTGTGAAGGCCAAAACTGTAACAGGGTTCAAAAAAGAACTCAGTAAGTTCATGGAGGATAGGTCCATCAATGGCTATTAGACAGGTTAGGGATGCAACGCTATGCTCTGAGTGTCCCTAGCTTCTCTTTGCCAGAAGCTGGGAGTGGATGACACTTGATGATTTCCTGTTCTGTTCATTCCCTCTGAAGCACCTGGCATTGGCCACTGTTGGAAGACAGGATGCTGGGCTTGATGGACAATTTGTCTGAACCAGCATGGCCGTTCCTATATTTTTATGTTGTATGTAAATTGCTACCAAACCAGAATGTGCCACTTATTCACATATACTGGTGGTAGCATTTTTACACCCACTTTGCACAAATGTAAATAACCATCCAAGGTCCGTAACCAAAGAGCAATGGTGGGGAGAGAATCAGGTTCCCTTTCCAGCAGGGTCATTCACCTGGAACTCTCCCGTTTTGTAAAACTTAAATGAACGTATTCCCTTAAATATACCTGAGTGTTCCCAGAAGCCAGACTTGGGATATACCCATGGGAGTTGGCAACACAAAGGAAGATACTGCAATCCCATGATCCTTTACACTCGCTTATGCTCTACCTGTAGCAGTCCTGCAGGCGTCTCCTGATCAGACAGGAGATGCAGCATAATTTGTGACTTATCCTGGAAGGAAGGAATATCACAGTACCACCGTGGGAGGTTTATACCTGATGCACCTTTTCAGGAGTCAGAACCTTTTCTCAGGACTCAAAATATGTGAGTGTCTTTTTTTTTATTATTTTGTATTTAAACTAAAATGCTGTCAGTGTCCTTAACATAGCTGAGAAGCTGCTGTGTTGACAGGATTCCATTCACAGTGGGACCAGGAGGGGGAGGTGGCAGCCATCAATCTTGACACAATTTTCATTTCCCTTGGTTCCAGGTTGGCTTTTTTTCCCCAGCCCACCTCTTTGTCAGCTTGAAATGAAGCATTGAACCCATGGGGAAAGGGTCCCAGGTGCAGATATCTGAGCCAAGGCAGCTTGTTAATTATCCAACCTCTCTTAACCAGAAGGGTCCTCAGCTCCCTTTGGGTTTTGTTCTCTGCAAGCCAATTTCAATAAATCTATTGGCATGACATGGTAGACAAGTGTGCCCAAAGTTAGTAAGTCCGGTATCCATGCACAGGATGAAATTTGACATATCAAGGAGGCAAATCAGGTTTCTCAAAGGTGTCCATTTTGTATTTCTCTCTCTGTCTCTCTCTTTGGATACATCTATATTATGGCCCTGATCAGAATGCACTAACGCAAATGGAAAGTGGGGTTGGCACAGACACACAAACACCACGGACGAATGGTTATGTCATGAAAAAAGCCGCTTGAAAAAAACCCAACCCTCCCTTTGTTTGCGATAGGCATGTCAGAGGAGAGTGTTGAAAACTGATTAGAAAAATACAGGAGTGCTTGTAGATTAAATGCAGAGCCATAACAACAGCTTTGCTAGCGAACCAGTTACCACACAGTTTAAACTGCACTGCTGGGAACATGAGTCCAGCTAACAGAGTCAGCAGGACAGACCCCCATTTTAACTGTCACTGAACCTACTGCAGCCTTGATCAAATCCCATCTACACCACAGGATGGAACGGTGTTTTAATCATAGGGGACACGAGCATAACAACCATTGTGTTATAGGTGGGCCCGTAGTTTACATTAGGGAGGAAGGAGAATTATTCATGGTCTTAAAAAATATCGGGACAAAAAGTTGGACACTGATCTGTGTTTACACTCTGAAAACTATATAAAAATGGCCCAGTCTTACACAGCCGACCAGCTGCCTGTGTGCATCAGTCACGGCTGCAGCCCTTAGTGACCAAAACAAGCTGGTTGACTATTCCTGTTGACGCTGCAGAATCAGCACAGCTCAGAGGCAGGGCACTGGTCTTCAAAAGATACTTAGGTGCCTAATTCCTATTGAAATCATGGGAGTTAGGCTCCTAAATACCCCCTGAGGATCTGAGGCCAGGAGCCTTCCTGTGCATTATCAGCAGAATTGCTTTCTAAGTTCCAATCAGTTATATCTGTGCAAACCCGCTGCTGACTGTGGAGATGCACAGGCTTCACCACGAACCCAGTTTGGCAGGGAGAGTCTATTAGTGGGGACGTGCAGAATGGAAGAGCCCAGTTTCATTCCCAGATCCCAGGCTGAGTTTCCAGGGCCAGCAGTTAAAAAAACAAAACATCTTTTTACTTGTGAACGGAACATGTTTGATCCAGTTATTGAGCAATAATAAAGAGGGGCCCCACAATTCCATTGTATTATAACCTTCCATTGGGCCACCTCCCTTCCTTGGCACTATTCCATATGCTTGGCAGGCAGGGAAGAAGACAGCCCGTCTTACCATCACTGTCGGTCCATATTTGCATGATAAGGCGAAGAATGGGCCTAGCCAACCATCGTTCTTTCCATTCTATGGGCAGGTTGAAGCCTTGGACTCAGTTGGTCACAAGTCCCAGTTAATGGTGGATCTGGAAAGACCTCCCCTGCTTACTGATCTGCTTGCTACACTTCAGTTAGTAGGAAATGGCCCAGCACGTGCCACTCTTCAAAGTCCTCACTCACTCCTTACATCCCTTAATGATCCATAGCCATGCCGCAGTTCACAGCTAAGAGGAGATGTGCGCGCACACACACACACACACACAATCCATGGTGTGTCCCATGCAGTGAGGGTGGGACACACACATGCAGAGTACACTGGAAGAGAACTCTGACGTATTATGAAAGGGAAGTAATGTACTTAAAAATAGCTCTGATACATTCTGTCCAATGGAAGGAAGTGCCATTTTCAGTGACAAACCAAAGTATTACAGCCAGCTACATTTAAACAAATGTCCGTCTCAGAGCCAGTCTCTGATTTTCAAAGGTGTCTTTATTGATTGATTTAGCCCATACAATATGAACTTCATTTTACAAGAACCTGCAGCTGGTTAGAATCACCAACACAGAAAGAATTGCCTTTTACTAGACTAGAGCGAAAACAGAGGTAAATGCCACAATCCAGTTAAAATAACCTAAACGAACTAACCCAAACAGAAAATCCCACATGTAACAAATGGCCAGAATTATTCCCACAAGCACTGTGATGCTAGGGGGAGGTATGGACACCAAATCAAACACTCCAGGTCGCAGCTGTCTCCCCCTGGGCATGCACGAGTGACAGCATGTGTGAGTGAAAGAGAACACACGTGTGAAAGCGTGTGAGCAAGCGTAAGACCGGGGGAGGGAAGTGCAATGGCCCCTGCTGCTTCCAACATGCTTTCACCCAAAGGGCTTTTCTAAGCTACAGAACATTCAGAGCTTGTGAAATGAGAGGCCAACATGGATTTCCACCCACTGGATAAGGAAATACCCCAATATGCAGAGAGACTGGAGGGAAGAGGGCTAGGGGAGAACTATGTCATGACATCCTAGGCAATACCAAAGTGATCGATAATGGTATTTTGTGTGTGAGGTCATCCTAAGAGGGTTATCCCGTATGAGGTGTGCAACAGAAGAGCGAACCTGAATTTGGGGTGCAAAATAGGGAATGCTCGTCTATATGTTTCTCCTCTTATTCCCCCCTTTCTCTGCCTGGGCGTTAGCACTACTAAAGCCATGCATCTCAGTCTTCATTGAAGTACCTCCTGCCATTCTAGGCCTGCACTTCCCTCACAGCTCTGTCCATGCCCCTCGATCCTGATCCACAACTTGCTGTTCTGTTCCTATGTATCTTTGAGAGCAACAGTTTGAAAACAGGGAAATCATATGACAAATGTCATACACACCACCAGAGATTAGCAGCTTGTTTATTCCTCTGCTCCAGCAAAGCGCTAACCCAGATTCTCCAACCCCCATTGTCAATGCCCCAGCAAAACGTAGGGAGTTGTGATGGAATCATCTTGTGAAAATAGATTTACCATATTTCCCCCCTTCATCTGGGGTCATTTGATTATTGCTCAAATCCCAAAATAAAACTGCCTCAAAATTCAATGACCTCCCCCTCCCCCCAACCTCCCCAATTTAGACTGATGGCAGTTCTAGGAACATCCGCTGTCTGTGCCACTCAAAAGGCACTGCTTTGGCATCATAGAAAGGCATGCATGGGATGGGATCTCTCTGGTAGCTTTGTAAGGGCAACACTGGCTTGGGAAATTTTTTTTTCAAAAGTATCTGTCCTGATGATGTTCAGGCTCCCGCTCCCCATAATAAATACCACTGTTGAGCCTCGGTGTGGCACTATTGCCCACCAACAGCAACCCAGGACAGAATGTGTACACAGCAGTGAAAACCCTGCTCTTAAAAGGCATGCAAGATCTGTAAATGACTAGGGATGGAGGGAAAGACTAAATCCAAAGGGGTTATGTGCGATGCTGGGTTGCAATGGAAGGGATGGGAGGAGTTGGTCACCACATGTTTGGTCCAACACTTGAATGCAATTATTTAAAAAAACAACCAAACCAACCACAACTCACCACCCTTCCTCCTCGTTCCTCTCAGCCTGAGTAATTCCCAACCCTCGGTGAAGGAAAGGTGAACAGAGAAGTAGGGGAATGGAATATCAGCCATGGAACTGTTCATGGAGACCCACTTGAATAAAGATGCTCAGCATGGGGCCTTCACATGGGCAGCCAGAGTGCCACAGCACAAGACGCACTTGCATGCCCATGCTAGACGGTGAAGATGAGTACGACAGGGCCACTGCAGTATACTCAGTCCCACAGCCAGAGAACGTGCTGCTACCTGGAAGGTGTGTGGGTCTGGCTTGCTTCACAGGGCCCTGTTACTAGCTAACAGAATTCCCACACGCGGCCGGGGACAGAATGCGACAAGGGGAACCTCCCAGTCACACAGCTCAGAACCTTCTGTCAGCCAGTCAGACCACCCCATTGAGCAACATCTCCTCCCTCCTTCCCCTCGCCCCAGTGTCAAAGTAACAATAACAGTAATAATAACGTGTGAAATGTGTGACAATGATGGCATTGTGTATGTGGTTCATTTCCAGTTCTCTCTGTCTCTCTCTCTATTTTCTCAATCTTCCTCCTCTCCGACAAGGATCGCCCCCCTCCTCCCCCCAATTCCTGTCAGTCCATTATGCCTGTGCACCCGGAGACCAGCCCTCACTTGCCATAGACGCTCTCATCGCTGTAGGCCACGTAGAGAAAATAGTCCTCTTCGTGGTTATCCTGGAAGTGGAAGGCGAGAAAAGAAGAGGATGAGACACACTCCCTATCTGGGAACATCTCAACCCAGGGGCCATTGTGACAGCAAAAGGAAAGAGCATTTCTCTGTCAGTCTGTCTGTCTCTCTCCTCCAGAGCCCCATTCCCTTCCTGCACAAAGCATCCTGGATGTGGCTGAGGACAGAACAGCACGGTTTCTTTGTGGATGTTTCTGGTTTGCCCCATAGGCTCATGGAACAATAGACATGGACCTTTCTATTTGCATGTCATTGAGAAGCTGTGGGAAGGGAGATGGAGGAATGGGACACTATGTCTACATGAGAAAAGAAACAAAACTAAAAAATAATCCACAGCGGTGAGCCTCAGAGTCTGGGTCAACTAGATCAGGCCCCCCAGGCTTGTGCTCTGGAGCTAAAAGTAGCAGTGTAGATGTTCCTGCTTTGGCTGGAACCTGGGCTCTGAGATCCACACCTGTCGCAGGTTTTAGAGCCTGGCCTCCAGCCCAAGTCCAAATGTCTACACTGCAATATTATAGCCCCGCAGCCTGAGCACCATGAGCCCGAGTCAGTTGACCCGAGATCTGAGGCTCTCTGTTGAGTTGTTTTGTTTTTTTTTTAACTGCAGTGTAGATGTATCCTCAGTTGGCAACCTGGCCCTAGGTTTCAGGGTTCTTATCCTAAGAACTGCTGGCGAGGTGAGCCAATGAGAGTCGCAAGCTAGACCCTTAGGCTGTGAAGAGAAAGCTGAGAGATGTTAAATTAATAGTACTCCAGTGATTTACAAACATTTAGAGTCACCAATGTTCAGAACATAAGGTACGTAAACAATTGTTCTCTATGTCCAATTAAGGTAGGGCAAGAAGTAATGGGCTTAGTCTGTAGCAAATGAGATTTTGGTTAGGTATTAGGAAAGATTTCTAACTATATGGGTGGTTAAGCTCTGGAATATGCTTCCAAGGGAGACTGTGGAATCCCCATAATTGGAGGGTCTTAAGAACGGGTTGGACAAATACCTCCCGGGGATGGTCTAGGGTTTACTTAGCCCTTCCTCAGTGCAAGGGGCTGGACCTAGAATCATAGATATGTAGGGCTGGAAGAGATCTTGAGAGGTTATCTATCCTCATTTTGCAGATAGGAAAGCTGAGGCACAGCAAGATTAAGAGACCTGCCTAAATTCACAGAGAAAGCCTGTAGCAGAGCCAGGAATAGAACCTAGATCTTTCCAGCCTCAGTGCTCAGCTCTAACACTAGACCTAGCTTCCTCTTAGGTGTCCAATTTGAAAATTAGACTTGGTGTCTTTATTTTTATAACCTTCACTAAACAGAAATCCATCCAGTTTTGCTGATGGATGACAACGGGCAAGTTGAGAGAGCTCCTTTTAAAAATGCTAAAGTGAAGGGAAGGTTGAGGACATTCTCCTGCGTTTGATGGAATCATCCCATTTCTGAATGCTGTAAAGCGGCCCTGCCAGAGATCATGTCCCTTGGGCTCATAAAAGTTTTCCCAAAGGGCAAATTATTTGCTTTTAGAATGGACCAGATGGCACCAATTATCAAGTGTTCTCAAAAAATTATCACTAGAAGGCGATCCTCAGATGTCCCTACAAGGTCTTCACATGCAGACTTCAGATTACGCACACTGATCCCTGCACTGTGCTATCAATAAACTGAGCCAATGCACTTACTATGTTTGCCCGCCCACTGGTGTGGTTCCTATTCCTGGCTAAGAGAAAATGTCTTTGTTTAAACAGGAAAGCAAATGAACAGGTTCTCCAGTCTCACATCTACTCATCTGAGTTATGAACAAACGCATGCACTGGGAAACAGGGCTTAGCACATGCGAAAGCTGAAAGTGTGTGTAGTAGCGCCTTATTAAAATGTTAGCAGCACATCACTGAACAGAGCCGTGGAGGCCTCATTCCCAGTCCTGTGCTCTAATCACTAGGCCAACATTGCCTCCCAGGATATTCTTGGAAGGAATGGGATGGAGACTGCATTGTAACACAAAGATGTGGGCCTGGTGCGGGAAAATAAATTAATTAAGCATTAATTTAATTACTAAAATTCCTCTTTCCTCTGCCAAACGCGCCAGCCCCCTTGGTATAACTTATAACCATAGATTGCAGTGTACCAAAGAGGGCTGATGGAATTGAAGCAAGAATGGAGAGTTCCATTCAAGGAGGAGCAGATGTCAAGCAGCAGTCATCAAACAGTCGTGCCGTGCTTAGCCCTACTGAGTGAGGGGTTCTGATCGGTAAAATTATTCTAGGGTCTGAGTTGTTCAAGCCACCATGGCAATATAACAAGGAGATGGGCTGGGCTTACCTCATACAGCTGACCCATGGTAGCACTGGTGGGAGGGATGGTGTTATTGACAAAGAAGAATAGGGCATCCTCCGGCCTCAAGTGGATTCGCTTTCGGATTAAGAAGTAGAACTGGCCAACTGAAGAGGGAGAAGACGGGAAATAGTGATGGATGCAATGTGATTGATACAGGGATCAGAGAGCAAAAGTCAAAGGAATGCTTGATACACACAAACCTCTGCAAATCCAATTCGACAGTGACTTGTATATGCCCTGCTATTCTGGCCCTAAACCCCAGCTCTATCCCCTACTCTCAGCGCTGCCCTGTAGCTACTTGCTATTCCAGTCCTGGGCCCCTCAGTTACGTCCCACAAGCCCCTATGCTATTCCAGTCCCATTCTCTTAATAAGAGGCTACTGATCATACAAAACTGGAGGGATGGAGACCTGCAGTATATCTGGAGAGGACAAAGGCCAATTTATTAGCCAGCTGCACTACTGAGGCTCCCAGCCCTCTTTTGCCCTGAAATGCCTTCACACACAGTCTGCTCAACACCTCTGCAAACAGAAACCCTAAGCAAGGATCTGGTATTAACTAGAATTACACATTTATTCTAGAGATCGTCCCTCAAGTGCAAAGTTCAGATCTACATCTGAGCTCTCCCATGTTCAGGATTGTTTGAATTTGGTTCAACCTAATCACAAAGGCCTACAATGAAATTTGGATTCAGGCTGGAATTTTGATCCTCCTCACCGAAATACAAATGTGTTGGGACCTGGGATTTTATTTTGGGCCCAGCCCATTCTCAGTTTCACTGTTAGAAAAGACCACGGATATTATGTAAAGACTAGGAAAAAATGGACAGTGTGGGAGAGAAAACAGGAACTACCAGTTAGTCCAGTGCCCCATTATCTGCCTACCAAAGCTGGCCAATGTCCTGACTAAACCAGTATCTCATTTTCTATCACACTGGTTCAGATCATTGGACTCTCTAATCCCATAGCCTGTCTCTGACAGCAGCCTTCACTTCATTCTAGCATTCAGCGCTTTAGTGAAGGGAGGGACATGCCGATTTCTAACCAGCATATCATCAGCTGACACTTTAAATCCTGAAGCTTGATGGCCCTTGTAAATTTTACCTTATTGGTTGTCACTGCCAGTTGCTGTTCTCATTCATTAAACACACTCAATCCTTACTAAGTATTTGCCTGAACCCTATTCTGTGGGAGTGAGTTCTGCATTTAATTATATATTACGGGGAAAATGTATTTCCTTTAATTAATTTATAAATGTTTCCTTTTTCATGTCCCCAAATAGAATCAGACTTAATCATACAGTGACAAAGCCATGACCATTCGGAAGTTGAACTTCCTGGCTGTCACAGTGCCACAATGCTACACACCACGGCCACTCAGATTTCATGATGGGAGTATTTAGTGTATTCACATGCTCCGGCTTCAAAGACATAGACCCTAACTATTTGAGCTAAAGGAGAATGACTATTGGGTGTTGGCTGTATTAAGGGTTATATTACGTAGCTAAATCATTCTCATTATAATAAAAGCCAATGGTGACACATACACAATACCTACACCATTAGAATACTGTGTAATAGACAGTGCCATTCATCAGATGAGCTCAAAGTACTTTTCAAACAGTAATTAAGCTTCACAACCCCCCTTACGAGATACATCTGTGCAGTAAGTACAGAGGGTGAACTGAGATAAAGAAAGGTTATGTGGCTTGCCCAAGATCACATAGCAAGTCCATAGCGGAATTGAGACTAGAATCCTTATTCTGAATCACTAGACACATTGCCTTATTGGGTCTTCCATCCTACCAGCAAAGGACGTTCTCATTATGATGGTATCAGTACAAAGAATTCCTGGGCACTTCCTCATTGGAAGGCAGGAAGAAAGGAGGCAAGGTTTATTACCTGTGAGGTCTGAAGGCACAAGGTACTTCCTCTTGTCCAGGTCAGGTACTCTGGCTTTGGGTGCCTTCTCCACAATAACCTGGAGAGGGAGATAGAGGACATGAGCATGACCAAGGAGAATGGACCAAAAAGTATCACTGGAAAAATAAGTGGTTCCTTAAGAGTGATGGCGCAAACAGGCCCAAGGAAATTCTCTCAAACACTACTCAAAGAGCAGGGGGACTGCAGGGAAGGATTGAGGGGCATTGGCAGAGCTGTGTGGGGTGCCCAAGACTGGAACAGCAAGTATCGAAGAGTGAAATATAGAAAGGAGGAACAGTTGCAAAGTTGGAACGCAGGCGCTGCAAAATCTGATCAGACTAATGGTCCAAGTAGTTCCTTATCTTGCCTCCAAGAGTAGCCAGTATCACATGCTTCAGAGAAAAGTGCAAGAAACCCCATAACAGAATAGCCAATAGGGGAAATTTCTTCCTAACCCCAATTATTGAATGGTTAGCTTATATATATATTCTGAACATGAGGGTTTACATTCTTCATAATTATTTTATCCTACATAATGTAAAGGTGGATGTTCTAATTATCCACATAAATGTCTAAACCATTTTAAAAATCCTACTAAGCTCTTGACCTCCATCATGTTTTGTGGCAATGAGTTGCACAGGCTAATTACCTATATATGTTGCATAAAAGAATATAAAGTGAAGTAGATAAAGTCAAACAGGCAAAGAGGTCCAGAACCATGGAAGCAATACTTACAGGTATAATTGGGCAAATATTTAACTCAAAAGCAACACGTACTCAAAAGCAGAGAGAGGTGGTTTGAGTGGCTTCCGTGAAAACTTAACGTTCCATTAGAAATGTTTTGGTGAACCTGGGAAACCACTGCAGAAGTTGGAAACAAATTTCCCTGGCACTATCTGATTTCTCTGGAAAACCATGCAGCCAAGCTTTTGCATTTTTCATTTTGAGCATGATTAGTACAGACTGGTCACATGGTGGAACCTATGTGGTCTGTCAGTCATCCAAAGCCATTTAGACTCATTTTCTTAAAACGAGAGGCTGAATTTTTTGTGCATGCCTTGAGCAAGTCAGGGCAAGAAAAAACTAGGCCCAAGTTTTCAAAAATGGCCTCTAATTTTGCGTACCCAACATGAAACACCTGGAGCCAGTTTTGCAGAAGTGCTAAGCTCTCACAGCTCCAGCTCATATCAAGGGAAGTTGCAGATCCTTAGCAGCTCTGAAAAAAGCAGGCCTGACACACATCTAATGTTGGCACATGAAATTACATGCCAATTTTCAAAATGTGGGTCCTAGCATCTCTGTAATGTGGAGACTTGACTCTCCTAAGACACTGCACGTGTGTGGGGAATGGGATGTGTTTGTGAGTCTGGGATAGCTTGAGGGGGTGGGGTGTCCACACGTGTGTAAAGGATGTTGTAAGATGTGTTGATGTGTGGAGGATCCTGTGATTTGGGGATAGTTTGAGTGTCTTGGGTTGTGTGTGTTCAGCATGTGGTGTTGCTGGATGTACCTGTGTAGTGTGTGTCTGGGGTAGCGGGAGAGTTGGGGGAAAAACTAAAGGACTGTGGAGTTGCAATTTTCCTTCTTCCATCCAATTTCCCAAGTCACCTACAAGGAGAACATTGTGAATGCAGAAGTGAGACCACCTTCCTGATACAGGAGGGCAAATCCCAGCAGGATTTTTACCTTGGTGGGGAAGAAAGAAGAGGTCACAAGGAGTATGGGTCTTGGGAAGAAGAAGGGATGGTACTGGGATTACTAAAGCCAGAAAGAGTTGAAATTCAATAGAGTTTGACAGACACTACAATTTACAGGGAGATAGGAATGGGGTGGGGATGTTTGGTTGATTGGCTACAGTAGATATTCAGCTTTTCTGGCTAATAAATTTACCAGGTGTCCATTCTCAGGGACCTGAAATCCTCACAAAATAGCCACACTCCATCCAAATTGTTCCTGTAATTTTATCTCCACCCCTCACCCTCAGCTGTGATTCTGATCCCAAAAACTTGAAAATCTGTCTGCAGAAAGATGGAAAGACATTTGGTAAAGGAGAAACCACAGAGCAAATGCAGATTATCTCCTGATTGTCACTGGGTGATGGTTGCTGTAGCATGAGATGGCGCCAACACTCGTCTCAGCTAAAATGCTTAGATGTACCGGGTGCACTGCAGAATGAGCAGCTGAAGGGACGTCATCACCAGGAACCCAGTTGTCAGGAAAGGCAGACACAGAAATGATGCAAAGAAGTGTCCCTGGTGCCTCTAATTATCCACCATACAGCTCTGTCAATGATTCTAAGGAAGGTATTTTCCATTGCAGCCAGATGGACTTCCAGTCCTGAACAGTTGCACAGAGTTTCTCCTTCATCCTGACTGCAGCACACCTTGCTATTTTAGTCCTGGCCTCCCCCACACAGATCTGCCAATACATCTTAATTCTGACCTGCCTTACCCCTTGCTATTCCTATTCTGGCCTCCCACATAGGCCTTGCAGTACATATCCCATCATTATCCACAGCACAGCCTGATACACTAGTCCTTAGACTCTAGTACAGATCCTAACCTCCCTCTTGACACGCGGCACCCCCTGTTATCCCAGGCCTAAGGCTCTGCATGTCATTCCTGATTAGCAACAAACCCGACCACTACTCGGGTCCTATGGTCCACATGTAGCTTTGCCAATGCGTGTACCTCAGTTCCGACCTGCAGAAACTCTTGCAAGCCCAAACATGGGGCCTCTTCTAAGGAATAAAATAATGCTGAATTGGAGCAAAAATGTGTGGCAAGGTTTTTCTTTCCCTTTGCATCCAAGAGGGAGTCCAGACTATTTTAGAAGGAAGCCCCTATATGGTAAATCTAGGACAGACATCTCCAATGGGGATGGAAAGAAAGAACATTATGAAAATACTTAATGAAAGGAACCACAGAAAAGTAATGAGTTTAGTTCCCCATTTACCTTTCTTAATTATTATAATAAATATAGAAGTTTTCCATAAGCATTCTAAAGGGACCTAAGGATGAAGAAGGAAAGCTAGGCTGGGAGAACATGACCTTGTTTTTTTACGTGATGGTTTTTTCCACCAAGAGATTAAATGGGAGGGCAAAAGACTGAGCAGTTGCTATCAATCTTCTCTGGCATGCAAGGACAAGAACAAGGCAAGGTTCTATTGAAAAGGTACACCAAAATAAGATAAAATAAAATAACAATTAAAATGAAAGGTAGATCTCTGATGACATCATACTGGCCCTCCAGTTTTCCAGGAAGGTAATATGATTAACCCACATATTGCTTTCCACCATATTTGCAAAGAAAATGATTAACTTCCCTCCCCAGCCCAACATGCAGACAGACAGCCATAAAAAAGATTAGCAGTGTTTTTCCTTGCTAAATTGCTGCAGATCATGGGGGGGAAGGGGACAGAGAGATACATCACAGCACCCATTTACACATCAAATGGTATCAGTCTTGGCATATAACAATATAATAAATAGATATAGGTATATAAAAGCAAATCAGGAAATAGAAAACAGATCAATACATTATAATAATAATAATAAATAATAATAATAATAATAACCCCCCAAATCGTCTTCTCTAGCCCTCCCCCTTAAGAATAATAAACCACAGATCATCTGATAAAAGCGAGGCCATATCTTTGCAAAATGTAATCAACACGCCAAGCCAAGCCCAGGGGGCAGCAATCAGTACACTATACTGAGACACTGTTATATATTCCACTCACAGGGACCCTGTCTGGATATTTCTTTCTGATTTTCTCCCCTTCTTTTTTTCTGTATTCAAAAGGATGATCTTCTTTGTACTGGAACTTCATGTTGTTCTTGTTGGGTTTTTTTGGTGTCTCAAGTTTCCCCTTCGAGGCAGTTGTTTCTTATTACAAATATAGCTGTCTGAATGTAACGTGTCCTCCGAAACCCTTGGTATCAGCGAGAGCGGCTCTCAGCAAATTCTGAAGCGACTGAGGTTCTCCGGCGCTGCTTTGAATTCTCCTTGTGGCAGCTTCCCAGACTGCAGAGATAACAGCTGATCATGGAACACAAACAACGCTGTAGCAAATTGGGCATTGTGACGTCACAGGGAGAAGCTGCCCTCATTCTAGGCAGCCCCATCTCACCTGGGGAATGGGGAGGCGAGATTGCAAACCCATTCCCTCGTTCTGGCACCGCCCTTCGGCTGTTAATGAAGGACGTGAAGCTCTACCGAGGAATGCTTCACGATCATCCGCCGGCCCATCCCCGAAGACAGGGCCCTTCAAACCCTTCCAAACCTATAGTTTAAAAGGGAGTCCTCCCCCTCGCTTTGTGGCACATGGCTTGATCCACTCGCTACCGCTACAGAGGGGTTCGTGGCTAAACCTCTCGCCGGGGCGGGGTATGGGCTGCGCAGCGCGATCGCCCCCAAAAAACGCAAACACGGCTTGTGTCTTCACGGGTGTCCGAGGCGTGCCAGCGTTTCCCAGCCACTGACGGGGGCACTGGGGACGGTCCCTAGGGGAGAGCTTTTGGGGCACGGGAGACCGTCGCGTGGGAAGTATGTGGCTGGGGAACCCAGGCTGTCCTGCTCGGCTCCGCGCAGGTTTTTATTTCTGCCCTCCAGAGGGGACCATTTGGGGCCGCGATCTGGTGCGGCCGTTTCTCGTGTTTGAGTGGCTGCGGATTAAAGCAAAACAGGCGCTCGCCATGACTCAGCGGGCTATAAATTATGGTGGTGGTGCGGGGCGCAGAGCCGTCTAGTTTGCTGTGTCCTTTGTTCGCACCAGAGCATGACTAATGAATGCGCGAGCGTGCCTGCCCCGTACACTTGCATGCTTTTCATTTCGTAATAGGGGGCTCTGGCCTCCCTTCCTCCCATGCCGCGCAGGCGGGAGCTGGCCGCAGGCGGGTGTTGTGGGAGGGATCTCGTGATCTGGGTGAGTCACACCGCTGCAAAATCCACCATCACTGCCCCTGGCAACAGAGCGGCGCGATCCAGAAAGGAAAGAGGCTGGCGGAGCAGACAGCGCTCTGAGCCGCTGTCTGGGGGAGAGGAAGGAGTAACTATGTTCGTGGTTTGAGCTGGGCTGCTGCACTCTCGGCTGCTTCACACTCAGCTTGTGACCCATTAGTCAGGAAATCCTTAGCCCAAAACACATGGCACTGGAGGCAAAATAGGAGCTGTAGAGTGAAGACTGATGTCCCGGCCATTGGGGGAGGGCAAGCTGGCAAACAATGAGAGGAGGATGTTTTCGGAAATAAAAGTGCCCTCTTAGGTTTGTTATCATTCATGGGATCCATAATTCATTAGTGTTTGGACACCCAGCAGTCATTCATGACATTTCTGAATCCCGAAAGTCTCCCTATGTTTGAACAAATTATTAATATGAAAACTTGTGCAAGAAAGAGTGGATAGACTGTGTTACCTAGAGGATAGAGCACTTAACTGTGGCTAAGGAGACCTGAAATGTGATCCCAGTTTTTTCACTATCCTCTTACATGACCTTGTGCAAGTAATTTCACCTTTTTGTGCCTCAGTTTGCCCATCTGTAAAATGGGAATGATACCATCTCAGTAAAGCGCTTTGAGATCTGATGACTAGAACTAGATAAGACTCATGTATTATTACTATTCACTGTTCCTTATTCAGTATTTGTCATTTGTTCAGTCATGCATCTTTACAATAGTTCAGTCATCCAATTAGGGTGCAAAAACTGTGTGACCAAATGAACAACAGCAATGGCAAGTAGTTTAAATTAACAGGTTGTAAATAAGCTATAGGCTGGCCATTATTCATCCAGCGTATTCAGCTGATGCTTATAAACAACAAAGACATTCCAAGGAAATCAGTATTAGTTCACAAGCCAGTTACTAACCAAGAGAATTTCTTACTGAATTCGGCCAGCTCAGATCAGTAAATATATATCAGTTTTACAAAATTATCTCAAAAATGGATCAGCACATGTACAAATTCTATTTCATAGAATCATAGAAGATTAGACTTGGAAGGGACCTGAGGAGGTCATCTCATCCAACCCCCTGCTCAAAGCAGGATTAACCTCAGCTAAGTCATCCCAGCCAGGGCTTTGTCAAGCCTCAGCTTAAAAACCCTAAAGATGGGGATTTCACCACCTCCCTAGGTAACCCATTCCAGTGCTTCACCACCCTCCTAGTGAAAAACTTTTCCCTAATATCCAACCTAGACCTCCCCCACTGCAACTTGAGACCATTGCTCCTTGTTCTGTCATCTACTACCATTGAGAACAGCCCAGCTCCATCCTCCCTGGAACCCCCTTTCAGATCGTTAAAGGATGTGATCAAATCCCCCGTCATTCTTCTCTTTTGCAGACTAAACAAGCCCAGTTCCCTCAGCCTCTCCTTGTAAGTCTTGTGCTCCAGCCCCCTAATCATTTTTATTGCCCTCTGTTGGACTCTTTCCAACTTGTTCACCTCCTTTCTGTAGAGGGGTCCAAATGTGGCCTCACCAGTGCTGAAGAAAGGGGAATAATCACTTCCCTTGATCTGCTGGCAATGCTCCTACTAATGCAGCCCAATATGTAATTAGCCTTCTTGGCAACCAGGGCACACTGCTGACTCATATCCAGCTTCTTATCCACTGTAACCCCCAGGTCCTTTTCTGCAGAACTGCTGCCTAGCCCATCAATCCCCAGTCTGTAGCTGTCCTATTTACTCACCCAGTGCCATCCAGCGATGTTTTACTTGCCCATCAAAATGTATTCATCCATTAAATTTCCTCCCCAAAAGAGCAATATTTTTAAGGCTGATTTGCATCATCTTATTTTAATTGGTGTAAGTGATTGTAGTGTTGGGCAAAACAAAGGCAAGGACAGATATCCAAGACTACACACCAGATAAGTAGCAGAGCCAAATGAGTACCCAGCTTTCCAGAGTTAAATCCTGTAGCCTGTCCATTGAACAAAGCTTCCACTTGTATGGAAAGTGCTGGCTAGACATCCCAGGAGCCTGAGTTCTCTTGTTTGGGTTTTCGTTTCGATTTCAGGAAATGGGCAGAGTTTCTGTGAGATGCTGGTGGACATTTCTGTGGCTTTTTCTGACCCACCAAAGGCACCTGATAGAGCTTGTGACAGAGCAGGAGGAGAACACAGACTTGTCAGACTCAACGTGACCAGTGTTGCTTCGGACACTCAGTATTGCCACTGAGGCTCCCTACATAGACCAGTACTTTCTGGAGCGGGGCTACAAGCACAGAGCGGTGGGATCACATCTTGCAGACCTGAAATGACCAGCAGTGGGTCCAGAACTGTGTCATGAAGGAAGGCACATTTCTGGAGCTTTGCGAGCAGCTTGGTCTAACTCTCAAGCATTAAGACACTTCCATGAGGGCACCCTTGCCAGTCCAGAAGAGGTTTGCTATAACTGTCTGGAAACTGGCTACCCAAGACCGCTCCAGGTCCGTTGCCAACCAGTTTGGTGTTGGAAAGTCGACTGTGGGTAAAATGGCGGTGGAGGTTTCTGAGGCAATCGGGCACGCAGTGTACCACAAGGTGGCAGGTCTAAAAGATATTCCTGAAGTGATTGCTGGCTTTGTGAGCATAGGGTTTCCAAACTGCGCTGGGGCCATTGATGGGACTCGTGTGCTCATACTTTGCCCTCCTCAAGGAGTACGTGAGTACATAAACTGCAAACTCCATTGTTATTCAGGCCATGGTGGACCACAGAGGCTGATTTATGAACGACAACATGGGCTGCCCTGGAAATGTTTATGATGCCAGGCTTTTTTCACTGCGATCAGGAGTCTACATTCATAGACAGGTCAGGACACTATTCCCACCAAATGGCATTGTCATAAATGGAATTACTGTCCCTACTGTTATTCCGGGGGACCCCGCACACTGCCTTTTGCCTTGACTTATGAAATCTTGTGCTGATATCCAGAGGTCCTGGCCAAAGGAGGTTGAATTATACTCTCAGCAGGTGTAGAATGGTTGTTGAATGTGCTTTTGGCATATTGAAATTCCGTTCAAGATGTTTACAGACCCATTTGCATTCCAGTGTCTGCATCCCTGTGGCTTGCTGTGCTCTTCACAATCACTGTGAAGCCAAATGTGAGCCATTTCCCCCTGAATGGACCTCTGACATTAATGGATTGCTGAACCAGTATCCTTGGTCAGACGTGCACCTACCACTGCTTGAGCTGGATGCAGATAGGCTACAGAAGGCAGGTATGGTTTGTGCACCACATTAGGGACTTGCACAGCCAATGGAAGGAGAATGGTAATTTCACAAATGGGTTTGTGTGGGGAGAGGGGAGATTGTGTGGGGGTTTCAGTGCTTGGTGGTGGGGTTGATTGCCATGAATGACCTACCTGCTTATGAAAGGGCGAGGTGGGAAGGAGGGGTTGATTCACATCATGAATTATGTAAAGAAGTGATGGATGTATGGACTGATGTAACTAACTGTATCAAGGAATAGTATTTCCATATTAATTCTCGCTGATCATATGTTTAACTTTATTATTTGAAATACACTTGTAAGATGTGATGCAGTGATGTCAATAAAACTTACTTGATAACATAAAAAGCTTTATTTATAAATATGTATCAGAAAAATACAACATTAACCCACTGGAACACAGGCCAGCTGCCATTATCACACCAAAATATCAGTAAAAAAACGCATGAAGAAGTATAAACAGTGATCCATGTACAAGATAGAAACCCTGTACTGTTGCATGTCCCCGGCCTCCCATTCTCCTTTCCCTTCCTTATACATTTGCTGCCCACTTGGTGCTAGAGGTGGGTTTTGGAGGCATCTACAGGAGAGTGGATCAATATGGAGGTCTCCATGGTTCAAAGTTGCACGGCCTACCCACTCATAGGGACCAACCGCAAGGAGTTGTCCGCACTGTTTCTGGACTGCAACACAGAGTACTGTAGAAAGGACTCAGGCCATGGTTTGAGTGCCGCTGAAGCTGGTATTTTTGCAGCCATTAGTGACAGCAGAGACTCAAATAGTTCTTTCTGCTGATTCTGTAATCCTCCTGTAGCCACTGTTCCTCTTCCAGGAACTGTGAAGCAAAGGTCTGCTCCTGGGTTGCAATCCTGTCCTCAAGCTATGCAACCAGCCTGAGCCTTTCCTCTAGCCACAAGTTCCTCTGTTTTCTTAGTACTGGATCTTCTTGTTGGACTTGTGCAGCACTTCAATCATACGTTCATCACAGAAATACTTCCTCTTGGTACCGCAAGTGAAGGTATGTTGACCCAGGCTTGTGCTGCAGTGTGGGTGAGCTGTGGAGGTATTGCAGCCTGTAGAGGGTTGAGGGGCCTGGAATAGGACAAGACACAAGGGGTTATTGTCTCTCATAGCTCAGTGCAGGAGAACAGAAAAAATCCTTGTGGAATTTGAAGGGCATCAAATGTTACTTTTTCAAACTGAACCTCAACATGTTGTGAGAGGGATGCTTTAGACATAGACGTTCCCTGGACCCAGCCAAGTTCATCACAGTGAAAGAAGCATAGACACAATTGTAAGTTTAAAAAAAAAAAGCTGCTCTTTTTTGAAAATTGCAGTTGAAACTTGGGCTTAGGGGAGCAGTCGGTGGGGTGGCTATGCTGAAAAAGGTTTTACTATCATTTCAGGCTTTCCATATTTTAGAGGATATAACCTCCTTCTGCCTGATTGGCAAAGGGAGATATATTCCAAGCTGCCAAAAGGAAACTAGAAGTGTATGCAACTGAAAAATTCAAACTGTTCAAACTGAACAGCACATCTGTGAATGGAGTGGGCTGGTCAGCTATTGCTGTGACCCTAGAAAATCTGCCCTTTCCCAAAATGTGACTACCTATCTGGTAGCAATACAGGAAAAGTTTGCACCTATCAGCGGCCAGGATTGGGTCAGAATTCATGAGGGAATCAACAGGATGCTGCATTCGCTTCTGCATGACTTAGCCTGTTGTGACTACAGGCAGACACATAGAACTCCACTGCGATGTTCCTTGCACTCCTTTCTCCACCAGGGCACAATTCTGGACAAAATTTCATACCCCAATCATGTTTGAGACAAATGATTTTGTAATTTGTGGACGGCATGGACTACATTTAATTAGATTTGTGAATGGAATGCATTTCCACTTTCCCCCCAATGGTTGATTGTTTCCGGTGGCTCATTATATTTGTGAGTGGTTATAGAGCAGCGTACTTACAGGGGTGACTATGGTAGGTTATGATTTTTAAGAAACAGGAATGTCCCTAGCAAAATCTGCACCTTTCCTATAAAAATTCACTTTAAATTCACTTCATTTTTACTGTTTGCATTTCCAGTTGCCATTTTGAACTCCATGTGATGGGAATGAGGAGAGGGGGAACCAATCTGCTGGTGGCATACATCGTTGTCATCAGTCCCTCGAGTCAAGGATGATGTCCATTAGGCTTGATGGGTCTTCAGATGACTGAGGAACTCAATTCAGGATGCACAGATTCTTCGGCAGTGTTCAAGCAATCAAGCAACCTTGTCTGACCCCAGTCTGGATGCGGAAGGCATCAGTTTCAGATCCTTCACTCAGAACGGTGGCAGTCATATCATCGTGCAGCAGTCTCAACATGGTAACAAACTTCAATGGACAACCCAGACCTTGGAGGATGATCCAGAGAGCTTCACAATTTAAGGAATTGAATGTCTGGGTCAGGTCAATAAAGGCAAATAGCAGTTCTTGATTTTGCTCCTGACATTTTTCTTAGATCTGCCTGGCAACGAAGACCATGTCCACAGTACCCAGGAATGGTCAGAAGTCGCACTGGGTTTCCGGAAGGATCTCCTTAGCGACGGGTCAAATGCAGTTCAGGAGGATACAGGCCAGGATCTCACCCACAATGGACAGGAGAGAAATCCCTCTGTAGTTCCCACAGTCAGATTTTTCCCCCTTCTTGTAGATGGTCATGATGGTCATGTTCTTGAGATCACTGGGGAATCACCAGGGAGGTCTTCTTCGTCCCAGAGGTGGAGGATGAGCTGGTGGAGTCGTGACATGAGCCGAAAGCTGCTACTGTAGTAGACCTCTGCGGGTATCCCATCTGGCCCTCAGGCTTTGTTGGTTTTCATCTGTTGGATGGCTTGCTTCAGCTCTCCAATGGTTGGTCATCGCCATAGAAATTCTCCATAGGGCATTGCAGGATGGCATAGAGGGTCTCCTCCAATACGGTGGACTCCCAGTTGAGGAAGAGTTCAAAATGCTCCTTCCAATGCTGACAAATGGTGGTGGCGTCCTTGAGGTGCTGTGAGCCATCTTTTGATCAGAGGGGATTTTGTCTGATGAAGCAGGGTCCGTAGATTGTCTTGGTAGCCTGGAAAAAGTTATGCATGTCATGATGGTCAGTGTAGCCATGGATCTTACGTGCCTTCTTCACCCACCAGTTATTCTTCCTGTCGCGGATGCATCGCTGGTGGCATGCAATCTGCCCTTAGCAGATATATTCTGATAGCCAGGGCTTCTAATAGCTTTTGCATTGGTTCATAGAATGGAAATCCCTCTCATTTGTATATTAATAAACATGCAAATTGGGCCAGAAACTTATCAGTCTCCAGCATGATTTCTGTCCCTTCTGTATCTGTTGCCAGTTCCATGGTGGGCTGTTCCGCAGGGAGGGCATCAAAAATCTCCTCCAAGTGCAACCCCAGGGTGTGCTGCAGCTGTTTCTGCAGCAAAGCCACCTCTGGGACCAGTTTCAGTAATAGAGTTACTTTGCTGGCCTCACTTGGAGCCTGCTGCTGGATTCTGGGGCCAGCAGGGTGTCCTCAAGTTGCGCAGATCATCATGCACCACCTTTGCTCTGTGCTCGGCCCAGTGCCCAGCACTGGTCACACTCCTCATAAAACCGCCGCATGATGTCAGCAAGTTGCCCAAGCTGGTCCCTAGTTTTGTGGTACGTCGTCTTGAGCTGCTTCATCTGCTCCCTACACTAATCGCTGGCCCAGTAAATGTCCAACACTGCCAGCATCTTCACTGTTTTGCTGGCCTCTCAACAAAAATTAACCAAATCCTGCCTGTTCTCCTGCCACCTTGAAGCACCACACTTTGCAAAGAACTTCTTCTGGCCATTCTCCACTGCAAATACAGAAGGTTCTCCAAAGGTGTGTGTGCAGCTTGGTGGTCAGAAAACAACGGAGAGGTTAAATGCTGACTCGCTGAGCTGCTGCACTACAACACGTGGGGCTTGCTTCCATTGCCCTGGTGATTCCTGGATTAGAGAGGACAAACAAAGTTGGCTCATGGGATTCTTTTGGAGGACTCTCTAGACCTGAGTCCTGGGGAGCTACAACTACACTGAGAAGCAACAGGGCTTGAACCCTGGGTCCTGGCTTTATCCCAGCTCCAACCTTTCACCCCCTTCAAAATCCTAGGATCCTGGATCTGAGCCTGAGAAATGTGTGTGTAGATGGAAGGGGGTTTGGGGTTCAAGCCTGAGTATGAGTTCAGGCTCACACTGCTGTGTAAATGCACCCTCAAAAGCTTGTCTCTCTCACCAACAGAAGTTGATCCAAAAAAAGATTTTACCTCACACACCTTGTCTCGTGGGTACATAGACCCAGTCTGAGGTGGTTTTGTGTGTTTTAAACCTTTTCTTGATCAACTCAGTTTCGATTGCACATGAGATTTTATGGCCATGTCCCCAATTTCTGAACGAGGGTAGGGATTTTTCCTCAGATTTAACCAGCAGAGGAAAGCAGTTGCTGCCAACACATAGGCACCAAGTCCTATGGTGAGATGGTGATATAGAAGAAAGAACACCTCCTATTGCCTCTATCAGTCAAGGCTCCAGCAAGAAAGATCAAGCTGTGTCCCACAGTTTGGGGGCAGGAAGGATCAGATGGTGCAAGTATTTAGGCAGCAAGTGGTAGACTGGGTAGGAGGCAGCTATTGCTGATAACAAGAAAATTGGGAGGAACATGAAGCTGTGACCATTTACTAGGGAGACAGGTTTAATCTGCCCTAAGAAGCTGCTGGTGGGGCTGTTCGGAAGGAAGCTCTCACTCACACACCCCTATGCTGTTAATGGCAGTATTCCTGTCCGACATATACACTCAGTGGAGCTGCCCACAGGGAGGAGGAGAGTGGTGCTGTCAACACAGGCAGGAGGGAGCTAATTCCTACTACTTACAGGTCCGCAGGGCAGATCAAAGGCAACACCTCCCTCTAGCAGAGGGTCATGTTTCATGCATCTTCTACATCTCCTGCCTTTGTCCTTAGGGTCAGGCAGCAGCTCTGCTTGAACCCAGAAGTGACCTGATCAGCTGGTAATGCTCTCCCTCCAAACAACTGAGATTCTGGACACCCCTCACCTGACTTCCTTGCTGGCACCTGGCAGCAGAGAGGTGTGGGAGAATTCTGTTTCCTTTGTAGCAAGGTGACCCGAGGCTGTTGGGCATGCCCAGATATATGGTGATGGTCATGGGGTACATAGTTTAGGTGCTATTTGCTGCCCCAATATCATTACTAGTGGGCCAGATGGAACCTGCCCCCAATAAGGAAGTGAGAGGAGGGTCAGCTCATCACAAACTCAATCAGACATTCAAGAGAATGAGACGGGGGCCATATAATGGGGGTTTCTAGATCTATGTCTCATCACCTACCTGTAACGCAAATGGCTGGCCTCTTTGCTGAGTTTGCCCTCAAAGCAGCAGGGGCAAAGATTGGCAGGAGTGTTGATGTTCTGTTGTGACATGGACACTGGTCCCATGAAGTAATGGAGTGACAACCCATCAAATTCATTTCACACAAGCTGCCCCTCTACATTGATTGGCTAATTTAATATGGCTAGCCTCAGTGGCGGTGCTAGCCCATTGGGGGCCTTAAGCAGGAATATTTTTGGGTACCCTCCAATACTAAAACAGGCAAGTTCTTCTAATAAAAAGCAAATGGGGGGGCCCACTTGAGCTGCTTGGGGCCCTAAGCAATTGCTTAGTCTGATTATGCCTAGTGCCAGCTCTGGCTAGCTTCAGAGACATTGAAGCCATCCAGTTAGTGAGGTATCTGGACTTGCCCTCCCCAGGGATGTGTGCCTGAAGCTTCTGATTGCCCCTTGATTAAAATTCTGCCATCAAGCTGAAAGGAAGGTAGAGGTGATTCCCCCGTCCCTGATGGAGTCTCTCTCTGTACGTCACTAAACCACCCCTGCCAGAGATGACTCATTCCTGCAGGTTAATAAAAATGATTCTGAAGAGCAAATTCTTTGCCTTTGCAGTGGACTGGCTTGTGCCAGAGGTCAGATACTTTCAGAACATCTTCCCCCATAAGAAGTACCGCCAGACCCCTTATGCCCTACCTTTCCCTATCTCAAAGCCGCAAGCTGAACACTGGACAGGCAGCCTATTTTTTTCAAGAACAAAACAAACACTTCCAGTGAAGGGAAGCTTAATATAACTTTGTTTGCCAAGTGGCATCGTCTCCCTCCTTGATCATGCAACAGCAATTTTGTTTACATGCGAAAACAAATGGATCGTTTTCCCAGTTGCTCAAGGCTCCTCATGGCAGCACCTGCACCCCTGGGACGGGGGTTTATCCCATAACAAAGAGGTGACGTTTTAATGGGAACCCTTTGATAAATTATTTGCAGCTTATCACCTCTCCTGCCTGGCCCATCTCCCTGCCAGCAGTTATACGGAGTGATAGCATTATTATTCTCATAGTGCTTGTAGAATTGGCTGGGAATTTAGACCCTGAGGGAAAGAAAGCAGGAGGAGTGAGCCTCCCAGAGTTTTAGTGTGTGTCATCACTGCACAATTAATGCCTGTGCCTGGCACCAGGGACTGAGCATCGGTACCAAGCAGAGTGCCCCAGGGGTCGCTGCTCAGGCCTGTTTTATTCAACATCCTCATTAACTATCTCTAGGATGGGGTGGATTGCACTCTCAGCAACTTTACAGATGACACTAAGATGGGGGGAGTAGTAGATACCCTGGAAGGTAGGGATAGGATACAGAGTGACCCAGACAAATTAGAGGATTGGGCCAAAAGAAATCTGATGAGGTTCAACAAGGACAAGTGCAGAGTCCTGCACTTAGGACGGAAGAATCTCATGCACTGGGGACCAACTGGCTATGCAACAGTTCTGCAGAAAAGGACCTGGGGGTTATAGTGGACAAGAAGCTGGATATGAGTCAATGGTGTGCCCTTATTGCAAAGAAGGCTAACGGCATATTGGACTACATTAGTAGAAGCAGTGCCAGCAGATGGAGGGAAGTGATTATTCTCTTCTATTTGGCACTGGTGAGGCCACCTTTGAAGTATGATGTCTAATTTGGGCCCCCACTACAGGAAGAATGTGGACAAATTGGAGAATCCAGCGGAGGATAACAAAAATGATTAGGGTGCTGGAGCACATGACTTATGAGGAACTAGGCTTGTTTAGTTTGCAGAAGAGAAGAGCGAGGGGCAGATTTGGTAATAACCCTCAATTACCTGAAGGGGTTCCAGGGAGGATGAAGCTAGGCTGTTCTCTGTGGTGGCAGATGACAGAACAAGGAGCAATGGTCTCAAGTTGTCGTGGGGAAGGTCTAGGTTGGATATTAGGACTGTGGTGAAGCACTGGAATGGGTTACCTAGGGAGATGGTGGAATCTCCATCCTTAGAGGTTTTTTAAGGCCCAGCTTGACAAAGCCCTGGCTGGGATGATGTAGTTGGTGTTGGTCCTGCTTTTATCAGGGGTTGGACTAAATGAGCTCCTGAGGGCCCTTCCAACCTAATATTCTATATCATGATTTATGTGGGTTAGCCGTGCCGAGGTGTGAGAAGTCATGTTGCAAAGCCCTCCCGATGTCATGTGATCTCACTGGTGATGTGCTCTGCCATGTGTATCATTAGGACTCCTTGGGCACATCCCATTGTGCTACAGTGAGCTGAGCCACTTCATGATCCTTTTCCAGTGAATTGTGGGAGAATTTGTCTGTCCTTCTGGGAACACAGGGGAACCTGTGAGAAGGCATTGGAGGGTTATCACCACTCAGTTGATTAGCCACTCTGTTCGTATTTATTACATAAAAACTTCAACCCTCCGCCCCCCCCAAATGACAGTCACAAGAGAAACAGTGCACAGATACAAAAGAAAAACATCCAAATCCTTCACGACCCAGGCTCTGAGAACTAAAATGTCAGTTTGGTGTCACAGGCCCCAGTATGGATTGCCATTTTGCCAAACATGTTTTTTTTCTCAGCCATCGCTAGCAACTGAATGACTGCATAAAATAGTGTGAACTAGTTTCCAGTGAGTCATCCTGCACCTGAAAACAGGTTGAGCATGCAGCTGTACCATAGATAATATAAAACTACTTCATTCACAACTACCTGGATCCCAAAGAAAATACTCAGCAAATGGCTGTTGTTCCTTATCAGGCAGATACTGAATCCTCTGGTGGCTGAAAAAGTCCAAAAGCTGATAGGCCATAAGCCTGGATGTTCAACTGTGGGAATATGGTGCCCCATTGAGACAATTTTCTGGACAATTCAAAACTGCTAAATGGCATTCTGAACAATATTTCTTAAGCACCTTCTGGTTGTGACCCTAAGATCCTCTCAGTGCCAACTGGCAAAGGGTTAGCTGATCTATAACAGCAACTTCTAGTGGGCCAGACAAATTCATTACTCCTGCAAGGTTGCTTTCATAGTATTTGTCCAAAAAGGATCATGTAAGGTGTTGAATAAAAGCTTATAGCATACTGATCTTCATTATCAGTGCAAGATGTATGTACAGATGATGGTTAAGGGGTGGTATATATGAACTGAATTCTGTGTCTAAGGCAGAACTGATTAACAGGTTTTGGTCTGACTAAGGATGTTGTTTCACCTGTCTCTCTATTGGGTATGTAGTTTAAGCATGATAAACCAACACAATGGAAGCAAAATCTGCATATGGAATAACGGGGGATGGAAGACAGCAGAGACTAAGCCGCAAACAATGAACTGTGGGGATATAAGGAGAAGGCAAAAAGGACACCATTTTATCCTTTCCTGAGGAAGCAAAAAGAACAGCACTTTTGGCATTTGTGAAAGTAGGATCCTAGCCAGGTTGGTTAGTGATGCTGAGAGTTTGTTTTAGGTGAATAACTGCTTTAGACAAGGATTTTAGCCAATTAAAGTAAAGCTTAGGCTCTAAGAAGCATATTGTACTGGTTTATATGTAACCATTTCTGTTCCCACTTGTTATTCTTGCTCCCTGTCTCTTCGATCTTAGTCTTTAATAATAAACTTATGATTGTTTTCACAATAAATATAACTCAATGCTGTGATGTGAAAAAGGATCTGAACCTGAGTTATCCCCATCTAGCTCTGTGTGTACTGTTCCCTTGGAGACAGCAAACCTAGCAATTTCTGTGAGTGTCGAGTGGGTAAGGGCTGGACATTGTAAGTGGATGCTTCAGAAGAGGTCAGGAACCGGGGTGCACTTAATGTTAACCTGCAAGGTAAACTTAGGGCTGGTATAAGCCCAGCGCAGAATGCTCGAGTGGCTGGCAGAGACACCCAGCTACTACAAGAAAGAGTTCCTCTTGCTGGAGGCAAGTGGAGGTAACAGGGTGATTCATAGTCCTGGGCACTGCAAGAAAGTGTCAGTGGTGTAGTCTTGGCAGGATTTCGTTTGCTGGCTAGCTAAGGACCATTCCCCCACACAAAGAATTTAACTGTTCTGTGCCTCAAAAATGGAGCATAGTAAATGCTTACCTGCCACACAGGGAGCTTGTGAAACTTAATGGGTTAATGTCTGTAAAGTGTTTTGAGATCTTTGGATGAATGTTTTAAGTATTATTTTTATTTTATTAAGAAGGATAGTCACTTTATCTGTTTTCTTTTCCATTGTAAAGAATACCAAAGCATTGTACAGAGAATATGTGCCAAAATGTAGACATCTCTTGGGTGGAATGTAGAAGCCATTCTGTATCAGTGACACTACATAACAGTTAAGTGAGTCATCCAATTCTTTAATGATTAGGAGTAATTATTCTAATTCCTTTAAGCATTTTATGCCTTATTTAAGAGTTACCTATGTCATAGCTGCAGTTACTGCTCACAGATATAGAAGAAAGTCACTAGTTAAGAACATATTTGATTAAATGCTCTATATTCTTTTATTAGTCATTCCATTAAAAAGCCTTCCCTAGCTTTAATAATAATTTACATTTATATATCACTTGTAATCACAAAGGATTTCAAAGAGCTTTATGACTAATAAACTGTCACACAAAGTATATTCAAGGTCCATAGCTATCAGTGAGATGCAGTCATCTCTGGTGTGGAACAGGCCGAACAGCATATAGCATCACTAAACAACAAACTAGCGATGGAAGTAGAGAAAAATGCTATATTCTCTTGGAAACTTCTAGAAGAATCGAGGGAGCCTAAAGGTAAATAATTATCCTAAACAGGTATTAAGTCCTGTCATTGGAATTAATGTTTCTATTCTTTCACAAAAGGAGGCAGTGTGGCCTAAAAGATGGAGTCCAGGAGTGAGACTCAGGAGCCCTGGGTTCCATTGGCAGCTCCGCTGCTGAATGACTTTGGAAAAATGACTTTCCCTCTCAGTGCCTTAGTTTCCCCATCTGTAAAATGGGGATAATAATACTAACCTCCCTGTGGTGTCTTGAGGAAAAGTGTTATGTAAGAGCCAGGGATTACTATTACTACTAGATCTTTACTGACTAGTGTGACCCATCCGTGCCTGGAGCAGGGCAGGCTGTAAAAGGAGAGCAGATTCTCCCAGCACTGGTGAGTGACACTGCAGTCAGACTTCCCAACCAGCCACAAACAGCGCTTCTGATTCCCCACACTGGTTAAGAAGCTAAAACAAAATATACACAGCCCCCTTTACTGCATATCAGTCTCTGACTCCCAATCAGCCACTAGGTCCAGTAAGGAGATAAGTTTTTTAAAACTCTATGCTCTTTACCAAAGAGGTTCTCCTGACCTCAAAGGGTCAATCACATTACTAGATCAATATAAGCTTGGATCTTACCCAAAATACCATGCCCCCAACCTGTCCTTTAGTAACTAAGACTAAAGGTTTATTACAAAAGGAAAAAAAACAAACTATAAGAGAAATGTTAAATGATTAAAGCAATCAGATACATACAAATGATTGGAAAGTCCTAATAGAATTGTGGAGTTTGCAGACTTGTACAGTCCCTCTGGTGTACATGCAGTACCTGGATGGGTCTCAGTTCTTTGTTTCACAGCTTCAGTTGCAGATGAGTTGATCCAGAGGTAGGTGAAGGTTCAACACTGAAAACTAAAGACTGACTGAAGACAAAACAAAATGGATGTGGTACAGCTGCCTTTTATGTCCCTTGGCCTTTTCCATGCTGCTTGTGGAAATTTACAGAAATAAGATGGCGTCCACGGTCACATAGTAAGTCCTGCTAACTCATTGGGTGTATCCCTGGCTTCTCCTCCTGGGACCATTATACCTGTGAGTTTCCTTAATGGACCATTAGGCAGGATAGTGCTGTAGGCCATTCTGTCTGGGTTGTTGCCCAGAAACTACAGCACAAGTTGAAATACAGATACATCAAACCTATCCATAACTTTCAATACAAGTATGACACATGCACAAAAACAATAGCATCATACTTAGAAAGTTATAACCTTTCTAACAGTACCTGACATGGCATAGCTCATGTGAATTATTGTAATTATGAAAAATTGATGTTAAATAATATCATAAATGGTCCCCCTAATTCAGGAAGCGTCACACACCCCCATGCAAAATTGATGCAGAAAGGCTTGTCCCTAGACACTGCTGAATGCATCACAGGAACTTTCCATTTTTGATTTTGTATTATTACAATTTCTAACATGTTTCCAGGGTTTTACAAAATATCAGGCACATGGTACATTTTTACAGTTTCTGGCATTAGCAACAAATTAGTTACAAGAGTTAACATCAGCATTAATACTCACATCAAATTAGTACAAGAGTGTGCTTACAACCATTTTTGCCCTGCCATTCCTTCAATACAGATAGTTTGTCATTGGAGCAATTTGTTTAATACCCTTTTGGATTTTTGAACACTTAACCAGTTGCTTTTATTTTGCCACAGTATTCTTTGTGGTGTAGGCCTTTAGTTTAATTACAACCTTGGGGTTTAGCTATTTCAGGATTAACATGTGCTTTTCATTCACAGAATAAAGTTTTTCCCTTTTTTTTTCTTCCTTCCCTGGAGGTTTGAAACCTGGGCTCTCTGGTTTAACAGAATCCATTGTCTGATTAGGTATGTCTTTGCTAACAGCTCTGGGTCTGGGCAAATGTTTCCACCCCAGTCAGTCAGGTAAATTACATTAACCCACAGACTAGCTTATTCAGTAGTTTTCAAATTTTCAATTATGGCCAATTTCAAGGCTGGGCTCTGCCTCAAAGAGATACCAACTATTCCCACTAGCGTCTCATAAACAGGGTTCTGATTTTCTTCCATTACCAGTCTCAGACTCCCCTTGGCATCAAATGTACCTGAGTCTACAAAGAGACTACAAGAGATATCCAAAGCATTTAGAGATGAGCATTTGTTTGCCATCCCCTGCATTCCCAATGTCCTGCTCTGTAGATCCAGCTACCCAGTTTTCTTTCTGAACTTGAGACACTAGGAATAGAGTTATTTTCTCTCTGTATTTGACACCAGTGAGACCGCTGCTGGAATACTGTGTCCAGCTCTGGTGTCCACAAGTCAGAAAGGATGTTGACAGATTGGAAAGCCTTCTGAGAAGAGCCATGAGAACGATTAAAGGTTTAGAAAATCCTTTACAGTGATAGACTGAAGGATCTTCTTATCTATTTAGCTTAAGAGAAAGCTAAAGGGTAACTTGATTACAGTTTATAAGTACCTACATGGACAAAAAATATTTTTCACTCTAAGAGAAAGATATAACGTGATCCAATCAATGGCTGAAAGTTGAAGCTGGACAAAATTCAGACTAGAAATAAGGAATAAAATTTGAACTGTGAGAGTAATTAACCATTGGAACAATTTACCAAGGGTCATAGTAGATTCTCCATCACTGGCAATGTTTAAATCAATATTGGATTTTTTGGAAAATATCTCCTCTAAGAGTTATTTTGGGGAAATTCTATCATCTGTGTTACAGGATATCAGACTAGATTATCATAGTGGTCCCTTCTGGCCTTGGAATCTATGAATGCATTACACAATCAATTTGTAAGCATCTGGAGGATAATACAGTTATAATAGACCATATGGATTTGTCAAGAACAGATCATTCCAAACCATTTCCTTCTCTGACAGGGTTACTAACTGAGTCGATGGAGGGTGGGGGAGAAGATGGAGGGGGGCCCTGATAACAGTCTTCAAATATGTCAAAGAAAAGGATGGTGATTATTGTTCTCTGTGTCCATTAAAGGTAGGGCAAGAACCTGGAGCAAGGGAGATTAGGTAAAATATTAGGAAAAACATTCTAAATATAAGAATAGTTGTGCTCTGGAATAGGTTTCCAAGGGAGGTTATGGAACGACAAATCCCTGTTAGGGATAGTCTAGGTTTACTTAATCCTGTCTCAACGTGGGGGCCTGGACTAGATGACCTTTCAAAAGCCCTTCCAGCCCTGCATTTCTGTGATTCTGAAATTGTTCTACATACAAATTACAAAGTGCACCGATACCATTCCTAGAATGTGGAGCAAGATTGACATCTAGTGTCTATATGTGCTCATTACAGTTCTAAACCCACGTAAATGTAAAGAACTAGGCTGTTCTATTCAGAGCCAGAAAAGGGGTGGAGCAACTGAAGGAATGGTATGTTCCAAGGATCTTCAAGGATTCCTGGAACTTTGTGCACTTGGCAGAGCGGTCTCCAGAGTCAACAGATTTTAATGTCTCTATTTGTTCCTGCCCTTTATTATTCAGTAAACCTGAAATCTCTAGGAAACAATCCAGTGGCTTCATTGAGTCTTGAGGAGATCTAAAGATCAGCACCTAGAATAGATTTATCAAGGTTACACAAATAACTATTAATTATAATTTGAGCTGGTTGAATAGTGGAAAAACAGATCTGCACAAATATTCATGACTCATTGTTTTGCTGCTGCACATTGGGCCGTAACATTCACTAGTGGCAAACAGTTGGGGCAATGAGCAATTCAGGAAAATGTTCATGGATCTGGAAAGTATTTCACCTGGTAAATTCAGATGCTGGTTCAGTTCCCTGCTCTATCTCCAATTTCCTGTGTGACCTTGAGCAGATTACTTAGTTTCTCTATGACTCAGCTCCCCATCTGTAAAATGAGGATAATAGTACTGCCTCACAGAGATGTTGTGATGATAAATACGTTAAAGATTGTGAGATGCTCAAAAGTCAAGTTTACAGGGGCTATATTTCTATAGCTAGATAGCTGAATATTTATTTGTCTGAATATTCACACTATAAATGTGTCATTAATTCATCACTATTATTTGCCATTATGTTTAACATTTTTTAGCCATCCAATTAGTGAGCAACACCAATACTATGTAATTTAGAAGCTCAAAAACACACCAGAAAGAGTAACTATTCCGAGGAACAGTTTGGAGACTGTCCATTGATTGAAAACTGTAAATCCAAACTATTTGACGAATAATCCTGAATAATTAATATATTAATGCAAATCAGGAAAGGGTCACAAATTATTTGTTACCTGAAAAATGGCTTACATTTGTGATAAATATTATTCATCTTGAATAGTTTGATTGCCTCTACTAATAATAATTTGGCTTGGTACAATGTGATTTTTATTTTTTATAAGTTTCAGCATATAATATTGATGTTTAATTTTAGACATTTTTTATCAATTTAAATTTTCAGTTGAAGGAAATTATGGGGGGGTCAGACAATGGAGAGAGGTCAGACAATTTTTTTATGACAATAAACATCGAGAAAATAGTTAAACTTTTATAAACATTAAAACACAAATTTTCAACATCGCTTCAAAGCACACAAAGAAAATATCCTTGAATCAAACTCAGTTCTCATGCAGCATTTTTCTTACTTTGGTCATCTGTAAAATGTTGATTATTATCAATGGAAATATGTTTTAGTCTATTTGTGTGTGTATGTTGAAATTGATGTTTATCGCCATTTACTGATAAAACATCTAATCCTTTCAAGTGTAGTAATAATAAAATAGAAATCCAGATAAACATGAATTGAGCTTTATTTCACCAGCAATGTTTTTGCCCCTTCCCATGTGTGATCTGTTATCCCATATATCACATTTTTTTAGTTCAAATGTAAGGTCTTCAGGACTGGGCCTTTTGTTTTTCCATATGGTCAATAAAGTACTGCATGCATCTATAGTGCTATATTATCATAGCAAACTATTTATGGGGCTAGATATCACAGGAATTTATGTACTGACTATAAGCCAATGGTGTTCCTAACCTGCTCCAAAATATAAACAAACTGTATAAGGCTAAACTTACCCTTTTCTTGGGGTGTGCCTTTATTAACAAGGCAATTATTAATAACAGAACACAAATTCCACCTCAAGCTCTTTTCCTAATCTTCACTGTTCCTAGTGTTCTTCCATCAGATCTCTATGTCCTATGCCTGTCTCCCTCTAACAAAATAACCATTTCCACTTTCCTTACAGGGAGGTTGGAGTGACTGAGCCGCATCTGCCAAAATGAGTCAGCAGGAATCAGTCAGCATCTTCCTTCAGGGCACCGACTCCTGCTAGCAGAGGGGGTCAACAGAATAAACCTGTTGCCCTGATGCAGACACTAATTATAGTGCTAGATACTACAGTGGTGGGCATTTTACTGATCTGTGTAATAAAAGTAATAAATAGTAATAATGAACAATAACAACTAACTAACAATAAAAGCCCCTAGGGTGGTATCAGGAGAGATCCATGAAAATATTATGGACCATAAAGTATTAGGAAACTGAGTTACACCCTTTCCTTGTTCATGACATTAGATTAAAGAGGAGAATAACTTGAACTACATTCTTGAGCCCAGTTAGACCAGATTTTGGGTCCTCCCCTTGAATATTAGCACTCTGCATAATTGTCCAAGTTAAAAAAGAAGACGACGACGACCTTGGATGCATTCACATCAGGGGAGATCTTGTTGTGAATCGTCTTTCACAGCTGATGCCTGTTGCTTTTCCTCTAGGACTGGGGCCAGGTCTGGGTCTTTTTGCCCGGTCTGGACTACCGTGAACCTGCTCATGTGTAGGGCCTCCTCATAGCCTGGAGGGGTCTCTGATCCACAAGGGGCTGGTGTGCCTAGCACAGAATTGTGGGAGTGTGCCAAAGCCAGTATCCTCCTGGCTGCAGGACCAAACACGGAATGCAGAGCTGAAAGGGGTGAGACCAGGAAAGGTTAATCTAACCCTGGAACCCTCAAATACCAGACATGAACCAGACAGAGAGCACAGATATACTTTTCCCACCTACACGCTCTCAATACCTTTCACTTTCCTTCTCCACAGCCACCTTCTCATCAGTCACATCTTCTAACTTCACCTTCCAAAAATGCTTCTTTTAGCTGCTGGACCTGTCCACATTTCATCAGAAGAAATGTCCCAACTTCATTCCCTACTTACCACCTACCTGGGTCTTCCAGAGATATCCCAATCCGTTCCCCAATCCCAACTCACAGATGCCCCCATTCCCTAGCACCAAGCAACCTGGCTCATACACCAGCTGTTGGGACCCTCCCTCTGCTACCCCAGCAAGTGTCTTGGCCCACAAGCAGCTCAGACCAGACCTGATCCCTTTTGGGGCTCTAGACTTTGGCACTTTTAAGGATGTTATGGGTTCTACACTTCAGGGGACAGCTCCTTAGCTGGTGTAAATCCATGTAGCACTATTTATGACAATGGAGCTTTCTGTTTTACACCAGCTGAAGATCTGGCTCTTGAAATTCATGGACTAGAGAGGTCTGAATTTTTCAGACCTTCAGTTTCTGGATTCTGGAATATGTTGGAGGATTCTCAGCCTTTTCTACAACTACCTTGGCTTCTGTGTGGCCACACTCACATGAGATAGTGCTCTGGAGAGTGTTGTCATGGTCAAAGGCGATGACTGTGACCTCGTAGGGGCGGGAACCCGACTCCTCCCCGGCCTGCCAGCAGCAGCACCGCACACAGGCTGAAACCAGGCCACACAGAAGCAGCAGCCCACCAATTGCCACCACCAGCCTGTAGAGCGAGAGGAGGCAGAGTTATTGCTATATCTTTTCATATACACACCCGGATTGGATTCTAAGACGGGATCACGCTCAGTTTACTCACATGTAAAGAGACAGTCCTTTATAAAATATTACTAACCACTCAGCTGCATATCTGTGCTTTGAAATCATGAGTGTTGCGCATCTTAAATTTCTCATAACAAAACTAACGCATTTAATAAAAATGCATGACTGAGAAGAAGAAAAGAAATATGTTCATGTTTGTCGAAGATAACGCAGTATCTAAGGCTAATGGCCTCCAGCAGGAATGGGAAGATGCAATACAACCTTTGGAACACTAGAGGGAGCTGAGGGACAGAGGAGAAGGCAGAAGACCTATTTTTATCACTTAAAGGATCAGATTGGATTCTATCAATTGCTTGCTAACTTAAGTGACACATATAAATGATGTTTACATAAGAACGTAAGTGTAAAATTACCAGATGTACCAGAGGCGGACCCATTCAGTACTTGAGCAACTGAGGGAAAGAAGGTGCAAGAGTTAACAACATAACATCACAGAAATTTGGGATAAAAAATTCCCTTTTTGATCCTATCTTGTCTACCATGCGAACTCCCATCTTCACTCCAGTTGATGAAAGATTGGAGACTGGTTTCCACTCCAAGTTTTAAATGACTCACATAATAGAGTTATCACTGAGAAGACTATTCTTCATTATAATAAATCTCATTATTAGGAAATTTTTCTCAATGGCCTGCCTGAAATTTTCTCTTTTGCTCAGCTTCATCCCATTTGCTCCAAGTTCTCTCTCTCCCTCACACACACACACACCTCCTAACTGTGTCATTCTGTTTACATCCTTCAGATACTTGTAGAGAATTAAAATGTCTATATCACCCTTATTTTTTCCAGCCCCATTATTTTTGCTGTTTTTCTTTGAATTTCTCTCCCAATTTGTCACCCTCTTTCTGGCACTGGGTGCACTGTACATTTCTTTACTTATAATTAGTAGAGTTGATCAAACAGCTCGCAAAAACATGTTGCAAGACATTTCTCTAAATAAAAAAGTCAAATTTTCTGTGGCTGCTTTCACACTTCTTTTGCATTCAGTTTCTGTTGATATTCCTACAATCAGCCTTCCTGGCAGGAATGTTCACAGCAAACTTTACAATATATTCATGGAAAGTCAATTCAAATTCATAATGCTGAGTATTTGCACTAGAAACCTAGTAAATGTTACACTCTTCTATTTAGGGAACGGAAACAATACCATTTGGCCTACGTGTCCTAACCAATAAAATTCAAATTCAGAATAATGAATCCTTAAAATGAACTGCTTGCAAACCAGTGACAGACCAATTAATCCCAGAAATTTTTTGGCAAAAGTTTTCAAACAACAAATACCTCTGAAAAAATAAAAGGCAGACAATTTGCAAGCACAAAGATGGAGCAAATATATCAAATAAATTATATGTTCAGAATTAGTAACTCAGATCTAACAAAGACATTTTTGGGCCCCGGAAAATGCTTGCTGAAGTTTACCAACACTAACTAAAATTAACTAAAGCAAACTCCACTTGTGAGAGACAAGGCCATCAGATGAGATTCCTCCCATGTGTGTCACTCCCTGCTCAACCTCTTCTGAAAAGAATGTAGGATGTGTATACTCACTGTTCAGCGTTCACACATCCCTCCTCACAACTCACTCGGGGAATCTACAAGGAGAGCAAAGAAAATCAGGGTGAAGTGTCCTCACTCAATCTCCTTGATGTCCTGTGTTCAACATCTCATACACCCCCATACCAATCCTAATCTCCCACCCAGGGACTCAGTTACTCTTTTGTCCTTCTTACCCATACCATCATAAATCTGAATTCTCCTCACCCTTATGGGATCATGTAATTTATATTTTACCTCCCCCTGCCTCCATTATTCCCCTCTGTTTCTCGTAATTTTCCCTGTTTCTTTCCATGAACAACCTGCTTTCTACATCCTATGTTACAGATCTGAATTCCTCTCTATATCTAAAAACATAGACCCATCAATATCCTATTATTTGCTATGCCCATTACAGGTCTGAATTCCATACTGCCCCAAATGGATCTGAAGTTACCCTGTTTTCTATCATTCCTCACTGTAAATTTTATTTCCTCCTCATTCTCTTGCTGCACTTATCCCCTTGCTCTACGTCCTATCATCCTCTTTACAACTTTGAAGTCTCCTCTGCCCCACGTGGCCCTTCCTTTATTTCCCTGATATTTTTAAATACCAGAGAAACTCTTACTTCAAATCAATCTGTGGCCCAAATCCCCATTAATTTTCAAATGTAATACAATGCTCCAGCAGAGGCCAAACTCTGCCAAAGCAGAACCCACGCTGTGACTCACCCAAGAGAGACATGCCAGAGCAGAGAGGGTCACGAACGGGCTACAGATCCCCATGACGAAATAACTCTGAGTCTGCTGTCTCACGTAACCCAGGGCAAGTTCCTCCTTCCTAATTTCAGTTCATCCCCATCAATCCTCACACTGGGGTGAGGATCAGGGAAATTCCCTTTACAGGGTGAGTCCCTTCTCTCTTCTTACTCTGTCGCTTTCTGCACCCTTCTCTGTTTGTCTTTCCCTCTCACGCACACTCTGCTTTTCTTGTCTGCCTTCTTCTTTCTTTGTCTTTCTGTCTATATGTCTTTGCCCATGTCTGTCTTCCTCTATTACTCCTTTTCTCCCCCTTCGAAAGAGAGCTCACACACCAGCCAGTCACTTCAGGAAAAGAGCTGCAGATGCTAGTCACTTAGCTGTGCTATTTCCAACTGATCTAGCTCAGGGGGTCAATGAGAAAAATGTACCCCTGATCCTGAGAGAACTGAGAACAGAGAGCTCTCTTCTATGGGGGGAAAGCTGCTCTGACCTCATTCATTCCCAGTTACTTCTCTCCCCGCCTCCTCACCCAAGGAGAGTGGTGCAGCTTGAAGGTCATTTGTTGACCTTCTGCTTTAGTCCTGATGTGATTCCTCTCCCGCCTCCCTTCCCCAGTACCCTCCCACCATTATTAGCATCTTTATACCTGTGCCGTTCTGGCCTGTTGAGTCTAAGCAGAAGCCCAGGGTTAAGAATGGAGAGCACCTTGCACCTAGGACATTCCTGCTGGAGCAGGATGGGAAGAAATGAGGGGCAGGGTGGGAGTAGCAGGGAGAATAGAATATCTAAAAAGTGCTCCATACACACCTCAGTCTTGATCTGCAGTTCTCCTTTCTACTCCATTAGTGCTTTTCCCCCTATGCTCTGGTGATCACCTCAGTCCTGATATGCAGAACTCTCTGCTATTTCATTCCTGATTCCCAGCTTCTCCAGCTCAGCCGATGTACACTGTCCTGACCTGCAGAAACCTCCACTAGTCAAGTCCTGAGTTCCTTGCACAGCTCCACTCCTGCCCTTCAATCCTGCCCTAAAGTCCCTCTGCTATTCCAGTCCTGGGCTTCCCACATAGCTCTGCCAGTGCCCCACAACTCCTTTCCCATAGCAGAGAATGCTTCTCCTCCCACATACATTACTATTCTCCCTCCAGCTATTTAACTTAATAGGCTTCTTTAAATGACCTGCTGTTTTCCCTCTTGTATAACCACTTTGGAGTTCCATTAAAGTCCTGCTCACGGGTATCCATGAAGTGTTTCCATGTATATAATTAGCATCTCTCTCTCGCTCTCTCTCTCTCTCACTGTTTCCAATAGGTGAAATAGAAAAATTACTCCTCAGTAATGTGTTATTATTCCTGCCCTGCAACCACCCAGGACTGGCATGTGGCTATGTTTTTGAGGAAGTGAGCAGTGCAGAGACTAGGGGAATTTGTTTCTTCATGTTGCAATCACGTCGCATCCATATTAGCCTGGTGAATCATTAGCCCTGGTCATGGCTATTAGAGGCAAAGAGCAGAACCAATGGATTCATAAACATAACATACACATTCCCCCAAAAGGGGGGGCAAGAACCATCCACTATGAGCAACCCCCAAAAGAGTTCTGTGCTTCCAGGCTGTTCAGATAACTGTTTTTATATCTGTCTGCCTCTCTGTCTAATCGTCTCCACCTCAGCCTTTTATCTGAACTCGTTTATGAGCCGGGCCTACATTTTGAATACTGGTGTGCAAAGAAGAAACATGCAAACACATACTAGAGGCTTAATGCCCATCCGAAGACTGCCCCAGATTCCTGTTCTTTCCTTTCTTTAAAGGTGCCTGTATATTAGGGAAGTTTCAAATGAAAAGACACTACAATCTTCCCTGAACGGCCTTTGCTGTGTACAACACTCAGAGACGAAGTGGTTTGACACAATAACGAAAAAAAACAAGTGCAAATTATAACTGTGGACTCAAACTTTCTGCAGCTTAACAACTCAGCTGCATTTAACGACCTAGAAAACCAGAAACAGATGTAAAAATAGTCTAGGTCATTGCATTTACAACTGATTCACGGTGACCCTAGATGTATGACCATTTCTCAAAACTGTTCTTTCCAGCCGCCAGGTATTCAGCTGATGTAAATCAACATTGCTTCACTGAAAGTCAATGGAGGTATGCTGATTTACACCAGCTGAGGATCTGGTCCATCCTATTTAATCATCCATTAAAGTCCAAATTGTCAGTTTTTCTGGGGCTATTTTAGTTTGAGTTAAATAGCTATTGACAATAGATTGTCATTCAGACACTTAGTGAAATGCTATTATTAGTCAGAAGAAAATTTGAATTTTGGACTGATCAGATTTGGCAAAATATCACGTGAAGTGACAAATATTTCTTGAATGAAAAAGCAACATTTTAACCTGAAATCATGGCCTTCGGAGAACACATTCTAGCTCAACCATGTTGGTTCCACTTCTTTAATTTCTATGGCCTCTGGTAATACCTGGGTATAATTGGGCATAGTAATTTAACCATGGCCCCATTAGTCTGTTACACAGTGACAGAATAATTCTCATTCAACTGCCCCGTAATTTTATTTTCCTTTGATTTGCTTTTCAGTGAAGTGAGTTTTCGTCACCGGATTTGCCCCCTTTTTAGAAATTTAAAGCAAGTGATGGTACCATTTACAATATTGCTCACAAACACCCTTGTCTTCTTGATGTGTTCTCCTGTTGTCATAGATTTCAAGATCCCATTACATGTTCAGCCATGAGATTCATTCATTCTCTTACTGGGGCTCCACTGACAGCATATCTGACAGGTGAACAGACAGAGAACTGCCCTTTAAACACATACACACACTCTCTCTCTCTCTCTCTCTCTCACTTGGTCACTCCTGGGCTAATGCAGTCTCAGCTGGGCGTCCATCTCCTTCCAGATTTGATTAAATTCAGTTGTGCAGCTCTTGGAAGTTGATGGAAATTTCCCTGTTAGTCATGCTTTGTTGCCCTTCTGAGGAGTCTTGTGCTAAGGCCAGCTTCTTTAGTCATGTCAGATATTTCCCTTGTGAATTTAGGAACACAGAAGATGGGAAAGAGTTTGGGGTTCAGAACATTTGTTTTTCCCTGTAGCCACAGAAAGGATATACCCACTGTTTCATGTACCACATGCTAGGTAATAACACAAAAGGATTCCTTGCTTGTAAAACAAAACGGGCATCTCTATTAAGACAACTGTTTACAGAGATGCTGCAACTGCAGCTAGCATTTTGGCCCAGAGGGTCTCACAACCAATTTTTTGCTGGACTCAGAGCGCTGCCACCAACTCTTTCTGGTGGCCACTCTGACACTTTTTCCTTAAATACTTAGTTAACTTTATGTGACATAAATATACACATATATATGTCCAAATCATTATCATTTATTTATATAAAGGGTTTGTTTTTTGGAAACTCAATCATAAAAATAATGTACAGTTATCTCTATTATTTACTGGACCTAAACAGAATAGAAACAAAAATAAGGTGGTGGTGTTGTTTCTTTTGTTTTTCTGCTTGCTTTTTCTTTTTTTAGGCTAGCTAGCTTGTAATTCTGCTGCTATGAAAAGTGATATTTGTATGTTTGTTAATGACATTTTTCACACCAGCAGACATGCTAGCTAGCTGGGAGGAAGTGAAAAGCAATATTAACAAACATACAAATATCTCTTTTTCCAATAGATTTGATCTGCAAGCTGGGGGACAAATGAAGCTTTGGATGGGGAGGTGGGTAGGGAGGCAGCAGGGACCAGGGGTGATGGGTGGGGAGCCTGGGGCTGGCACCCACCACCACATGACTGGGCCTGGGCCCTGAAGTCCCGTGGCTGGAGCCTGTGGCTGGAACCCAGAGGACAGAGCCCGCTGCCATGTGGCAGAGGTCTGGGGCCAGAGGAGGGAGCAAGGGCTGGAGGGAGTGTTTCGCCTGGGGCTGAGGGACAGATCCTGAAGCCTCATGGCCAGAGCCTGCCACCCACCGCATCAGCCCAGGATTGAAGTGAAGTTGAAAGAAGCCCAAGTCCCACCACAACCCCAGGTGGGGAGCTCACACCGGCTGCCCCTTGTTCTTCCGGTGTTTCTGGCTCCATCCAGAGGGGGGAAGGCCCAACCCCTGATGGTGGCCCGGGGGAGGGGCCGCTGCTCCCTCTTTTCCCCCCAACCACTGCCCAGGAGGCTGTGACCGTGAGAAAAGCCCCTGGTGGCAGCATGTAGTCATGGTGTCCACCTTTGAGAAAGGCGGATGTAGCCCGTGTGCTGCGCATACAGACTGACTAATTGGTGCCTTCCATAAACTCTTCCTTCTGCCTGCAACCCGTGCTCTAGCCTCCAAGTTCCAAGCAGGTTGCTGCACCCATCTCGCAGAAGATTTGATATGTTGGCTGGCCTAAGAGTTAGTGGTCTGCACTTCTGTGCAAGAAATCCATGTCGGATTCCAGGTCATAGTACCCATTTTTCCTACTGCAAGATATCAGTAAGAGTTTCACTGTGTCAGGAGAATAGGACCTCTGATCTTTTACTCCCTGGGGTGGTGGGGTCTCAGAACGATGTGGTGATAAGGGGTGGTACCATTAAGGATAGCATTGCCCGACAACAGTCTGTTGCCCCCTGGTGAGAATTCTACCATGTCCAGCTTCTTGTATTCCTTGAATTAGTGCTATGTGCTGCCATGCAAGATACCCAAGTTCAAGACCTATTCCTGGTATTTCAAAGGCAGCAAAATGCTACAGAGTCCGGGACCGGTTAAGAGTCTGCTTACACTCAATCAAATAAGAAGCCTCTTCGGTCCTGCTCTTTAGGAGGTTCTGCAACTCATCCAGATGTCCCTTTTCAGCACTGAGACAAGAGGGAAAGGAAACAACACGTCTCCAGAGACCCTCCAGGTCCAGGACCAGAAGAAAAGGCAACTTCTGTCTAGAGTTCCTCCTTCTGATGGCTTAGGGCCCTGCAAATAGTAAAGCTGACTCTGGTATGATACAGCCCATCAGTGAACCATGAAGGAGCAGTTTCTATTCCTAGTAATGGTCTTCCTACAGCAGTTAGTGCCCTGCGTTGCCTGGTGAGAGAACTGGGTTCGGTTCCCATTCTGAGTCACTTAGTTCCCGGGAGAGATGTTGGCTATGAAACCTGGATCTGCTGCACCCTAGAAGTCATAACGCCACGCAGGAGCACAAAAGCACCTAGAACAGTGGTTCCCAACCTGGGGGGTGGGACCCAATTGGGGGAGGGTGCCAAAGATTCCAGGAGGTCTATGAGGCTTCAGTAATATTGAGGCCATTTAGCCCCCTGTGAGCTCCATGCCAGGTGTAGCAGCCTTGAGCTCTGTGTCAGCTGGAGCGGAGGAGCAGCCCTCAGCCCCATACTGGCCAGGCAGCTGGCTGGAGAGGAGCAGCTCTGTGCTGGTGGGAGCCTGGAGCAGCCCTGGTCAACCCACCAGAGCCTGTCTCCATTACCCTCAGTCCATGAAGGATGGGAAGAGGTGGGGCCGCACAGGTCATACAATGGCAGCTACTCCAGGGAAGGTTTAGCTTCTTACTCAGGTAAGAGTAATTTATTATTATGTAATTTAGTGTTATTATCATTCTATGCGTTTATAGGGGTTATGTGTGTTAATGGCAAGGAAGGGGTGGGCCGGGAAGGTGGGGATATCGAAGAGCACTGACGTTTGAATTTGTTGAGTATAGTAACTGTGTAGTAAAGTTGAGAATTGAAACACATATTGCAGTGAAACCTCAAGAAATCTATAAAGCACAGTTCCAATTTAGCCTTCTCTAGCCTGCTTTCTCTTAACCACTTTTCAGTTCCCTTCCACTGTTTCTCCATAAATCTCTCTCTCTACGCATTTATGGCAGAAACAAAAAAATGCAAAACTCCATATGCCATTCCCGCTGTATTTCTGCACAGGCAGATGAAGAAAGAAATGTCAGCCTGTGAATCTATTTTAAAAGCTCCCACAGTATATAAAACAAACTCCTCAAATGCCCCAGAATTTGTGTTTTATAAAGCTCTGTGTCATGAGCCATAGTCCCCATCTGATCTGTAAATGAATCACTCTCCCATTTTAAACAATTCTGACCATTTGAATTACCACATCTGGAACTGTTCCTCTGCCTGTCTCTCCCTCTGCGTGCTGAGCAATCGCTTGGATTTCTTTCAGATACTTGGCCAAAAATGGCCGAAGTGACCTATGCAGATCTGAAGTTCATGACACTGGAGCAGCCCAGGAACCAGGAGCCTCATGAAGGTAAAGCAAAAAGTAACAGAGGTGGGGTGGACCCTTACATGGCAAGCTTGCTTACTTAGAATGCAGTATTCAGTGCTGTCCCTCTGCACATGACACTGATTAGATCGCAGCTAGAAAACTGCATTCCGCTCCGGGATCAAAAATCTGTTGACAAATTAGAGGGACTAAAGAGAAGAGGAACTAAACTGTTAAGAAGCTGGAGGGGTTGATTTTCATAAAAGAGTAGAGGAGCTAAGACTCCTATTATCCCCCTATACATGCAAGTGCTTCCACTGAAATCAGTGGGGCTGAAGCCATTTGGATGGCATGGAGTGTAGAATTTGGTCCTTAGTATATATCTCTTAGCTAATCAATTAATAATGAGGGAATATGACTATCTATAAGTATTTGAAGAGTTTATACATCAAGAATGCAGAGGAACTCTTTATGCAGGGGCAAATGGGACTAACTAGGAGTAATGGGATGAAGTTAAATAAAAAGGGACATTTTGGGATTAGATATTAGGCATCAATTCCTAGAGGTCAGAGAAATAGTCTTCCCAAGGGAAATGATGGATTATTATTTGGTTATTTAAAACTGAATTTAACAGGGCAGTTACGAATATTCTGTAGGGAACAATTTTGGATTTTCCCCCAACGGATGGAACAGATGGTTGGAAAAAGACCTTTCAGTCTTTAACTTCAGTGTCTGTTCAAATAATTCTGTGTAGCTTCACAACAGAGCTCTATGTGTGGTTGATCCCTGTTCTGTAGGGTATAAACAGTTTTTAAAGTGCTTTGGAACCATTCAGGATTAAAGGTGCTAGAGGAACAAAGAATTACTCTAACATCATCCAACTGGATCTTAATTTATTAATTTACAAGACTGAGGAACACTTTCCTGGAGGGAATTCTCTGTCATTAGCCAATCTGGTGGCTACCTCACAACCAGCCCTCAGAAGGATCCCTGGATCTTAGACATAGAGTAAAAAGTCAGACTCTGTGCTCTAGGGTGCTTTACCTTAAAGTTGGTAATGAGGGATGGTTAATCCAGATATTAGATTGTTTGGATCCCAGAGTTATTTCACAGGGTGCCATAAGCATCGCATAGATATTCTAGTAGAGACTCTTCATCTTTGGTAAAAAGAAATCAGAGAAATAAATGAGAGCTCAATTTATTAAAGTGTGTGTAGGCAATGCATGCATATCTGCATTTGCATATGTATGTGTGTCTCCATATTGCTTGGATGTGCCTATAGATTTCCATGTATGTTTATGTTTGTGTGCTCTATGTGCATCTGTGCACCTATAAGTGCACTGTTTGAATGGACATGTCTGTGTTTATATGGCAAAGAGTTTCAAAAATGACTTTGAATGTCCATTTTTGGGGGTGGCCAATTTGAGACATCTTTAACGGGTCCTGATTTTCAGAGGGGGAGTGTTTCAGAGGCTATTTTCTGAAAATTAAGCCTCTTCACAGTGTCTCAAGTTGAACACTCAAAAATGGAGGCACCCAAAATCACTGACCACATCTGAAAATCCTGGCCATGTTTTAGATGCATACATATGTTTTTGGTTATAAATCCATATGGGGGAGTGGTAGGAAGAGGGGGGTGTTCTTGCATGTGTACATTTCCATGTGTCCATATGTTAGAGTCAAGTACATCCTATTCTGTCCATCTCAATGATTTGAATCTAACCATACATATAAATGCCACTGGGTACCTCTGTCTCCATGGTCCATGCAGTCCTTGGCATCTGTCTGCTGAAGAGGAGGCCAACCAGTTGCACAAGGATTATGGCAGTTTTTGTAATGTATTACTGTGACCTGGACTGAACCCATACATTCATTTCAAATAGCTGCCCCTTCGTCAGATGGGAATGACTTGCAGTCACTGCTGATGTGGGGCTATGTATAAACTGGTGACACAGAGGTGAGAGGATCCATATTTTTGTGCATTCCCTTCCTTTTCTTTATCTCAGAATCTCCCACTCCATCTCCTTATTGGCGACTTGCAGCAGTGATTCTTGGGATCTTCTGCTTGGGTTTGCTGGTAACAGCTGGGGTCCTGAGTGTCAAGTGTAAGTATCAGCAGGGAAGCTGAGCTAAGAATTCAGTGTGAACCACTAAAATGTTTTGAAATAAATTAGAGAGAGGAAATGCAGTCTTGTGGTTCAGACACAGTTTGGGGATTAGAGGAGCTGGAAAATATTCCTTGCTGTGAAAGCTTAATCTAATCACTCAATCTCTCTGTGCCTCAGTCTAAGTCTTTGAACAGGCTTTGAGGGAGCTGGGGTGTGAAAGCTTAATTTTTCCATTCTTCCATTCTGTCTGTGAAGGTCTTTGCCATCCTGTGAAGGTGGCATGTGGCTTCCGATATGATGAAATTGTGCAGTTTGTTCAACATATATACATATGCAAATATGATATTTGATATTAAATGGAACAATTTCATTCTAGTTGTATTGTGAATTGAAGTCATTCAGGTATCCCATCTAGTGAGTGAATGGCATGGAAATCTCACCCAGAAAAGAGAATTTCTGGCAAAACTCACCCAGCAGGTGGAGTTTCTCCAAGCGAAGAACCTAAACCTTTCAGAGACTGTGCAGCAACTAGCAAGCTACAAAGGTAAAATTTTCTGTGGAGTATTTGATGGTAAAGCTGGACAGGAAATGTTTTTTTCCATCTGACAAGAGTTTTTGAAAAAATGTTTTCATCCCTAATAGGGATGGAAAAATTGAAATCTAGAAAATTTGAATGAACCAATAAACTGAAAAAAAAATTGGATCAGGTCACATCAAAACATTTGTTTTGATATCAACCTTTTAAAATTGTTGTTAAGCTTTTAAAAATATAAATTACTAAAATCTGTAAACAAAAAATGAAAGTCTTCATTTAGAAAATGTTGAAATGGGCCATTTTGACAATTTCAAAACTTTTTTCAAAAGATTTTTGAATCCTCAAATTTATCCAAACCAACCCTTTCCTGTGAAAAGTTTTGGTTTTGACAAATCAGCATTTTCCAGGGAAAAGATAATTTTGTCAGAAAATTCCTGAGTAGCTCTACTTGTTGGTGAATATGTTGATCTCAGGACAGACTCATTCTACTATGTGGCAATGAAAACCTTAGCGTGAGCATCACAGCTCTCTACTGGATGAGAACTGAACTCCTCGGCTGTTTCAACAGAGCCTATGCTGGACATTTTTCTATCCCTCATGTGGTTAGAGTTTGGGCTTTTCATGAAGGAAGATCTGAATTTGTTAGTATATGGTCACGATCTGTGTATGGAAAATCTATCAGTCTACCTCACTTTTATTTTACAATATAAAAGGGGAGCAAGGGAGAAGATTGAACAACAGTTTCTGTGGTTATCCCCTCTGTAATAGGCTGCATCTAAATTGAACACAAAATAGCAGCTGGCTTCTACGCTGAAAATCAGATCAAATCATAAGGGTTAAATGTTCCACAGTTCCACTCTAATTGTCATCCATCATGAAATCCTGAAAAGCCAAGGCTGGCAACTACGAATTGCCATACAAATTATACTGGCAACTATGACATTTCTAGTTTCCTAAGGATTTGTAGCAATATAAAATTGTTCTGTGAACTGCAGATGGCGGAACCGTTATGCAAAAAGAAACCATCATCCCAAAATGAGAACTGAGCTCCTTGAATCTTTTCTAAACTCTCCAAATAGTTTTGGGCACTTTTTTCTTTAAAACAAAGAACAAAACAAAAAACCCACCACAATTCTGGCACATGTTTGTATGCCAGAATTGGACCTCCCACAGTTCTGCAAAAGAAAGACTGTTTTCATTATTGTATTGCCAACCAGAAGCAGGAATTTTGCAAACTTATTTGGAGGATTCTGCACGAGGGCCAGATAAACAATCCAATATTTTGATTGCTTCTTTCTAACTTCGCTATTGAACCAGAGTCTCAGTTTGGTGTTCAAGGGGAAATCAGCTAATGAAGTTATAAGGCAGAAAGGAATAAACACAGTCACTGATGATAAGGGCTTCTTCTTAAGGAATAATGTCTCTGACTTTCTCCTGCCTTACACCTTGTGCCATCATCTACACCTGTACAAAAAAAGTTCAAAGTGTGTATGAAATGTCACCAAATTAGAATGGTAGCACAGGTGTAATTTACTTCATAATGTGTAAGGCAGAGGAGAATGAGGCCCAATGTTTAGAACAAGAAATCAGAATAATAGAGCTACAAATCATATAATAAAATAATAAGACAACAATTCTGTTTAATGGCAATTTTGAGGTTTCAAAATTTGTTTTCATTCCACACTGAAACAAAAATAAAACCTTTTGGATATTTTCATGATAGTGGATTTGGGTCAGTGTCCGTTGTCAGGTCAAAATGTGAAGAGGTGTGTGTAGCCTGCTGGTCAGGGCACTGATGTGGGAGATCCAGGTTCAAGTCCCAGAGTGATGAGGGATGAAAAACTTTCCTATGAATCAGGCACTATGGGGACTTGATCCTGGGTATCTGATGTGTGCGGCCATTGCCTTAACCACCAGCCTATACAGCACAAGGAAGCCGCTCTTAAAAAATCTTCCCAATGCAAACCTTGTTGAAACTGCTACATTTTCACAAAACATTTCAATTTTGATTAAGCAGCATATTTCAACAAAACTTCAGTTAGTCTCAAATGTTCCTACCAGCTCTAAGAAATAAATTAACACACACACACAGAGTAAATAAAAAACTCCCATGGTAGGCCTCTGCCCCTTTGTGAGCGGAACCCGACCTGCCCAAAGGCTGTCAGGAGCAGCCTTCTTTCATACCCTTCTTCAGACATGGGTGCAAGGTGAAGGGGGAAAACAGGCTGAAGTTAACTCCTTCTTCTCTGGGGAAGAGATAGTGCTTTTGCACTCTGTCACAGGGTCATTGTGCTGCTGCATGTACTGACTCGGATGAGACATAAACTGAGGGCCTCATTGCTAGTGTGCATTTCACTATTTGTGAAAACAGGTATGTTAGCCCTGGTAGATCTAGTCAAATGATCTAGATGCTGCTATTGATAAGCACGGTGATATCATATTTTATTTTCAAGGCCAAAGATGCAGCCCTTGCTCTGAGAACTGGCTACAACACGGAGAGAACTGTTACTTCTTTTCTACCAAATGGAAAACTTGGCAGGAAAGCAAAGCTCTTTGCTCCTCTCTGGCTTCCAGATTTCTTAAGATAGAGAATAAGAAAGAGCTGGTAAAGATGCATTTTTCTCTTACTTTAAAGGTATTTTTTATTTCTAATTTTCAGTTGGTTGGAAGCGAAACCCAGGAGATGGTGCTCAGACTCACATATATAGGAACAAAGAGCCAGATCCTTTTTCTGGTGCAAATCAGTGTAACTCCACTGACTTTAGTGGATTATGCTTATATACACCCGTCAAAGGACCCAGGCCATAGGACTTGCCCTACCAGATAAGACCCAGCTGTTCTATGTATTTCCTTATCACACCTCATACCAAACTTCAGTAGATCATTTAGCAGTTTATTTTCATATCCAATATCCAGCCATATTGGAACATATTGGTCCTTCTACACTTGGCTGGCTTTCCATCTCTTGCATTATTGAATTAGAAAATTAGTCAGTCCAGCTTGTCATCCCGCCTCCTGACCTACCAGATCAAAACACCCAGCCCATCTCATTTCCTGACCCCCCTGATACCAGATGAAGCAGCATGTAATACATTATGCTTCAAAGGAAACCAAGAAAGGTTTGTTGCACCTCACCGGGCAGGCAAAGATGTTCATTGTGGGAAAAGTTCCTCCAAAACTCCAACTGGTGCAATTTAAACCCTGAAGCATGTGATTTGATTACTCTTATTTTTGGTCAGCCTAACAAACACGACCAGACACTGCTCATCTCAAGGGCTAAAATCTTTCACTTCCCTTTTGCATGCAGAGTTTGAGGGAAATAATTCTTCCAGGCACAGAATGTGATCCTGGGAGGTGTGGAGCCAATATTATTGAGGGCACTCAGCACCTCCCCACTCCTGGCCTGTGAAATAGAGCTAACTGCTGGGACTGGAAAACCCAAAGCAGCTTTGCTTGCAAAACAAGCCTCTGTTAAAGACACCGGAAACCAATGAGTTCCCTTTCTCTCTGTGCCTAACTCATAGCTTTCCAGTTACGGCCAGCTGTGGAAAGGATGTGATTCAGAGCTTTGCTTATGTTTCCATACAGGATTTCATATTAAGATCAGCACAGTCTTATAGCTCCTATTCTTTCTGGATTGCCTTATCCCGCAAAGGAGCTGACGGATCCTGGTTATGGGAGGATGGCACAGCTTTCTCCACTGACCTGTAAGTCTCTGCACGGCTAGAAACAGTTCAATTTCTAGGTATGAAGCAAGAAGAAGTGATCCTTAATTATGGGTTCACTCGCTCACTCACCCAACCTCCTCGTCATCCACCATTCACACACCCACCAGGTACAGACAGACTGTACTTGATAGCTGACTTACCTTAGTGCACTTCTACTTCAAGTTCAAAGGGGTGGCACTGCTTGGGCTGATAGAAGGCTGCGTAGTGATTTATACCACATGAAACTGGCTGTGAACTCTGACTTTCTCTTCCAGGTTTCATATCCCAGAAGCCAGCTCCAGTCTTTACCCAATCTGTGTGTCGATTCAAGATGCAAGTGTTAATGCTGCAGAGTGTGCGTCATACAAGTTCTGCATTTGTGAGAAAATGGCTGATCCGGTGGGGACTGCCTGATGGGGCTACTCAGATAGGCAGAGGGGTGCAGGTCTCCAGAGAAAGACACATCCGGAGATGCTGCTGTCTGGACACCACCTCTGTCTCTAGCTTTTGAAATTGTGACAAAGAAAATACAGGTGAGCAATCTGAGCTCACTTGTCAAGGTTAATTTTAGGGATCAACAAAACTGTACTTTATTGTCCTCGGCACACACGAGCCAGTCCTTTAGATTCATCCTTGAGCCTTCCTCCTGCAGCAACTTTCCACCTCTTCTTCACTCAACAATATTATCAACCCTCACACCTTCCTGTTTCTCAGTGAGCCCCATCAGAATCCATCCTCAATGCCTGCCCTTTGCTGATGACCTACACCTATTGCAAAATCAGAGAGAAAAACAACAGGGAAAGATGTAGAGATATGTTGCATGTAGAGAACCTGCTGTGGAAGATGGGAAGGTGCGATGGGGTCAGTGCAACCCAAAAAACAGTGCAACCCAAACACTGTGGGAGCTCTGTGCTCTCTTCACTCTCTAGCCTGGTTTGTCCCTTACAATGCCTTGCTAACAAGCAGTGAACCTCTCCAGGAACTGTTTTCATCTAGTCCCACAGCACTGCAGAGCCCCACACCCAGCTAGATCGCATGAATGTTAACCTGGGTTGCCTCTCACTCTGTGATGCTGTCAGCAAGCTACACTTACACAGCCATTTACAGGCAGAGACACCCCCAAGTGAGTAATATGAATGCCTTGCCTAGCCACTCATGACAAACCAACAGTAGAGACACAGCAGCCAGTTATCCCCCTCCCACAGTTTGTAAGAACTGCACTAAAAACAGTCTGTCCCCAAAATTATATTGCTAGGTCTGCTCCCCCTCTTTGTGGGAAAGAAATGGAAAAGCTTTTGTTACTGAGCTAAGATTTCTGGACACTGCAATTCGAGACCACACTAGTTGAGATAACAAATAAGTTTGTTAACAACAGGAAAATAGATGTTAAGTGGCTATAAGTGGCAAATGTAAAGAGATTAAAAGTAGTTACCGAATGAAATAAATGTCAGACCGCAGTCTAAGTTCTATTCGCTACCAATATTTGAATTAGCAATGTCTCATTCTCATTAGCTGATAGAAGCAGTTTTATAAATGCAGGCTGGGCAACCTTCCCTGCCTGGGACTCCCTTCCCCACTTTAAAAACCCTTTTGTCTTCCAGCTGATCCTGCAGGTGTTGAGTTGAGGAGAGAGAGAAGCCCCGTGATGATGTCATGCATATAGTCTTATAGTCTGTTTGAAAGTGCTAGAACAGTCAAGTGACTTTTGGGGTCATCCTCATGGATCAGTCAACCTCTACTGTGAACGTGCTTCCTACAGTGAACCCTTCACTGTAAACAATTCTTGTTAGTGGAATCTATTCTTGAATGTGTGAGAGAGCCATTAACGCTGGCTGGTGACTCCTCGGATGTGCCTGAAAGGCTGTTTGTGGGTTGCATGCTCAACAACGTTTCATAACCTCACATACAATGGTAGCACATACAATCCAACAAAATATTAATGTTCAGCAGATCAAGACTTTTAAAATAATACCAAACAAGTCATACTTTGTACAGAACATATCATAATCATGTGACATTAGTGTATATGGGGCTTGGGAGTGTAGTTTCAGACAGAGTGTAACAGAAGGTCCCCCAGTGCTCCCAGCTGATACACCAAAGAATCAGTTTGTAAGAGGCCCACTCAATTTCTGTAGAGTGTAAGTTTGCATTTGAAACAAAATTAAAGGAGTGAAGTGAAGTAAATTCAATGAGGGCAGAGTTAGGCCAACCCTGAGTTTTCTGGAGGAAAAAAAACCAAAACCACTCTTTAGGTATTCAGTGTTGTCCACTCTCACGATTTTATTGTCAGTCTTGCAATATGTAATATTTGGCCCTGGCTGCTGGAATCAAAAAGATTTTAATAGAATCTCTTCTTTAATTTGAAAAAAAAAAAAAAGAGAATAAATAAACCCCATGGTAACCGAGAAAAGCTTGAAAACATGACCAGAGATCACCCTAAAGGTTTAGAAACCGGAAAGCAAATACAAAGAACCCAAAATTTATTTTAAAAAAACCTCATGATTTTGAGGCCTGACTCATGACTTATGAATGCTTTGGGTTGGCAGTACTGGGTACTAATGAGCTATTCTTGTACTGCTTCTGGTAGTTATGGAAGAAATGCAGTATCCATGAAGGGCAACTTTATTGGTATGCATCTAGTCTGCTTAATAGCTCCCCCAAATTCAATTTTCTAGTCTGTCCACTATGATTTTTCCAAACTCTATAAATATTGATAGTGATAATTTGTGTAATGTGTGCTTTTTGGATAGCCACTGTGCCTGATGCCCTCAAGGGTCAGAAAATTTGTAAGCAGAGGGTCTCTGGCTTTGAAAAGCCCTACCACTGCAGAACCCTTCGTGTGACAGTTGCGGAGTGAGTGGGGCAGGGCAGGGTTGGCCTGTGCTCAAGTCTTCCAGGTCAGTCCTAGCGTCAGGGTGATAAGTGTAGTGGCCGGAGTCAGTATGGTGACCCTGGTCTATAAGGTTGCTTGGCCTAATAGTCAAGTGGGGTAGGCTGCCACCTAGGGGCAGGTGGTAGCTGGAGTAGAAGGATTCAGTCCCTCCCTACTCTACTAGGTCCCAGCTGAGGGCCCTGACAGTGATGGAGGGTTCCACCACTGGGTCACTGGGGATCCAGCCAAAACTCTCTGACAACTCATGGGGTAATGTCAACCATCCCTCTCTGCAGGATCCTGCCTACCCTGACTTCTGAAGCTGCAGTCTGGGCATCATCAGGGTCTCCAGATCCCTCTGTGAGCACAGCACTCTGTGAGTCCAGGCTCCATTGGTTGTCTGCTGTCTCTGGGGCAGTTGACAGAGTTCCAGCATCTCCAGCTCCCACAGCTTGATGCTCCTGTGGTTCCCAGGCAGGTCCTTCATCCTCAGTGTTCAGCCTCAAGTCAGATGAACTGCTCCCTTTTATACTAGAGTACTATGAGTAGGCCCAGTAGAATTGAGGGGGTTTGGCTTCCTCAGCCCACAATGTAGAGTTATTCCTTCCCCATCCAGTGCAGGGTGAGTGTACCCCATCACAGTGACCCACACACATTTGCTACTCTTTGAGAGACTGAATGGGCAAAGGTGAGATAGAGTCATGGATTTCTTATCTCCATTTCACTGATCAACTCCAAAGCTGTTTGGAAACACCCATGCAAAGGAATGAGACTCTGTCAACAGCAACTCTGGCTAGTTCCCCATGTGCATATTTAACACCCTCTGATGTACTCAGTGAAAACTAAGATCTGAGGTCAGGGGAGGCAAAGAAAGGTGAGGGCCATTCTACTTTTGTACCAAGCCAAAGAAACAAAGAAGGCTGTGTTCTTCCTCAAAAGTGCTGTCTCGGAATGACTGGTGAGGGACATATGTGGCTCAGAAGAGGTATGAGGTGACTGTTACAGGCATTGTACCATTCTAATGTCCAATATTTTATGCTGTGATGAAAAAAGGGGGTCTTAACGCTGCTCTCAGACTGAGACTGACTCAATTTTGAGTATGGAGCCAGGTTTCACAACACTAGCAACAGAGTGTCTCTTGCTGCCCTGTCATATAGCAGCCCAGCAATATTTTAATTTTTACATCTATAACTAGGCCTCAACCCCCAGTGATTATCAGGTGCAGGAGCCCATCTCCCTGCAGAGCTAGATAGCAACTCAGAAGATAGGCCTCAGCATTCCTAGAAAGAGTTGTTACAGGGAAGAAATTGCATCAGCTTTGGGAATGAAACGAGTTCTCATGGCCTTTCTAGCAGCAAAGAGTCCATCCCTGCAGGGATCCATGGAGGCAATAGTCCAGAGTCTGTGGTACTCGTATAGGAAAGTTTTAGAGATGGAATGAGATTAAGCGGGAGTCAAATGTCATTGGGGATGAGTTTCTCCTAGGAAGCGTGGGAGGAAAAGGAGATCTACTGAAGTCCAACAATTATAGTGTCTGCAGTGACTCTTAAGCTAGGACACAGGTCTCCTCGCCAGCAGCATCAGTGGCAATGTCTCTCCCACCAGGCTGTATAGCAGCCAGGCAATGCTGTTAATATGATCATGAAGCCAGGCCTCAGGTGTCTTTAGCAGCAGAGTGCATCCCCATGTGCTCTCGACAACAGCTTGGTGATGATGTTAGTGCTACAGCTGGAGTTGGAGTCAGGGTCTCTGATGCGCATCGGCTGACCTGAAAGGGGAGACCATAATTTGGGCAGGTGTTACGTGTAGCAGGAAGGAATGACGTTTTGCACATGGAGGATAGGAGAGTCTAAGCAGCTGATGTCAGAGCACTGGCAGCAGAGGAGGCTCTAATAGGACCATGTAACTTCTGTGGGATGAGAGAAGACACAAGAGGGGGCTGGTGTGTGGAGCCAGTAGGGCAGGAGCCAGTAAGAGGGTGCTGGTGTGCTGGGCCTAGGGAGGAGTTGGTTTATTGGAGCCAAAAATGGGATGGATTTGGGGGCCAGCAGTGAGGCAGGGGTCACTTAGTGGGGCTTGTGTGGGGAACTAGAGTTGGGGAGAAAATAGTGAAGGGGGGCTGGTGTTATGGGCCAGACTCTGGAGGTGACAGAGAGGGGGGATGAGAGCTTGGGATGAGTCAGAGACAGAGAGAGGGGCTGCAGTTATAGGCCAGCTCGGAGGAGGGTGCTGTGTTTAATGTCTCCTCCTCCATGGCTTCTTGTAAGCTCTTCCCAGCCTGGGAAGATGCCCAGGAAGCCAGGCCCTGGTGCCCATCCACACCCTCACCATGTGAAGTGGGCTGCCCTCACCCACAGGCTCCAGATGGCATTCCAGCCACATGTGGACCTTTTGCTGTCCAGTGGTGGGAAAGCCTTTGTGGTGCCTCCATGGCACAGATGCAGGGGCAAGTCTCCAAAGCTCCTGCAGGAGCCCAAGTGACAAAGGGACCCTCCTGCTAGAGCCTGAAAGTATCCCTAGTGCTTCTCAACAGATGGCAGCAGTCAGGGACCACGCTGCTTCCCAGGTGCCTGGAAGAGGTCACTGGTGGCAGTTGGACCAAAGCATTTACAACTAGAGAGCGAAAGAAATGGGGATCATGAGGAGATTCTTCCTTTCTCTGATTTGTGATCCATGTGAAGGGAATATTATGGTCCGTGGTTTGCTAGTCACCATGACAATAAGAACAGTGACTGTATTATCTGATTGACTTCTATGATCATATGACTGACTCAGTGGATGTGGGGAAAGCAGTGGACGTGATAGACCTTGACTTTAGCAAAGCTTTTGATATGGTCTGCCACAATATTCTTGCCAGCAAGTTAAAGAAGTATGGGCATAGGTGGAGTTTGACTGCTTAATTTTGGGGAGCAAGGGATAAGGGAGGTTAAATTGTCCCATGGGGGGAGCTTGATCACTCCATCCCCCTTACAGGCCGGGGGGGTCTTGCCCCAGGCCAGAGCTGGGAAGAGAACTCAGGAGTCCTGGCTCAGGTTGCTAGCCCACGCTGCTCCCACAGGAAGCTCGGCCCCGCTCACCTGCCTCCTTCTCACTCCTCCAGAAAATGACCTCAGCCAGGGGGCCACCTGCCTCCCAACTGCACCCTTCAACATCTGGGGAGCAGCCACCCTTTCACACCAGGTCAGGCAGTGTGCATAGAGCTTCCCCCACCCTCAGGCTTCCCTGAGCTGCCTCCGTTGCCCATGGCCTGGGCTCACCTGAGCAGGTGGGCTGTCTGGCCAGTGCTCCTGGTCCATGGCATCTGCTTTCCACCCCTGGGAACCTGCCCCCCATGCCCAGCATGCTGGGCCCCGGCTCCAGGAGGTGGTGTTCCGGGACTGTGGCTGTCAACTAGACATCAAGCCATTGATCACTACCTGTTGAGCCCAATTATCTAGCCAGCTTTCTATCCATCTCATAGTCCATTCATCCAACCCATACTCATGGGCGGAGTTTGGGGGAGGTATGATGGTTTTTTAGTTGAACAAAATGCAAATTAATGATAAAAACATATATGTACACAACTGTGTGATACCTAACGTAAGAGGCAAAGCCTACTGGAATCCAACTGTTCCCCTTATTTCCACCCTTCACAGCAGGTATCATGGTATTTGAAAATGATAATCCATTAATTGGACAGTCCAATATTTTCAATCTGAGTACACTACAAAAGAGAGGGGAGATAAGGGAATCTGGGCGTGCCCTACTCCACCGGTTCTGAACCATAGCCCTTGGAAGCAGTAGCCCTTGTACAGAGCTCAATATCCCTAAATGTGCTCCCTGGGTCACTTCCTAACTTGTCTCAGTCCTTCTGGTGGCATCTCCGGCTGGACGTGGGGTCCCTCCTATGTTTCCTGCTCATCCATCCGCTGAGTCTCCTTCACTGGCTTGGCAAGCTTAGCTCCCACAGTCAATAGGCTTCTAGTGCCTTGCTTATGAGGCTCGATCCTGGCGGCCTGGAGCCCGGGTGGTTTCCAGGAAGGAGGCTACTGCCTCTGAGTGCTCTCCTCCACAGTCAGCCCAGTCTCAGCTGAGTCACTTCCTTTAAAATGCTCCCTCCACAGGGACCATGCCCAGCAGAGGTATAGGGGCGAGACTTCCTGTTCCTAGAGAGGCTCCTTAACCCTTACTTTGCCAGCCCGGGGTTGATACATCCCAGCACATAGCCCCTTTCATAGAGAGGGGCCAAGCTGTCCTGTTCACCAGCTGCCCTCTCTTTTTCAGATTGGGGCATGTATAGCCCTGGATTTTCCAGTGGTGCCTGCTGACACCTTGGCTGGGCCTCCTGTGCTCTGCTAGGTTGCTCTTTACTTGACAATTTCCTCACACTCCTTCCCCTGACCCCACTACTGCTGGGGAGGACAGGTAAAAATCCTCACCATTTCTCGTCAGGACTTGAGACTCCAGCACAATGACATTGATTTGATCCCTCCAGCTCAGGGTTCCCCATGCAATGAGATTCTCCACTGTGCTGTGGTCAAGAGCTTAGACCTGCTGGAAGTAAGGAAGCAAGGCCTTAGGCCTCATCACCGTGCCCCAGAGTGTAAGGAAGCCCCTACCCTAGTTCTGGTTTTAGTGACAGTTATCAAAGGGTTAGAAACTCTAGAAAAAAAGCCTGTTAAATTCCTATGGGAGATGCCAGTTTATTTTGGATCTTCTGCACGGCCCCACAGGAGACATGGAAGTCGAAGGAGTAGAGTCAAGAGACATCATTGGAAGAAAAGCACAAACCCAGTCATGAGCTGGATAGAATTGAGGGGAAAGTGCCCCTGGACATTGCATATTAATTCAATGGGTACCACAGGAGCAGATGGTGACCAGATTTTGTTTTTACAGGGCAAATTTCTTAGTGTCATCACAGCAGTGTGTGAGATAACAGAAATGGATGGAATAGAAATGGAAGAGATGGTGCACGGCCTATGATTTGGACATGCTCAGGGTGGACTGGGTTCAGTGCTAGGAGGTTTTAGAGATGGTATGAGATCCTGTTGAAAGAAAAGGTTAGCAGGGCTTTTGTCCAGGAGTCTGGGAGGATATGGAGATGGGTCATGAGTGTTCATCATTCAGGGAACACGTGGAAGGAGGATACCTGTTTCTGGTCCACATTTCCTTCCAGATTCTCTTTCCCTTATATTGTGCCTTAATGATGACCCTGAGACCAACCCAGCTTTCTCTGAATGGGGCCCTATTTTTCCACCTGCCTGCCTCCACACTGAACTGTGAAAACATTAGCACCCAACACAGTGTGGGGACTTCAGAATCCAGATGATACCTATTGAAGCTCTTGGCTTGAGTTCCATCCCTGGTGCCATGTTCACAAAACTGCACAGACGACAGTATCCTTACAATCTCCCTTTCCCTGTGTCCCAGATTGACTCTTCCTTCATGATCCACACTTAAAAAGAGAATAAGGCCCAAATCCTTTCTTCACTTACAATATTGCTTTGTGTTTGGTGATGGAGAATTTAGCTCAGCTGAGCTCAGCACCATTCTCTGCGTGATCTGCTTCCTAGGAAGAGATGGGCAAACACAGGCTGCAGATTTCTTGTGCAGAAATCAGATTTTTTTCCTTTCTGCACCAAACACTGGGGCAGCAGCTATGCAACCCATAGACGCTCGTATTTGCAAGTACACTGTGAAAGCACATATCTCAATGTACACCTGCTGGTACTGGGTGCATACTATTGCAGAATAATTACTAATTTCCCATAGATCAATAAAATAATAATATAAGATACCCAATATGTCAAACAAAGGATGAGAGAGCAGTACTAGGAATTCCAGTTCCATAATTCTCTCTGCCCTCTACAAGATCCACACAGGACTTTATAGACTATGTGAACATCAGGAATTCAAAACCATGTAGAAAACACTGATAAAAAAGCACTGTTCATCCATATCTCATAAGGGCTACTGAAGAAAACAAATAAATTAAAATAAGGAAAGGTAAATAAAGAACCAAATCACAGTTTAACCATCCACCCAATCCCAAGTCTCATAAAGTACCAGCTGGGTTAATTTCTTTTTGTGTTATATCAGCTAGACAGATCCTGAATTGCTTTATCTTGAGTACCAGAGAAGAATTTAGATTGATTTTCTTTACTGCAAATAGCTTTTTAAACATTATAACATGCAGTAACACAAGTGTCCAGGCTGTCCCTACAGGGAAATCTGCATGGATTACATTTGTGTCCCCAGCAGTTCCACACAAAAGCCAAACGCTTTTTAAAAATTAGACTTAGTTGTAGCCACTGAATTTCTCCTAAAATGTCTGTGAACTTGTTGCAGAGGTAGGTTCTATATCAATTTTTTTTAAAGGAAGATTTTCTCCAGAGAAAAATGACTCTTTGCCAGCCCTTGTTTGTTGTCTGTCTTAAGAAGTCCTGAGCGCTGAGGAAGGTAAGAATCTTTACCAGATTCAGTCAGAGGCCAGAGTCAGAGGCCAGAATTCAGAATAAATGTGATAACAGTGTTCTCCAGGTTGCAAGCAATTTTCTGGCCAAAGGCTGATATTTTTATCCTTGGAAAGAAGACATTAGTGATAGATTTCAACATATTTCTGCATTCTTCAGTGATGGAGCAATTTACTCTGGGGTAGATGGTCCCAAACCTAAACCCCCCACACCAAATGCCCTCACTCTCCTGACTGTGGCTTTCCCTCCTAGTTCTCATCCCTGGTGTCTGGCTCACCTTGCATTCTGCTTCTGATCCTTGGTCCCCGACTTGGCCTTACCTCCCAGCACTGACTCCTGGCTCTTGCCTTGCCTCAACTCCTGACTCTGACCTTGGATTGAGCCACTACTCTGATTCCTGATGGCTGACTCTGGCTCTAGCCACTAAACTGTTTGCTCATAACCCGGCCCTGACAATGCCCCAGGAGGCTTCATTTGGAAGATGAATAGCTGTGAAGGATGCATTAACCTGAAATGATAAATTCATTCTAATTTCTCTTTTCTAATTATATAAATGTAACATAAAAAAATAAAAGATGTTTAGCTTGCAAAGTCAAGTCTGTAGAAGTTAGGAAATGCCAGAATTCAGGTTGCCTGTGCAACCGTAACTATAAGTGATGCTTTTATATTTTAGTTCCCAATTTCAGTGTCCACCAGGGCAGCTTTGCACCCATTCCCCAGTGCAAAGCTTTGCAGTGTAAAGCTCCTGAAAGATCTGCACTCTGCATAGAGGAATCCTCTGGTTAAATAGAGCCACTGTAGTGGTTCCTGTCCCACGCACATTCCCACATGCAGCTAATTGAGATTGGGGAAGAGAAAGCAAGTCTGGGTCATCCTATGCCCTGGCAATCCCCAGGCACCAGAATGGCTCTTTGGGGCTGTTGATAGAGAAGACAGTTTAGAGTGATTCTGAGGTTGTTCTAATCTGGACTGAGCCAGCATAGAACCTGCCGCAACATTAAACCATTCAAATCACCTTTGTCCCTCCCACTCAGTGTTGTGCTGAATGCAGTTTGACTGGAATGGAGGACCAGTCCTTGTGTAAACATTTATATCTGTGCAACCATGTTGTACAAAGACCAAAAAAAAAGTTGAATTATGGCCCCAATTTTCTTCTCATTTAAACTGGGTTCACACTTGTATAACTCCATTGACTTCCACAAAGTTACTCAAGATTTACACTGTAAGTATATTTTTGGGGGTTTGGGCATTCAGTTTTTCCATCAAAAAATGTTTTTTTGCCCCCCACAAAAACCAGACTTTTCACAAGAAAAAAAAGTCATTTAGTTGAAAGCCCAGTTTTCTACTGACAAACAGTTTTGATGGAAAAGTTTCAAAACTGAAAGGTGATTCAGGTTGTAGATGTATACATACTCAATGGATTAAATTCTTTCTTTGGATCCATAGACTTACACCAGGGATAAATCTGACTCTGGAAATGTAAATATTAAATTTTGTTGTTAGTTTTCTGACTTAGTCATACATCATATATCTATATCATCCAACAAAGCTTGGTAATAATATTTATGTTTGCACTTATGTTCTGTGGATGGAGACTAACGCTTGGGACTGCAGATCCAAAGTTTTTTTATTCATTGTTGTCTGTCAGCTAATCTTCTGTTATTCTTTCCCTATATATTTACCCCAGCTGAAAGAGATACAATTATAGTGTTAAAGAAGCAGAAGTCAGAAAAGGAAATATTATTCACTCTCCAGTGCTCAGGCTGAAATCATATGGGAATCTCCCATGCTTCTAAATTAAGACGTGCTTCCCTTTCTAAAGGTATAGAAAAATGAACTTGTGACTCTAAGAATGAAGAATCAAAACTAGAGCTGAACAAAAATTTTCCAGTGGAATTGTTCTCTGTTGGAAAATGTTGGCTTAACAAAATAGAAAAGTTCATGGGAACACATGGCTGCCTTGTTTCCCATCAGCCTGTCCATCCATCCAGCTCCCTGGTCTCCCAGACTACCGGACTCCCCAAGCTACCTATCTCCTCACCACTCCAGCAGCCCATTTTTATGGCATTTTTTGCAAATGTCTTTTTCACAGAAATGTTAACACCCCAGACCTTTTGTTCTGATTTGGAACTGAATTTCGGGGGTGGGGAGAATGTAAAATTTTGTATGGGACAGAATTCCTGGTTCCCTTACTGCTCTAATCAAAACATTTGTGGGAAGGTTAGCACATTCCCCATCTCACAAACACCATCTTTCTTTCTCAAAATCCATGTAAATCTTTACATTTGTGTAACTCCAACTCCTCTTGGTAAATCATCATCAGCAGGTATCTTGGTTAAGACCTCTTGATCTTAATGCATGATCTTCTAGACAAGATCATAGCAGCCTCATCAAGCTCTATATGGTCTAGCCACTACTAGAGGAGGACTGGGCACCACACTGAGCAGGTATGCCTCAGATTTGATTTTACAATTAAAAATCAAATATTTCTCTTGGAGTTTTTGACAAGAAAACAAGTCAGTCACAGCTGTCCTTGTGCTCACCAGCAACCCTAAAATAACAAACTAGAACACACTGTCCCAATAGGCTGTTGTTGACAGGTGATCTCCTACGGGTAATGGAAATTCTAACCTCCATGCTGATTGTATTAGACCCGTTAGCTGTCATTGATGAAGATAGCAGCTGAACACAACAGAGAGTATGGCCCAGGTATTTAATAGGAAGGATAAACCTGGAAAGCAGTAATGTTGAAATCCACTTATTATATGAGTGAGTGGACAAACAGTTAGACATGAATGAAACATGATATGATATCACAAAGACCACTGTAGTTTGGGGCTTCATACTTTGAGGTGTCATGTCACAGAACACAGATATGATAGTAAATTTTCATGTGGCTCAGGTGACACTGCGCTTGGAACATTGTATTCAGATCCAGACACCTCATTTTTAATGTATTTATTTCAACTGAGCTTTGAGTATCATAGAATCATAGAAGATTAGGGCTGGAAAGGACCTCCAGAAATCATCTAGTCTAATCCGATGCTCAAAGCAGAACAAATCCCAATTAAATCACCTCAGACAAGGCTTTGTCAAGCTGCACCTTAAAAATTTCTAAGGATGGAGATTCCACCACCTCCCTAGGTAACCCATTCCAGTGCTTCATCACCCTACTAGTGAAAAAGTTTTTCCAAATATCTAACCTAGACCTTCCCCACTGCAACTTGAGACCATTGCTTCTAATTCTGTCATCTACTACCAATGAGAACAGCCTAGCTCCACCCTCCCTGGAACCCCCTTTCAGGTAGCTAAAGGCTGCTATCAAATCCCCCCTCAATCTTCTCTTCTGCAGACTAAACAAGCCCAGTCGCCTAATCATTTACATTGCCCTCCACTGGACTCTCTCCAATTTTTCCACATCTTTTTTTTGGCGGGGAGGGGGAACTGGACACAGTACTCCAAATGAGGCCAGACCAATGCCGTTTAGAGGGGAATAATCATTTCCTTCGATCTGCTGGCAATGCTCCTCCTAATGCAGTCTAATATGCCATTAGCCTTCTTGGCAATAAGGGCACACTGTAAACTGATATGCAGCTTCATGTCCACTGTAACCCCCAGGTCCTTTTCCACAGAACTGATGCCTAGCCAGTCAGTCTCCAGTTTGGAGCAGTGCATGAGATTCTTCCGTCCTAAGTGCAGGACTCTGCACTTGTCCTTGTTGAACCTCATCAGATTTATTTTGGCCCAATCCCCTAATTTGTCTAGGTCACTTTTATCCTGTCCCTGCCCTCCAGCGTATCTACCACTCCAGCCAGTTTAGTGTTATCTGCAAACTTGCTGAGGGTGCAATTCACCCCATCCTCGAGATCATTAATGAAGATGTTGAATAAAACAGACCCAGTACCGACCCTGGTTCACGCTGCTTGTTACTGGCTGCCAACTAGACGTTAAGTTCAGAAATGGATTTGAAATAAATTACATATAACTGGCAATGGACAATTAACATCTAAAAAAAATACAGACCTCTCAAAAAAGTTTTTTCTACCTCACCCACTTAACTCATTCCCCCAAGAAGAGCCTCAGAATACTGAAATACTTTGAAACATGGCTTGAAAGTCAACTAATCCAGGGACCGTATACTGGTAGTAAGCTTTCCTCTCTGAAAACACCATCACAAGCAGACTCCTGTTTGAATCTCAGACCTGTTAGTGTGAGCACCTCAGCTGGTATCAACCTTTACAGTATCACATAGGGGTGTCATGAGGCTTCATTTATTCACGTGTGCAAAGTATTTTGAGATCTGCTGATGAAAGGTGCCACAGAAGAACCAAGTATAATTTATTTGGAGTTATAAAAGACATCTGTCCAAAAATCAAGGTATGTGTGTAATACAAAAATACAGACAACATTCAGGTTCCCCACCATCAGTAATTAATTCTTTTCCTAAACCTCCACAGGATCACCCGACTTCCACATGCCCCTTCAGAAAAAGGCTTCTGGTACATGGGGTAACATGTTCTATGAGAAGCATTGTTAATTAAGAGGCTATGTTTTCTTCATCACCTAAAATTTCCACAGGGTCTTTAGGTGTAACATCAAGTAGAGCTCATAGCAGAAATCTAATTATTATCCTCATCTTCCTTTGCATAACTACAAGGCTTATTCTGTTCACAATAACCCATTCCTTTCAGAAATGCAGCTGCAGTATTTGACTCTGATGTCTATTGCCAGCAGGTGCCAGAGAGTTCTTAGGCACTGTATTAAAACCATGTTACCGCAGTAAAGAGGTAATCATATGGAATTGGATTCTAGAGCATTTTTTACAGCCCCATACTACACAAAATGATCAAGAGGCTGGAGGTACTGAATTATGAGGAAATGATTCAGATCCAAGCAGTGACTAAGGGCCCAGAGAGCTACAATAAACTTGCACAAGTCTCTGAAGAGTAGAAGAAGGAAAGTAATCAAAAGGTTATACAGGAATTAGGAGTAAATGTGATGAAAGCAAAGATGGAGTATCAGGAAATATTTAAAACAGATCTATTAGAAGATCGTAAATCTTCCCAGATGGAAGTGCTGGTAGTCTCATCACTTGAATAATTTAAAATGGATCAGAGAAAGCCTCGGAGAATATGTTGTAGGTAACAGGTACATACTGAGTTCCCAAGGGACTGACAATAGGTGGTCACGAAGGTCTTTCTTATCTCTAATTTCTATAGCTCCATTTTTTATCTGAAATTATTTGTTTAACTTTTTCAGTTGTTACACCTTTCAGAACTAGATTTACTGTGCACGTACCTCCTCTCTGCTGTGTGTGAGTAGCTGTTTCTTACTGCTATTGCCTTATATGCACCAGAGACTTCCTGGGCCTGTTTCTGCTTCTTGATTTGCAAGCAAGCAAGCAAGCAAGCAAGCAAGTGTTCTGGTTTTGGATCTGTTTAGATATCACCATGAACCCACATTTTGAGAAAACTGCATAACAGAATCAGAACTCATTGATGCTCTTCCAGTGTTCTTTAGTTCTGCATCTGGACAGCTGCCTTCTCACAGATCCAGGGGTACTTTTTATTACAGTTCTTACTGTTATAAACTTTCAAATAACGATAGTACAGGTATGCACAGTTTTCGTCATAGGACAAAGCAATCCTAGAATACAAAGCAGCATTCTATTACATCCTGTCAAGTCAAGTTCTGTAAATAATGTGTTGTCATGTTCAGATAGCCCCATAATCACAAAAATTGATTGAGTCACTCAGTGAAATGTTTCTTCAGATTGTTGAAGTGTTTGGCAAAGCAAAGAACTGAAGCTGAGGTCAATGGACATGGCTTCTTGAGTGCTTTTTCTGCCCCAGGAGGTATGAGAGAGTGGGTCCAGGAATGGGATTATAAACTGGATCACTCTCAGGGCAATGCAGAACACCAACTGCTGGATCATTGGGCCCATCATTCACAGTGCTTCCAGCTGCAGCCAGATCTGGGGGCGGCTTGGATGAAGAAACTAAAATGCCATTGCCTAGCCAAACAGCACACAGGAGATTCTGCACAGACCTCCCTGCCCAGTCCCAGGAAGAATAAAATAACTGAATTTGTGTTTTCAGCATAGCAGTGCAGAGCTCTCATCTACAGGGCACCAGACCTGCCTTCGACAACAGTTGCAACCATGAGAACAGTTCTCATATTAACCACCCACATGTACTACCTTTGGAACAAGTGGAATCTGGATTCAGAATTTCCCCCAGCAAATTGGGGAGAGGCCAATGAAGATTAGGTTACGAGATTTTTTAAAAACTGAAAAACAGGTTCCCTTTATCTAATCTTGTCAGTTGTGGTGTGAGAGGGTTTTCAAAATTATGATAGTTGAGGGTGAATTAAATTGGGAGCTGTCTGTGGCTGAGTGGAAGAAATGGGTGCACAAGCGCTTGGTAGTTGGGAGGAAGGCTGGTATGAAGTTAGGGATGCTTTTCAAACTGGATGGGTCTAACCAGTGCCACTCAGTGATGAGTGGTACCAATTCATGACTGTTCTGCTCCCTGATTACCCACTTTCCCCTCTAGAATATTAAGTGCCACTTTTCTTCTGCAGCCGTATTTTGGAGCCCACTACCTTAAAGTGCATGTGAGGTACAGGGGTGTCTGCACTCGGTCCCAGCATGAAGCCTTCGTATTGAAGTTTTGTGCAGGTCAGTAAAACTGGTAATCTAGTCTCTCTGCTACTTAGACACAATATTATGCATGCAAAGACTTAAACTACTGAAGATTAAGTTGTGGAAACTTACCAGTCCTGTCTCTTTGTAGAAAGAGCTGTATTATCTACCCAAAACCAGCCCTCAGGTTTATATGATAATCCAATCCAATAATATTGGTTTTCATCTATTTGAGGTACATGCTCCTGTGAAGAAATAAGAAAAAGTATTTTTATATTTAATAAATTTGTAGGTTCAAAAAACATCCAATGGAAATCAATTACTGTTAAATTGTGGACGTAAAAAGAGAGAAAAAAGGGGCAACTTCAAAATTATAACGTCCTAAAATCCATATCCAGTTGTCATGACCTACACCTTGCACTATGAACTACTTCTGCCCATCTAACTTGCAAGTGTGGATACCTTGGTTCCTCCTACAACCAGAAGACAAGGCAACAATTCTCATTTGAGTACTGATCAATCCCTTCTTCTTGAAGTGTGCAGAGGGTGGTCTCTGGAGCAGAAGATTCACATCTCACAACTGCAGTAGGATTCAATAGATTCATACCTCCTATTTCCTTAATAATATCTTGTGTTATGATGTTCCTCACCAAAATGCATTTTCTGATTTATGGGGATTTGAGAAAAATGACATACAGATAAAAGATAAACACAGTAGAATAGGGCCATACCAGATTCTTCTTCTCTTTCAGCATGAAAAGGGTGGAATTCTGTGAGGAACAGAACTTCTGACCTTGCTGCCAGGTCTCCTTCCGCTTTGAAATGTAGAAACAAGTGTTGCCTCCCACCCATTGCCAGTTTGCAGGGCAGAGTGTACAGATTGGTCCTAAAACAGAAGAAAACCATCATTATGTTTCTCATTCTGAATTCTTAAGGAAAGAACACAGAACCTACAGCCACTGGCTTGAGAGTGCAAATTAATGGAGAGCTGTAATGTATATGCCACTAAATCTTCATGGGGCAAATCCTGAGCTCCTTACTTAGATTTGAGCCACTCTTTATTCAGACTATAGCTCATTAAGAGCAAAGGAACTACACTGAGAAAAAGCTACAAAAATTCTGGGCAAAGACTTCAGGATTTGTCCACATTTGAGGATTTTCAGAATCAGTCATATGTTATATCACATGTTGACTCAGATCCCCATGTGATGCTGCTATGTGACATGTGTGATGTCAATTCCTTTGACTGGTGATCTACTTTCCCAAGAAAAAAATATCTAATGGAAATATCTAATGTCTACTTTCCTAAGGAAAGTGTTTGAATCCCAATTTCTTGATGTATTTCCACCTTCTCTGGACCAAACAGTAGAGCAATCCTGCACTGGTGTATGGAGAGAGGTGAGAAAAAGAACAAAATGTGGCCTTTGGTTTAAAGGTCTTCCTTAACTTCTATGATTCTACACATCATGAGGGAAAGTCAGAAAATGTTTAATCTGCCACTTCACTGTACAACAGGTCCATGAGTCCAATGTTTATTGCCCATCATTATCAGTCCCCCTTGCCCATAGAACTGAAGCCACCAGTTATAAGGTGGATAGAAAGCTGGCTAGATCATGGGGCTCAATGGGTAGTGATCAATAGCTCGACATCTAATTGTCACCCTGTATCAAGCAGAGTACCACATGGTCGGTTCTGGGGCTATTTTTGTTCAACAACATCATTAATTATCTGGATTATGGAATGGATTGCACCCTCCGTAAATTCATGGATGACACAAAAGTGGGTGGAGTGGTAGATATGATGGATGGCAGGAATAAGATTCAGAATCACCTAGACAAATTGGAGGATTTGGCCAAAAGAAATCTGATGAGGTGCAACAAGGACAAATGTGGAGTACTGCATTTAGGACGGAAGAATTCCATGCACTGCTACAAACTAGGGACTGAGTGGTTAAGGACCACTGTGAAAAAGGACTTGAGGTTTACAGTGGACAAGAAGCTGGATATGAGTCAACAGTGTGCCCTTATTTCCAAGAAGAGTAACAGCATATTGGACTGCATTAATAGAAGCATTGCCAGCAGATTAAGGGAAGTGATTATTCCCCTCTATTCGTCACTAGTGTGGCCAGTTTTGGAGTGTCATGTCCAGTTTTGCCTGCCCCCCCCCGAAAGGATGTGGACAAATTGGAGAGAGTCCAGCGGAGGACAACATAAATGATTATGGACTGGGGTACATGACGTATGAGGAGAGGCTGAAGAAACTGGATTTATTCAGTCTGCAGAAGAGAAGAGTTAGGGGCGATTTGATAGCAGCCTTCAACTATATGAAGAGGGGTTCAAAGGAGGATGAGGTTAGGCTATTTTCAGTGGTTGCAGGTGACAGAACAAGGAACTCAAATTGCAATACGCAAAGTCTAGGTTTGATATTAGGAAAAACTGTTTCACTAGAAGCGTGGTGACGCACTAGAATGGATTACCTAGAGAGGTGGTGGAATCTCCATATTTAAAGGTTTTTAAGGCCCGGCTTGACAAAGCTCTGGCTGGATGATTTAGTTGTGCTTGGTCCTCTATTGAGCAGGTTGTTGGACTAGATGATCTTCTGAGGTCGCTTCCAACCCTAATTATCTATGATTCTATGATCCTAAGTTTAGTCACTAAAGAATTGGCTGGTAGTGTGGTATTTTGGGTAAGATCCAAATATCAATTTGGTAATGTATGACCCTTTGTGGATCCAGAGAACATTGTCGTAAAGTGAATAGGAGTTTTTTTAATTTGTCTCTTTACTGAATCTTTTTGCTGATTGGAAGCCAGAGACTGAAATGCAATAAAGGAGGCTGTGTATTTATTTTTTGGGGTTTCTCGATAACCAATATGGGGAATCAGGAGTTCTGTTTTTGATTAGTTGGTGAATCTAACTTCAGTGTTAGCCACCAATTTGGGAGAATCTGCTCTCCTTTTTTCCAGCCTGCACTGATTTTGGCATAAGGCACATAAGGGTCACAGGTAATTTCAACAGAAAGAAGAGGAAGTAAATGGTCCACTTAGCCTGAATTACCCTCTAATCCCAAGAAGCAACTCCTTGAGGAAACCCTGAAAGGAAAAGTTGTTTATTCAGCTACCTTACATTGTTGCTGTTCCAGTTTTGCCTGTTCTTGGGATTGAGGTCTCCAGTTATTATGTGCAATTTAATTAATTAATCAATCAAGAAAGAACTAACCCATTTCTGAAACAGCTTTTCAGTAAAATATGTGGAATTATATAAGCACCAGTCAGAATGCAATAGTTAAGGTTGAGTTGAGATTTACACTGAAATGTATCTAATACATGACTTTTTTATGCATTATACAACTCTCTGTTTCTCACATGGCTTTGCAGTCATCCCAAATGTGTGGCAGTAAATCATTGCCATCCAAACCTCACATATTTATTCAGTTCTCTTTCTGATTATCTCCTTGTCTTTTTATTGATGAAATGATCAAGAAGATCATTCTATCTAAAAATCAGTTTGTTACAAATTTGTGTTCTAGCAACAACTCTCATTACTTCTCTCCTTTCCTTTCATAGAGGATATACAGGTCATCAGCCCATGTGGAGAAGAACCTCATTTACCATTATTCTTATGGCCTTCCTCCCCTTCCAAACACAAACGTTCTCTCATTTCTTGCATCCTCCTTTCCACCTTATAGGTCTTGGACACGTGGAAAACTGAAATTCACAAAAACATCATCCAGTCAGACCTTTTACAAAGTAATTGTTATGCTACTGCACAACATTTGCTTCTTTGTATCTTTTGCAACCTCAGTGTTCTCTGATGCAACTCCATGAAGATTAGATGCTACAACATCACATGTTGAAAGGATGCTAGGATGTAAAAACCCCACAAATAAATAAAGTCACAATAATAAGTAGTTTAATCACAGAATGATCTTACGGGTGAATGAGCAACATGATGGCAGATACAATGAATACACATTGGAGGGAGTATTTTGAACTATCCATACTATTATTTTGGAACCCCTTAATGTATAATATTTCTAGAAAAAGCATAGGTGTCACTGAGAACATCTCAATGAAACCTCTGCTAAATGTGCAGCAGCATTCAGCCGGTTCTACTCTACAGACTTTTGCCAGCATAACCATGTTGGTCAGGGAGTGATGGGATGTGATTAGTGCCCAACAGAGATGTGCTGGGAAAAGCCTCTACTATAGACACAGTTATATGAGCAAAAACGTGTTTTTACTCATATAGCTTATTTCATTCAGTGGGCTACACTGAGAACACTTTACCATCATAGCATACTGGTAAAGCTATTCTGTATGAGAAAAACTGGTACAAAGCCTTCCAAGTGTAGACCTTGCTTTCAAAATAAGCAAACAAAATGCATAGGGATGCACAAGAAATAGGATGAAGAACAATCCTGAACATATTATAATGCCATTTTATAAATGGTATGCTCTGGAAGACTCCGTTGAGTTCTAGTTAGCCTCATCCATCAAAACAATTGAACAGAAATAGAAGAGATTCAGAGAAAGATGATGAGGATGATTAGAGGCATGGAAAAGCTTCGCTATGAAAAGAAGTGGTAATGAGTGGGATTGTTTAACTTGGAGAAGCGACAAATAAGAAAGGGTGTGATATAGGACCACGAAATAATGAATGGTATATAGAAAGTAGGTCAGGCATTTCTGTTAACCTGCTCTCAGCATACAAGCATAAGGGAAAGTCAATGAAATTGAAATGCAGCACATTTAAAGATATATAGAAGGAATTACTTGTTTGCACAATGTATCTTTAACCTGGGGAACTAATTGTGATGAGATATCCTGGAAGCCAGGAGCTTAGCAGAATTCAAGAAAAGGTTAACCATTTATATGAACAATGATACAAACCACGATTACCATAACAAAGAGTAAGACAACCAAAGAGTATTTGAAAGGACTTGAACATTAATGCTTCAGAGCATAAATGAATCTCAGATTAATTGGTGTTGGAAGAAACTTTCATTCTGGGGAGGGTTATCCCATAACTGCCTACTACAGGGTTTCTTACACCTTTCCCTGAAGTATCTGCTCTGGCCATGACTGGAGACAGGATACTGGCCCATATGGATCACTGGTCTGTTCTAGAATGGCAATTCCTATGTTCTGTGAGGGGTAATTAAGATGACAGTGTACATTGACATAAAGCCCCAAAGAAATCTGAGACTCTCTAATTGTCTTTCAGATCACAGGTAAATCAGGGTGACAGAGTGAAACTAGCATAGACTGAAAAACAGGGACTGCCCCAGGAATTTGAGTGATAGAGGTCTGCCCATTCTGAGGAAAGATATGATAGTGGCCTACACATATGATAGGGCTGTCAAACAGACCAGGCAGTACCCAGTATACCTGTAGTCAAAAGAGGTCTGAGCAACAAGTAATTGGGGAAAAGAATGGTTGTATGCTGAAACTGACACAGGAAAGTCAGTATTAGAATTCTGTAACTGGAACCTAATTAAAAATACGTTAGTGACACACTCAGGACACAATCCAGTTCTCTCTCTCTCTCATTTATATAAATCACCTTCATTTCTAGGTCACTGATCTAGATTCAGCTCAGGTAGCTACTGTGTGAAGGTCACTGTTATCAGTGGCCTATGTGAAATGAATGACGGGATTTTCATTGCAGATCTTTTAGTAATACTTGTCTGAGGCACACTGGTAGATGGAGAGAGGGCAGTTTTGGGGGGCAGCAGGAGTTAGGACTGTCTTGTTGGATGGCTTCTGCCAAACACCTTTCACTAATGCTGGAATTCCCTAAACAAATTAAAATAAATCAAGACTGTAACAATACTTACACATGGCAATCAGCCCTATGAACAACACCAGGCACAGTGTAAACAAAATCAGAGCAACTAGACGCCATATGGAGACTGGAGCAGAGAGCCCTGGGAGAAATAAACAATAGATTCAGTGCAACAGAAAAGTTAATCCCTCTCCCTCAGTGCCATGATGCTTCCCGTTCCCCGTTAGCAACCATCTGGTTTCACTATTAAATACTTTTGAAAAACTCTTTGGTTTTCTTCATTATCAGATATTTTCAGTGACTGTTTAAGGTGCCAGGTTCAGCCCAATGGAAGTTGAGAAGAAAAAAAAGGACCATTATAGGGGGTTGTGTCTTCCTCTTACACATATTTTGTAGGTTACTGTTGGAACTAAGATACTGAACAAGATGGAGGATAAACCAGACAGGCTGAGGATTCCTATGATCTTAAAATAGTGAAATCATGGAATGCTCTCATGATTCTCTGAATTAGAAGAAAAATGACACATCCTTTTTGTGGCAGCACCACATGTTTCTGCTCTGTCACAATTAACAGAAAAGAGAAGTGTTTGAATAAAATCTTACAAATTGGATGTAACCCTTTCCACAGGGGATGCAGAACACTCCCAGAATCTGTGTCATCTACAGATTCAGGCACTAATTCAGCAAAGCACTTCATGTTCTTCACTTTCAGCATGCATTTAAGTCTCATTAAATTCAACAGGCCCTTGAAACTAAACGCTTTCAATTTACCAACGGTAGCGTAGATTCACCATCACTGGAAAATTTTAAATCAAGATTGGTTGATTTTCTAAATGATTGCTGCAGTTCAAACATGAATTATTTCAGAGAAGTCATATGTTCAGTGTTAAACAGGAGGTCAGATTTGATGATCACAGGCCTTGTGACCTTAAAAGTTATTAATCTGGGGCTCGGGAAAGCAGAGCTTGAGGCTTAAACATACTATTTTCCATTAATATCATATTGTCCTTCCTCTGCCACTAATACCCTGTGTGAAATTAACAAACAAACCCTACCAAAATAATGACATCTAGACCAGGGCTGGCTTCTAACTGCTAGAGCTCAGTCTGGAAATCCTATGTCCTGTTAGACAGAAAAAATATCAGAACCATTGATGCCTCAGCAATTGTCATAAATAATGCTTTCCACACTATGCAGATAGATAATAGCATAGAGAGTACACCTACAAAGTTTGCGGATGATACCAAGCTGGGAGGGGTTGCAAGTGTTTTGGAGGATAGGCTTAAAATTCAAAATGATCTGAACAAACTGGAGAAATGGTCTGAAATATATTGGATGGAATTCAATAAGAACAAATGCAAACTACTCCACTTAGAAAGGAACAATCAGTTGCACACATAGAAAATGGGAAATGAATGCCTAGGAAGGCATACTGAGGAAAGGGATCTGGGGGCTATGGTGGATCATAAGCTAAATATTAGTCAACAGTGTAACACTGTTGCAAAAAAAAGCAGACATCATTAGGGGTGTATCAGCAGGAGTGTTGTTAACGAGACAGGTAAAGTAATTCTTTCAACTCTACTTTGTGCTAATAAGGCCTCAACTGTAGTATTGTGTCCAGGTCTGGGCTCCACATTTCAGGAAAGGTGTGGACAAACTGAAGAAAGTCAGAAGAGAGCAACAAAAATGATTAAAGGTTTAGAAAACGTTACCTATGAGGGAAGAAGGTTGAAGCAATTGGGTTTGGTTAGTCTGGAGAAGAGAAGGCGGGGCAGGGTGGAGGGGGCATGATAAGGGTTTTCAAGTCCATAAAAGGTTGTTACAAGAGAGAAGGCAGAAAATAGTTCTCCTTAACCTCTGAGGATAGGACAAGAAGCAGTGGGCTTAAATTGCAGCAAGGGCAGTTTAGGTTGGACATTTGGAAAATATTCTAACTGTTTGTTAGGGTAGTTAAGCCCTGGAACTAATTGCCTAGGGAGACTGCGGAATCTTCATCATTGGGGATTTTTAAGAGCAGGCTAGAACACCTGTCAGGGATGTCCTGGTTATTATTTAGTCAGACCCTACTGAGTGTAGAGGACTGGACTCAATGACCTTTAGTGGTTGCTTCCAGTCCTACACTTCTATGATTCTATGTACACAGCCACCATGCATTTTCACTGCAATTACACAACTAATTTTTATGGGAAGAAATACAATATAAGCACCGTATAGAAATAAACACACATTCTGTAAGTACAACTATTACTCATTTATTGAATTAGATAGAAGAAATAGTACCTGCAGTAATTATCTACTGTAATAATGAAAGAGCAAGGACTATGCAGTAGCAGCCATGATACCTTGGTTGTTGGATGAAGATATGTTGATGCTCGCTGGATTTCGGTATGGCTGGCTTAAAATAGTGTATCCATCCTCTTCCTGAACTTCCATCATTCTGCTATTCTCTTCCAGTGTTTTAAATAATCCCAGTAGGAGAGAGAAAATGAGAGTCTGACTGTCCTGCAGAGGACAAGTTGAAAAAGGAACAATTACTCACTCATCAGTGTTACAGCTGAACCCTTACAGGAAATACACACACTGCTAAACAGAGATTTGCTGCTCCTATGTTTACAGGGAAATTCTGACCCTCTCACTGAGGGAGTTTTGCTGCACTAGGGGTTGGGGATAGAATTCATTGCCTGCCAGCTCACCTGCTGCCTGCCTCCCCAGCTCCTTGGCAGCCTGTCTGGTGGGGAGCACATTTTATTCTGGAAATACCAAGAAATCCCTTCAGCCCATTCCCATTCTCATTCCAATTCAGGATGAAAAAAATTTCTGAAGACTCAAAATTTTTCACAGATCTGAAATTCTGCTTCCTGGCCAGCTTTAGTGGGGACTAACTATGTGACTACACTGCACAGTGTTGCACCAACCCCATTTTCACGTGCATACAGGAGGTACCGGTGATGAGCCATTCTTGGCCCAAGGGACAGACAGGGTAGTGCTTAGAGTGTGGCTTGTCCTCTCTTTTCCCAACCCCAGGCAGAGGGACAGTTCTCTGGTACAATTCTGCTATTTCAGTTTTAGAGACAAGCCCACATCTTGGTATGAGATTTGAACCCAGAAATTTAGACACACAGCTTCAGGGCAGAAATGACTCTTAAATCAACCATTCTCATCCTCTGTACATCACGTGTCACCAGCATCTCCCAGCACCCCACCCTCTAACCCTGACAACCAGAATTAGATCACAGTATTACAATCTTTAAGAGACTGAACTAAGTTTGTGATCTAGTGCTGAGAATCTCATCATGGACTGAGCTTGGCATGCCCCTTGTGCTCTTCGTCATCTGACCTTTAAAATCTGCTGAGCATTTCAAGTCCCAGTAACAGGATGAACACATCTCATTCACCTCAGAGCCAGGTTAATTTTCCTTCTCTGCCTCTTCTTTAGCTATGTGGAGCTACAGCGGTGGCACTGGGAATGCTGGCTTTGATGTCCACCACCTTCAGATGAAAAGCTGCAGATGAGGATGGCTGCCGAGACTATTTTATGTCTCTGTGCAGGCAGTATCTGAAGGCAAAGTCTAATTTCATCTTTCCAGGTAAACCTTCTTATTGCTTACAGATCTATTTATAGTAAATAAATGAAAGATGGTGTATGAGAAAGTCATTGGAGTTAGATGAAGAAGATAAAAATTACACTAACTATTGATTATAAGACAAAGATACAAATTAGAGCTGATGGAAATGTTTTGTTCAATTTTCTTTTCAGAAAGAAAATCGATCCTTTTTGAAGATGAAATTTTTAGCAAAAACATTGGGGATTTTCTTAATTGCTTTTGTTTTTCAAAAATTTTCACCAACAATTTTTTTTTTGCTTGTGTTTATTGTTTATGTTTAGTTTGGAAGCTGTTTTTGGTTGTTTGCCTTACTAATTTTGATGAAAACAACGAGAGTCCTGTAGCACTTTAAAGACTAACACATTTTATTTCTGATTTTGTTGAGTTGTTTTGGGGGCTTTTAAAAATTACAAAAAATCAATTTAAGACTTTTAACATTGAGCTTTCAAAAATTATGATTAAAAAAATGCTGGGGAAAAAAGTCCTGAAACCATTTAGATAATTAACAAAATGAATTTGTCTTTGACATGTTCACATGTTTTCTTTAATCAACTGTGGTAAAAATGAATCAATGCACACTGGCCAGTCCCTGAGAGGGCAATTTGCACCACTCCACTTATGTGAAGACACCATAAAAACTTCTTAAAGTGAGTAGCTGAGGATTCCTCTGGCTTTAGGGAAACTCCGGTAGACACAGTCAGTGTAGCCAGCCCTACACCATCCCCACACATGCTTGTGGATTGTTCAGGTATGTGCCTAAGGGAGGGAGCACTTTGGTAACTGCCCCAAGGGGGTCATTTGGTAGGCAAGGCATTGCCCAACAGGCACAATTTAGAGCAACCCTTAGAATGCTCTAACTTCTATTAGAAGCCAAAACAGCCCCTTGTAGCCCCATAGATTAATTCAACCCTTGTACATAAATTGCTTTTCCCTGCCTCTCTAGGGTCCTCTGTGTTACCAACAAAGAACTTGGAGTTCTCTCTATGCCTGCCTTCTTTTTTTGTTTTTTGCTGTTTTGCCATCCAATCCCTTCAAGCCCCAAATTACTGTCACCCATCAGTGTTGTCTCTTATTTAGCTAGAAAGCGCACTGCTGAGAGATATGAGACACTCCCACCATTCCAGAGACTGAGTATGTGGCCTTGGCCACACTCCAATGACTCTATCAACCAATCACAGAACCGCAGAGCTTCAAGGGACCTGAAGAGGTCATCTAGTCATCTAAATCCAATGACTTTCCCATATACCATTTTTACATTATTAAATATAAATATATCTTTAAACAGTAGGAAAGTGTACCTGGAAAGATGAGATTAGACCTTGCTAGCACACACTGCCTACATAGAGATATAATGGGACCCTTAGCAACCATTCTCATCTGAAGCCTTTCATCTGAAGATGGTAGACACCAAAGCTGGCATTCCCAGCAATACCTGAGGCAGGACCAAGTAAACCAAGACCATTCCTGACAGTGTTTGTCTCAGATGGTCTTAAGAAGCTCCAAGGAAGGGGATTCCAAAGCCTGTAGGTAACCTGTTCCAGGGCATAACTATCCATAAAGTTAGAAAGTTTTTCGTACTGTCTAACCTGATGTTTTCTTGCTGCAAACTAAGCTCATTACTTCTTGTTCTACCCTCGATGGACATGGAGAACAAGTAATCCTGTCCCCAAGGAGACGGACTAGGAATTGAACCCTGATCATCAACTTTGCCATACAGAGTGCTAAACATCATGCTTAGGAGGCATTGTTATTTATTATTTGAATTATGGTAGCTCTCAAAGGCCTCTGTCTGAACTGAGACCTCATTGTGCTGGTCACTGTACCAAAGTACAATGAAAGACAGTCTGTGCCCTAAAGCATTTTCAATCTGTATTAAAGTCAAGGCATCACAGAAGGGCATACTTTGTAACAGGCAGGGAGAGAGGTGTGAGTAGACAAGTAATGGTAAATGAAACACATGGTTGCACAGACAAAATATGTATGTTATCCAACATGGAAGTGACTCAGGGATAATTAATGAATCTTTGATTGTCCATCCGACAGTTGTTCCATAGTTTGTGCGAAATGAGTTGAGGAGTCTCAGTCCAATTCTTAATGGAAAAGTGTCCACATACAAACAGGACACCATTGTCACTTGCATTAATTAATCACTTTGCTATGTCATCTTGAATGATAGGAAAAGAATTGAATGCATCCTGAAAAATGAACTTTCTTGCACCTCACTCTCACTTTGTACTCCCAGTTTACAAGTCGGAGATTGTTCCTCTGATTGCATGACTAAGGGCCAACGCTCCTTGTTATGGGTGTTTAAGAGAGAGAGGGATATTGCACTGTCATTGCCATGTTATGCCCATTCTGGGATAGAGGATTTACAGGCTTATTTACCATTATTCACAGGCATGTTCCTATGACATAAGCAATTAAGATACACTTTTAAGGGACAGGTTTTAATAGAATGTTATCATTATCAAACACATGCATGTAAAACACTCTTTTGTAAGAGAACATTAAATCTGAGCAATATTTAAATAGAATACAAAGATTTTCACTTCTAGGTCACTGATCTGGATTCAGCACATGTCCCTACTAACTGAAAGTTGGTACCATCAAGCTTTTTCCTGGCCTGTGGGAAATGAGATGGTGGGTTTTAAGTGCAGAACCTAGTGATCATCAACGATCTGGGTGAGAAACTTATGATTGGCAGGAGGAGGGGTGGGGGGTACGAGGGTCGTTCAAAAAGTTCTAAGCCTCACCCAGGAGTTGCAGAAATAAGACAGTTTTTCACAATTTTTCTATATAGTCCCCCTTGACATCAATGCACTTGGTCCAACGATGCTCAAGCATTGCAGTCCCATCACGGAAGAAGGTGGCATCCTGGTCCTCCAAAAATTCCTCCACAGCACATATGACCTCATTATTGTTTCCAAAATGGCGACCACGTAGGTGGGATTTGAGTTTAGGAAACAGGTAGAAGTCAGATGGAGCTAAGTCTGGTGAGTAAGGGGGATGGGGTTGCAATTCAAAGCCACAGTTGGCTGCTTCAGCTACTGCAACCTGAGCAGAGTGAACGGGCACGTTATCCTGGAGCAAGAGCACACCTGCCCTCAGCTTCCCTCTGCATTTCGACTTGATTGCTTCCTTCAGTTGTGTTAATTCTGATGCATAGTACTGTCCATTAATAGTTTTTCCCTTTTCCAGGTGGTCTATCATGATTATGCCTTCAGAATCCCAAAAAACAGAAGCCATCACCTTGTCAACAGACGCTGCCTGCTTGAACTTCTTCGGGGGTGGAGAACCAGGGTGTTTCCACTGTTTGCTTGGAATCTTTGATTCAGGTTCGAAGTGATGAACCCAGGTTTCATCTTGAGTTACTAATCTGCAGTGGAAATTCTCAGGGTCAGCTTGGAAGCGAGTCAGAAGTGTCCTGGAAATGTCAACCCTTTGAAGCTTCTGCTCTGGCATCAGCATTCTTGGGACCCATCTTGCAGACAGCTTGCTCATCCCCAAGATCTCAGTTAATACAGTGTGAACTGAACCAGAACTAATGTCTATGGACTTAGCTATCTGCTGGACAGTAAGACGTCTGTCATCCAAAACCATACGGTGAATGGCATCAACTTGATCATCAGTGGTTGAGGTTTTTGGACGACCTGACCGAGGGTCATCTTCTGTGCTCACCCTGCCCCGCTTGAATTCAGCAGCCTACTTCTTCACAGTTGCATAGGAAGGGGAGTCCTCAGCAAGTGTCTGTATCATGTCCTCATGGATTTCCTTGGGTGTCATACCTTTCTTTTGCAGATACTTTATGACTGCTCGGTCCTCTGTTTTGTCCATTTTTAGATTTGTCGCACTACCCTTCACCTTTGTATAGGCCTCACATGCACACAAATTAAAACAGAAATCTGTATTTGTTTTTCTAGTTTTATAAGAAGTGGTAGTGTGTTACAACAACAAAAATGTTCAGCTATGGCTCTTCTTTCTGGGTGAGGCTTAGAACTTTTTGAACGACCCTCGTATGTTTGTTGGAAGGTTGAACTGTTGCTGTCCTTGATGTATTGGTTCTGTGGATATTTAGAGGATATCGGTTTCCATGGGGCTGCCAGACCAGCAGATTTCACCAGCATTTGAATTTTCTAAAATCTAGAAGTAAATACAATAAGTCTCATTACTTAGAGAGGACCAGTAAGGCTACCAGCCCTATGAACAGCACCAGACACAGTGTGAGCAAACTGGACTGTATATGGGCAATAGAGCAGGGAGCCCTGGGAGAAACCAACAATGGATTTGATGATAAAAAGAAGTGCATGCACACACACACATCTCCTTACAGTGGTGCCTCCTCTCAGCTATTGGCAGCCTTTGGGTCACTTTTTAATCTTTTTTAAAGCAATGTTTTTCTTCAGTGACAAATATTTATAGTGACTAAATATTCTGGGCTGAAATACAAAGGGAACAAGGATTCATAAAGATGCCTTGAAAAGCAGATATAGATAAACACTGTATTTTTTGTGTGAATCAGCTCTCTGTGTATGCATGTTTTTATAGTGCCCTCATCTTCATAGGATCTGTGCCTATAAATAGATACCACACCACTTGGGAATAATATTGACATCGTTACGCATGAAAATAACCTCTACAGTGACATTAGCTCAGGCTGTGGATCCTCACGTTTCAGACTGTAAAGAGACTGCCACCTGCAGGACAGCATGAAATCCCTCTGTAGAACTCTAGAATAGTGCATGATAAGATTAACAAAGCCAATGAGGGGAGGCAAAGAGAAGGCTGATGTGGTCAGAGTAATGAGCCAGGAAGATAATCCCAGGAGCAGCACATTGAATGGATTTGAGCAATCACTGTGGCTAGCATAAATCTTATTAATTCTTCTGCACAGCATCTCTAAATATGGCCTTTTTTCTCCACGCAGACAGCTAGGATCCAGGCTGTCATGACCTACTTGTTAATTTTCAGTCAAGCACCTTTGTGTTTTCCTCCCATGTTGCCCCTCACTCTTAGGAGGAGCTTCCTGTAAAGTCCAGAAAGCTACCACATTATCCTCCTTCAAATCCCCCCTTAATACTCTCCTTTGCCACGATGCCTACAAAAAACTTGAGAACAGCTCAGCAACAGGTATGCTGAGACCATTGCCTGTCATGCTGATAAATGATATCCCATTGTTTCCACGTATTTCCCCATTTGTCTGTCTTCACCCGTTACCTCTCCTCTCATACTTAGACTGTAAACCTTTTGGGGCAGGGACCATGTTTTTGCTATGTATTTATAGAATACCTAACGTAATGAGGTCCTGGTCCATGATTGGGGTTTCCAGGTGCTATCTCAACACAAACATATAATAAATATTAAAAATAAGGCATATGTTTCTAACAGTGAGGGTGATTAAAAACTGGAAAAAACTACCAAGGAAAATGATGGATTCTCCATATCTTGTTGTCTTCAAATCAAGACTCAATACCTTCCTGGAAGATATGCTTTGGCAGTACAAGTTAATAGGCTCAGTACAGGCATAACAGGGTGAAATTCTGTGGCCTGAGATATACAGGGAGTCAGAATAGATCTTATAGTCCCTTTTGGCCGTAAAAACTATGATTCTGTGAATGAATCTATGAATTCTTTGCTGGTGCTAAGACTGGTGGTGCAAGGGGGAGAGGCTCCTTAGCCAATCCATTGGACTGAGAGACTAAATGAAATTTATTTTGAGTGGTAGTGAAAATCGTTTATAAGGGTCATGGCATCCAATCAGATAACGAAAAGAATACTGTGTTTTTATCTCATCACCAAGGAGACCAATCATATTGCACTAATAGCAAATACTCACTTGAAAATTCACACCAAACACTTTGTGAGGAGCCCAAATGCTAAAGTTTATTGCACAATTAATCAAGCAATTATGTGTAACAGAATCCTAAAAGATCAAGTAGAATTGCTCTGGGATAATTTGTGAAGAGAAAAAGGGGCTAAATTCAGCAAATAATGCATTTGTTTTAAATTACTTTTTCCAAAGGGTGAAGGTTTTATTGATCTCATGTCACCACTGAAGACAATTCTACAACACTGACATGCATAACGCAGAGGTGCTGTTCCCAGTGCAATAGTGGGGAACATGCCCATAACTTAGTGCCCAATCCTACAAAATACTGATGCCTAGATCCTCAAAGATATATAGGCTCCTAACTTTCATTGAAATCTGTGGAAGTTTGGAGCCTAAATAACTTGGAAGATCTGAACCTGATTGCCTCCTGAATATTGATGTACATCTTCAATTCCCATACAGCTTTCACCAGGTGCTCAGCACGAGACGTCTTGACAGCAAACTGTTCCAGACGTTGAGATCATTTCAGCACAGATTGAAGTTGCCACAGAAGTATTGTTTTTCACTGAGATTAATAAAAGACACTTGTTCAGACATCAAAGCACATATACAATACAAAATAAATATCTATTCCCATGAAATCCTACAAAACACCAGTGTATAAAAACTCTCTACAGAAATTCTGCTGAACTAATGAGGTATTTTTAGATCATTACCAACCCCTTGAATTTCACCTGATGATAATTCATCCTGTGTTCCAGAGACTGTAGACAATGCATGTTCAATAGGAGCAGCACAATTAAGAAATTAGACAGTTGTATTCTGCGCTATCCTAAATTCGTGGTGGTTTTCAATTTTAGTCCCATATTGAGTACATTGCAGAAAATCCATTTATTATCCATATCTTCACATGTGTAGCTACAAAGGGATTAAAACCATAGAATAAACCAGCCTATGTGAAAATCCAGCCACAGAATTTGATTCTGACTCCCTGCAGCACTTCCAACAGTTTTCTCTACCCTATATAAAGAATATACTTTTTTTGGTACAATCTTACTAAACATTCAGTAAAGACCTAGTCACGTGGACCTGAAGTGTAGAGTTCTTTCCATATCCCATACCACTAATTTATGAGGAAAGAATAGGAGAGTTAAACATATCTGGCTTGGTTAAGTGAGGATCACAGACAGAATACAATACACTTGTACCAGATAAATAAAATCACCAAGCAGAATGGGGGATTTGTTAATGGCTGTCTGAGTGATATAACCGAAGTGTGATGAAATTGAGAACAAAATAATAATTTTCAGGTTGGAATTAAGCAACTTTTTTCCCCCCTGCAAAAGTGATATCTACGCTGTCCTCCTTAACAGAAGCCTCATCTCTTGAGTTACAACATTTAAATATTTTTCATCTATAATTTGTACAATTCTGTGATATGCCTGATGTTCCCAGTTTTGCTTTGGCATTTGTTACACATGTCACAACTGGATTGATGGATCTAGTGTGTTCTTCCTGGTGTATGGCAATAGTACTTTGATGTTGGCACTAACTTATTTTTGCCAGTTACTTCCTCAGACACTTTCCAGTTAGTGGTCCATGTGTCTTAATGGAACGCTATGCAAAAGCAAAACAAAAACAAGTAAACAAAATACCCTGAGCCTATGCTAGCTCATACTGATAGAAAAAAAAATGTTCATTCTGGTATCATCTCTTCATTTTAGCTGGGGAACTGCTTTCTTGTAGATTCAGATTGTGTCCCATGAACAAGCATCATATAAATGCAGTTTATGCAGGGATGCACAACTTTTAAAGTTTTCGTAAAACTCAGTCCTAGAAAATAAAGCATGATTTCATTATGTACTGGCGTTTGCACATTGTACATGTATTCAGGGCCCATTCACCAGCTTTCTTGGGGAAAGTAACTTGCACCAACCCTGCAACTGGTTCAGATCACTTTCCCCTCCATTCCAGCTCAGCTGTGCCATCCAGAGCATTGTGGGTCAGGACCAATCCTCTATCTCTGCTTTCCCACTCACTCCCTGTTCTTGGCATGATGGGGATCAGCAGCCCCACAAAAGTTACTATTGCCTCTGTGCTTCTTGTCATGACACAGGCAGCCAGCACAAAAGATTATAATGTGGCCCTAAATTATCAAAATTTACCGGTGTGTTCCCTGTGTAAAGGAGAGCTGATCCATCCTCCCAATACCAGCCAATCCTCTCAGATTTATGAGAATCTAGTCCAGTAATATTGTGTATTGTTTCTTGATATATGTTTCTATGAGGGAATCATGACAAAATTATTTTAAAAACCTCAAGTTCTTATCTTTCACAATTAAGTGGGTTAAAAGAAAACCCAAACCAAACAAACCAAAAACGCTAATGGAACTCTGAGAGGAGGAAATTCTAAAAATAATAAAAAAGATTATACATTGCATCTATATGGACAGCAAATAAGTACAGTTAAAATCTTAAATTTTTTTAGGTGTGATACTTGATAGCACGCTCACTTGGAAGGACCACACTGAAAATATTAGAGATAAGTGTAAATCAGAAGCCACTTACTTAAAAGTATTTCTGGAACTTCCTGATGTGTAGATAAGAAAGCAGTGGTAATGCTATTCAGAACGCTAATAAGACCAATTATTGATATGGAGGCCTGGCTTTCAATTCAGCTTCAAAAATAAATTTGAGAAAGATTGATTCAATACAAACTCAGGTGTCGAGAAATGCACGTTATGCCTTCATCACAATGCCAGTGTGTGTGCAGCAGATGGCTGTGGGTGAAATGCCTGTTGCTTTAAGAGTGAAGCTTTTATAGACAACCTTTTGGGCTAACATCATTGGAAACAGAGAAGATGAAAACAATAAGCTCATAGACTCTAAGGTCGGAAGGGACCAATATGATCATCTAGTCTGACCTCCTGCGCAATGCAGGCCACAGAACCTCACCCACATGCTCCTGTAATAGACCCCTGACCGAGTTGTTAAAGTCCTCAAATCATGGTTTAAAGAGTGTAAGGTACAGAGAATCCACCAGCAAGTGAGACTTGCCCACTGCTACAGAGGAAGGTGAGAACCCACCAGAGCCTTTGCCAATCTGCACTGGGGGAACATTCCTTCTGGACACCAAATATGGCAATCAGTTAAACCTGAGCACGTGAACAAGACTCATAAGCTAAGGTATGATGAATGCTGGGAATTAAGTGGTCGATGTATGGGTCAAAAACCTGCTCATGTAAGCAGGGTTAAAGCCTGGACAAAGGATTTCAGTGAAAAGAAAAACCTGCAAGAGGTTAAAAATCTATAGCTTTGGGAAAATGCATAATAATTGGAAAATGATACCTCCTGAGAAAGATATGGAACTGTATAATGAAATTAGAAGAGGAAAGGTATTGTTAAAAGTACACGATACAGCAAACCAACACATTTGTGATAAGTGGAAATGCTACCACCAAATGTACACTGGCAGCTCCAAAATGGTAAGAACAGGAAGAATGGGAACAGCATTCTGCGTGCCTGAGCTTGGAATAAAAGAAGTGTAAGGATATCAAATTTTGTAGCTGTTTTGATAGCTGAATGAGCAGGGATAACGTTGGCATTAAACTGGGGCAGATGTGCACCCAGCCACTGTCTGATTCCGTATCAGGATTACTGGCAGTCAGAAATGGCACTTCAGATAGCAGAAATTAGATACTTAATGAAGTATTACTGTTAACAAAAGAATTGATGCAGTTGGGTGTAATCATAGTAATAGCAAGGATCGCCGCACCTGTAAGGGTAGTCGGTAATGAGCTGGCAGACAAAGTGGCAAAAAATGCTGTCAAATACATGCAAGTTGATTTAGACATCTCTTTGAATACACTGGAGTTTAAAAATCTAATTAAAAATTAGTTAAGAAAGGAATTTCAAGAAGTAAGGGCAAAAGAAACAAAAGGGAAAATGCTGACATACTCCAAAACACTGAGAAAAAAAATGAAGGGGCCCTCGTTAGAATTTTAACTGGCCCTTGTGTCCTAAATAGTCATTTGTTTTTAATGAACATAAAGATAGATTATATGGGAGGTACAAGGTCCAGGAAACAGCTGATTATCTCCTTTGGGAGAGTACCATTATAAGGCCATTTATATGAAAAACCTAAAGGCCTTAAAATACCAAATTTTTCATTGCAACACCTAGTAAGAGCACCAGAAAAAAAGAGGACCTTTAAATTAATTTTTGCAATTCTTTAAGAATACTGGGAAAGGTGAAAGACTAATTATGGAATTATTTATCTATGGTGTCCATTATAGACTCAGCACGTGACTCTGCTTTGCCATAAAACAGCGGAGGAATAGAAGTGATTAGGGCAAGTTGTGTCTGAGGAGAGGCGACACGGAGCTAACTCCTGTAGTGGGCCTCTGGAGCAAGGGGTCAGGTGCCTAGGAAGGTTGCCCTGAACCTGCTGTTTCAGAGGGTAACAGAGTCAGCAGACAGCAGAGCTGGCTGAATAAGAACTGTCTGAGAAAGGTGAGCAGGAGACCTGCTTGTTTTGTTTATGTCTGAGCAACAATCCTATTTAAAAGGAAATTGAGCAGGACAGTGTATGCTTGGATGCTGGGGATAAGCCCTGCCCTGTGACAGTCATCTGGATATTTCTCACTGAATCAATTCCATGCCACTAGAGGGACACCTCAGTCCCTCTTATTTTCTGCCTGTGGCACATATTCATCCAGATTCCTGTGGTCTGTAACACTTTGGCCTGATGTCAGTTGTTGGGTTTAGTGTGTGGGTGCTGGTGAGCTGTAATAAGCAGGAGGTCAGACTACAAAATCTTATGCTGCCTTCTGGCCTTCAGGTGTGATTATTAGACTTTGGATTTAATTTTTGCATTTGACCTATGGCATAAATTGATAATTGTAATTAGGGATATTGAAATTTTTCCACCAAAACTGTTTGACAGAATATGTTGTTTTCTATTAGACAGATTTTTTGAAGCAAACATCTGCTTTCTTCTGAAAATTTCAATTTATTTGGTTGAAAAACAACTCCCAAAAGCTAAAGTCTTCTGGTTTTGGCTGAAAAAACAAAATATTTTGAGTAGATATTCTGCCACATTGCCTCATGGGGGTTATAGTTCGTTTCCTTTGGTGCATCACCTCTCCACCTCCCGTTGGAAAATCATGGTGTGTCACAGGAGATGTGAACAGTTTGAACAGACAGCCCAGCACATAAAGGAGAATAGGATCACGAGGAACCCAAACTACAACTCTCATGAGTCACAGTATGGCATTTCCAAATCAAAATATTGTTGTTCTCAGTTTATAGCTAAAAATTTGGTTCATGAAGGGAAAAAATATTGTCCCACCGCCTGTAGGTGTATTGCTTCTAGGTATCATTCTGCAATTTCATGTTCTGAAGCAGTGATATGCCCCTTTGAATAAGTGTTAAAATGCAAAAAAACACATTCTTGAAGGACAGGTTTGAACAAAGAACTGTGCAATTATCAAAGCCAGAGAGTGGTACTATAGCAAAACAACATGGATATATTTTTAGAAATTCATTAGCTAACTATAAATACAAAGGAGATGAGAACTGGGATACAAAGCTTTTCACCTCTAAGTCACCAGTCTGATACAGCTCAGGTTGCTAATTATAGAAAAATTTCACTACTGATGGCTTTCGATGGCTACTGTGGAATGGGCTGGTGAGTTTTATGTGGAAATTTTAATGATGCTAGATGATCTGTGCTGCGGCACTTTGGTGGGGAGCAATAGTTGTTGGAAGCCTGAACTGCCACTATATTTGCTGTATTGTTTCTGCCAAACTAGTATCTTTCACCTAGTGCCGGACTGCATTAACACAACTAATACAGTAAGCCTCGGTACTTAGACAAGAACAGCAGAGCTACCAGCCCTATGCACAGCACCAGTCACATGTGAGCAGAATCAGGGCTACTAGATACCACATGTTGGTGGTCCAAAGAGCTCTGGGTGCTGTCACATGACAAAGACATGCCCAGTTTTCCTTTCATAGAATATTAGGGTTGGAAGGGACCTCATGAGGTCATCTAGTCCAACCCCCTGCTCAAAGCAGGACTAACCTCAGCTAAATCATCCCAGCCAGAGCTTTGTCAAGCCATATCTTAAAAATCTCTAAGGATGGAGATTTCACAAACTCCCTAGGTAACCCATTCCAGTGCTTCACCACCCTCCTAGTGAAAAACTTTTTCTTAATATCCAACCTAGACCTCCCCCACTGCAACTTGAGACCATTACTACTAGTTCTGTCATCTACTACCACTGAAAACAGCCCATTTCCATTCTCCCTGGAACCCCCTTAAAGGCTGCTATCAAATCCCCCTCACTCTTCTCTTCTGCAGACTAAACCAGCATAGTTCCCTCAGCGTCTCCACATATGTCACGTGCTCCAGTCCCCTAATCATTTTTGTTGCCCTCTGCTGGACTCTCTCCAATTTGTCCACATCTTTCCTGTAGTGGGGAGCCCAAAACTGGACACAATACTCCAAATGTGGCCTCACTAGTGCCACATAAAGGGGAATTATCACTTTCCTCGATCTGCTGATGATGCTTCTACTAAGAAAGCCCAATATGCCGTTAGTCTTCTTCGCAACAAGTGCACACTGTTAACTCATATCCAGTTTCTTGTCCACTGTAACCCCCCCATCCTTTTCTGCAGAACTGCTGCCTAGCCAGTTGGTCCCCAGTCTGTAGCTGTGCAGGGGAAATCTTCCATCCTAAGTGCAGGACACTGCACTTGTTCTTGTTGAACCTCACCAGATTTCTTTTGGCCCAATCCTCCAATTTGTCTAGGTCACTCTCTATCCTAACACTCCCCCCAGATTAGTGTCATATGCAAACTTGCTGAGCATGTAATGCACCTCATCTTCCAGTTCATTAATGAAGATGCTGAACAAAATGAGCCCCTGGACCGACCCCTGGGGCACTCTGTTTGTTGCCGGCTGCCAATTAGACATTAAGCCTTTGATCACTAATCATTGAGCCTGATGATCTAGCCAGCATTTTATCCACTTTATAGTCCATTCATCCATCCATACTTCTTTAACTGGGTGATAAGAATACTGTATCAAGAGCTTTGCTAAAGTCAAGGTATATCACATTCACCGCTCTCCCCACATCCTCAGATTCAGTCGTCACATCATAGAAAGCAATCAGGTTGGTCAGACATAACTTGCCCATGCTGACTGTTCCTGATCACCTTCCTCTCTTCCAAGTGACTCAAAATGGATTCCTTGAGGATCTGCTCCATGATTTTTATGGGGACTGAGGTGAGGCTGACTGCCCTGTAGTTCCCCAGATCCTCCTTGTTCCCATTTTTGAAGATGGGCAAATATATAGTGCCCTTTTCCAATCATCTGGGATCTCCTCCAAACACCACAACTTTTCAAAAATAATGGTCAAAAGATGTGCAATCATATCAGCCAACTCCCCCAGCACCTTGAGATTCATTGTACATGGGCCCATGGACTTGTGCATGTCCAGCTTTTCTAAATGGTCATGAACCTGTTCTTTCACCACTGAGGGCTGCTTACCTCCTCCCCATTCTGTGCTGCCCAGTGCAGTAGTCTGGGAGCTGACTTTGTCTGTGATGAGAGAGGTGAAAAAACCATTGAGTACGTCAGCTTTTTCCACATCTGTCACTAGGTTGCCTCTCCCATTCAGTAAGAGACCCACATTTCCCTGACTTTCTTCTTGTTACTAACATACCTGTAGAAACCCTTCTTGTTGCCATTCACATCCCTTGCTAACTGTAACTCCAGCTGTGATCTGGCCTTCCTGATTGCACCTCTCAAGCAGTATTTTTATACTCCTCCCTAGTCATCTGACCAAGTTTCTACTTTTTCTAAGCTTCCTTTTTGTGTTTAAGCTCACAGAAGTCTTCTTTATTAAACCAAGCTGGTCACCTGCCATGGTTGCTATTATTTCTGCACATTGGGATGGTTTGTTCCCATGCTCTCAATAATATTCCTTTAAAATACAGCCAGCTCTTTTGGACTCCTTTCCCCCTTCATCTTCGCCTCCCAAGGGATCCTTCCCATCAGATCCCTGAGGGAGTCAGAGTCTGCTTTTCTGAAGTCCAGGGTCTATATCCTGCTTGTCTCCTTTCTTCCTTTTGTCAGGATCTGGAAATGACCATCCCATGGTCACTGCTGTCCAGGTTACCTCCCACTTCTACTTCCCCCACCAATTCTTCCCTCTTTCTGAGCAACAGGTCAAGAAGAGCACAGCCCTGAATAGGTTGCTCCAGCACTTGCACCAGGAAGTTTTCCACCACTCCCTCCAAAATCTTCCTGGATTGTCTGTGCACATCTGTATTGCTCTCCCAGCAGATGTCAGGTTGATTGAAATCCCCCCATGAGAACCAGGGCCTGTGATCTGGACACTTTCACTGGTTGTCTGAAGAAAGCCTCATCTACCTCATCCTCCTGTTCTGGTGGTCTATGTACACTCTTTGCTGATGTAGGTCAATTCAGAGCCAAATTTCACTTTTAAAAGCCCCTTAAGAGGATTGTATACATTAATAACAGAAACTATTACAAATCAACAGTTTCAGACTATAGTCCCTCTCACCAGACTCCAGGACTTCCCTCACTAGCAACAGTTCTCATCCCCTTGTTTCTGAGCATCAGCTGCTTAACCCCAGTATGGACTGGGTAGATAAATCTCTTGCTTATCTGCCTCCTAGGAGTTGATCTTTTAATTGTTTGTGCCTATGCTGGGAACCTACTCCTACCCACAGGACTTCAGGTCTCCCCACAGGAACCCACCAGCTCTCTCTCCAGACCTAACAAGCAAATGCCCCCTCCTATCACCCTTCCCAAATGCTTTGACAGTCATCCCTTCGGAGCTCTCTGTTTCCTCCAAGCCCTAACTCAGGGCTTCTCCCCAAGAGCAGCCTGCTCTGCATTCTGTGGATTTCCCCTTAACCTATAGTCCCGGGAATTCCCTACAGCAAGAACTTTCCTCCTTTCTTTCTCTTCAGACCTGTCTTTGCAGCTTAGCTTCCTTTATATACTGTTCATGCAGTCTCCTTATTGAGCTCAGCTGCTCCCTTGCAAATTGGCTAATGGGCCACCACCAGGAGCGCCTATCTGCTCCCAGCTTTGGTTTACATGGTTGCCATGGGCCAGCTGGGCCCTAATTCTCTCTGAAGAACCACTGGACCCATGACAGTTACCTTCAGAGAGCTGAGAACCCTGCCCCTCTCAACTCTTCATTCACATTTACACTGCCATTCTCATCAATATTTCCTATTTCCAGTAACAAGAGAGTTAACATTCTCTCTGAAAGCATGTGACAGTAATTTTCTCCAAGAGAAATTCACTGCAGCAGACATTATGGTTTCCTTAAATAAGTGAGGCTTAAAATATTCAGCAAGTTACTGATGAGAAAGTACAGACAATATGAGATATTATGGAGGACACTGTCCAGGTTCTTATAATTCATCTATCCCTCTGCTATCTGAGTACTTAAAAAAGTAGCTTTAGTCGGGATGTGCATTCATCACTAGAATCTCAGTTTGGAGAATATTTGTAGAAGAAGCTAGTTCCCTCTTCAGCTTTGCTTCTTTCTTCCTATCAGCATCATGTCTAGAGCCACCTGGGAAGAAAGTTTCTGCACTAAGAGAGCTTTCAGAGATATAAGCCAATTCTCTTTCTGAGCACAGGTGATAAAATTAACAGAATGGAACCAACACTGAGAATTATCAATATCACCAACATAAGTTAGTGGGTTTTTGGATTTTTTTTTCTGAATGTCACACAATAGCTTTATTGATAGTCACTGGGGAAGTTATTAAGATGAGGAAGCAGGGGAGGGAATAACACTTTAAAGTGCATTTCTACTCTGAAGAACAGTTCCCTTTCCGGGATCTGGTCTGTCTCTGATTTTTGAGCAAGAGTGAAAACCAACAACTTATTTCTGTTCCTCAGACCAGTGAGCATAGCTCTAAATATCCATAGGAAACAGGTGCATTGAGAAAAAAGTTGTTTTTTTATACTCACCTTTCAAAGTGCACTTTTGGAAAATTTTCAAAGTGCACTTTTAGAAAATTAGCCCTGTGTAGCAAAGATAATATAATGGTCTTGCTGATTACATGTTAACCCACATCTGTATCGGAAAAATAACAGCGGAGATTTTCATAGTGGTCTAGAAGGATTTAGACACATATCTTTCATTGAAATTAGTATGTGTCTATATGCCCTTGACTGAGAAAAATCTCAAAATGGTGTGTCCAGTAGAATCTTATTATTCAGAATGACAAGACAAAAAGGAACAATTTAGGCATATGAAAGGCACCAACAATCTAACTACAATCTAGACAGAGTGATCTGAAAATACTTGGAAAATCAGAATTGAATGAACAGAAAATGGACTTTATAGGATCAAATTCCACATGCACACAGAATGCTTTATGGCTAGACAATCAATATTGGACATACAAAGGATACTTCATACTGCAATTCATCCCATTCAGTTTTCCTGGGAAGACCATACTAGCCAAGCCATCAGAATTTTAAGGAATGGATTTTTTCATTCTCCTTCAGTTTAAGTAAAAAAAACAACAGGCTGGTAGATCAGAGACCACAGTCCAAAAATAGCCACATTAAGACTCAGCCATGTTGTTACACAAAAGGCAGATTAAGCATGGGTATTCATTGTTGTCCTCCACAATCCCCTCCTTGCTACAAAGAAACTGACTTATATCAATGCAACAATCAGAAGATTCCCTGTACTGGGACATACTCACTTTTATAACCTAGTTTCTGTTACCTAATGTCACCAGGAGGACATGTGAATGTGAGGGAATATATCTCACATGTTTTCCTATTATTGCTTAGTTAAGGAAGTTTCATACTGTAGTGTAGGTATGTCAAATACCTGGCCTGTTGACTTGCAATGGCCCACTGGATGTATTTTTGTGCCCTTGTGGAATATTCAGATTCTGCAGAGTCTAAACTTTTTTATTTTTAAAATTGGTTTTCTCGACTCAGCATTTTCAAGGAAACCCTTGAAAATGTGAACCACCAAGTGCAAATTGATGAAGTCCTTTACAGAGTTTGCTGAGAACCTGAAGTTGTCACTGTGAGGTATGAATTCTACCACATACCTATTAATCTCATTGGGACATTATCTGTGAAGCCTACTAATGACACTCTGAATGTGAGAATTAATTATTTCATTTTAGATGGTATGAAAAAATAGAGTAAGAGAGAAGCCCACAAGAATGGAAATTGAGAGTTGGTGAAGGGAAGGAAAGATATAAGATAAGAGGAGACACAGAAAAGGAACAGGGAGAGGAACAGAGAAAGGACAATGCAAAAGGAAGAGAAGTAAAAACCAGAAATCACTATGGTCCTAATGTGGAGTATATTTTACTACTAAGTGATTCTGAATTAGATGTTGAATGAATATATAATCGTAATAAATAAATCAAAAGTTTAGTTAATATGTAAAGGCAAAATTCTATCCTCAATCTTTGTGTGACACTCCAGAGGGCACCACTGGGTACTCCATTGTGGATTAGGGGGGTGTTAGAGTACTAAATTTAAACATTGATCTACAGACCACAATTAAAAACAGAATTCAGTCCAGTCCACAGTGAGTGTGTGTGAGAGACAGTTCTCAGAGTACCCAGGACGGTGTTACTCACTTGCTATCCACTGCAGCTAGCAACCTTGCCAGTGATGGCTGGGTCTCAGCTATCTGCCACCACCAGCCTTTCAGTCACCCAAACACTCTCCTCTGGGCAATGCCAACCCTCACTTTTCCTTTCAGGTAAACAAAAGGTGCACCCCCTTCACTGAGTCCCCTTGAATTCTTCCCTTATGATATCCGGCCCCTGACACTGGCTACTTAGAAATCCCAGCTCCCCAGAGAAGCAGTGTACTCTAGTTTAGCAGTTTTACCTTAAACCATCTTTCCTGTAAACTACATTTATAATAAAACAAAAGAAGGTTTATTTAAGAATGCAAAGAGGTTCAACTAGAAACAAGAGAGAGCAATGGAAACAAATGATTAAGACAAAATAAAAAGAATAATCAGATGCAAACCAGGGCCTACACTTACTTTAATAAATTACCTTTCCTATCTAATAAAGTAGGTTTTCCTTCCAAAGTTCAGCCGGCTACAGAGCTGGCAGGAACCAGAATCCAAACTTTTATGAAAAACACCCCAGTGCCACAAGGTGTTTCCTCAGTGAATGGATCCAGAGTGCCTCTCCCCACTCTATGTTATAATGAAGAAATCAAGCAGATCTGTACAACCCCATGAACATCACAATAGTAACTTATTGGAACTCAACAATTCTACTGATGATGCACATAGGGACAGCTCCTTCTCCTTCTGCAGGGCAAACAGCTGTAAAAATTCATATAAACTTATTTTTGTCCCTCAGATGAGCAGTTCTGACTCTGAATATGCACAAGAAGTAGGGCTTGTCAAAGCAGACTCTTCCTTAAAGGGAACTAACTATGCATTACAAAGGCAATTAGTGGAACTACTTATTCAGTTTAAACACACAATTTGTTTCTTTTTGGTAACAGAAGGGATCAATAACTCCAGTAGAATCATATTGTTCAGAATGAAATGCAACAAAAGAGGAACTAAGATAGGTGGATGGCATAAACATCTAAGCACAGCCCAGAAGCAACTGTTACCAGCAGACTGAATATATCTGTATTTATGGAACTGAAACTGGCTATGTGTGTGGTCAGACCACATAAGTAAGTTAGGTCTCTTGATTAGAAATAGATTTTGGATACCTGAAGCATGCTTCTCATCTGATTGCTGCAAGCCTATTTTCCTGGTAGGATCACAGAAAAGGAGATGTCACAAGTCTACTATGCAGAATTATACAAGACAAAACAAGAGGGCACCTTTTTTTTTTCACTTCATCTATAGTCAAAGATAATTTTAATGGAGATCTGATTCAATGAGGGTTTCTCAAGACACTGCTATGTTGCAATATCATCAATCCAGGATGTTCTCCTTAACTATTCTTACTCTTTTTCAAGATGCACTTGTGCCCTCTTGTACCTTGTATCACAGTGGAGACTTGTAGCTAGGGCTCTTATATACCAGCTGAGTATCAGAAACCCCACAGCCGTTGATTAGCCTCAGACAACAAACTTCCCACACTCTCTATCCCCTAGTTTTGACCAGAAATTCCATCCTAGACCCGAGCTCCCTTCCAATGAAAAGATTTGTCAAAAATTGATTTTTTTTTCTGCAAAAAGTTTCAGAATTGACATTTTCCAACCAAAGAAAAGTTTCATCCAAAAATTCCTGACCAGCTCTACAGATGATATCAGTGGAAGCTCCACTATGAATTGAGGGGTGTTTGAAGTCCTAAATGTATACATTGACCCATGGACCACAATTAAAAATGGAAGTCATCCCTGTCCACACAATGAGTGTGATGCATGTGCCCTAGTCCTTGTGATCCTCATAGCTACTGGCAGAGGCATATTCAAATTATAATAGTCATCACTAACAAAAAATATAAATGTATTCATGACAACATTTGCAAATACTGAACTGCATTTCTATTCAACCTTATTCATGCCCCTTTCTTCTGCTTTTATGCTCCCGTGTGCAAGTGCAGTTTCGTTTGTCTCTTCATGAAGAGAGAATTTGGGGCTGTTGGCTAAAGTTAATTTAATTTAAAAAAATGTAGATCATGTCACTTAGTAAAAGGCATGAGGTGGGGTGGAGGTGACCATCCCAGTGGGAACACTGCTTTTTCTAATCCAGGGCAGGGAAGCTGAGATCCCAAATCAAAGTTCCCATGCTGAAATTCTCCTGCTACCACCCAATTCTGCTGAAACCAGGGAATGTTACATGGCAAATCCCAACTAGTGTCTCTCTTCACAATCACACACAAAGATTTTCTGTTCTTCAGACAGAGGGTGCCATGGAAGTAAAAGATATTAATTTTTATTTAGATTTTTAAATGACACCTCAACAAATATCAGAGCACATGTACAATACAGAAAAGGCCTTTAAAATGATTAAAATGACTTATCCCCATACAGCAGCATAAAAATAATATCGCACATAAAATATACAACATTTTAAAAAGAATACAATGCAAAATACAAGTACAAAATTCAACGGAACTAAAATCTACATTTAAGACCAACCCTGACATTTGACAGCAGGTTGCCACCTCAGCCCACTTTGGCCCAGTTACACCAGGGTGAAATCTGTGTAGCAAAGCCTTGTTTGTATCAGTGAGGCAGTACACTTTGGAGAGGAGAGCCCTTCAATAAGAATCCTGCAAACCCAGATGAATGCACCTGGGGACTGTCGGCTCACATGTTCCAATCTATCTCATGCACTGAGATAAAACAAAGAAAAGAGCTGGTTAAAATGGTACAGTCTAAAAAGGTAATTTTGGTTCGGATGCTAACACCAACATTTTGAATTGAGGCTGGAAGCTAGTGCAGTCTCATGAGCACAAGGGGAATGTGCCTCTTCCATTCCAGAACCAACGTCATGTGAGACAGCAGCTACATTCTTCATTGCCTGAAATTTGTGAGTGATCTTCAGGAGTACCCCAAGGGAGGTTCATCACAAAAATCTATTTATTATTCTCTTTGCCAATTACATAACTGTGAATATTATGATAACCCTAAAACTATCCAACTTGTTTTAAAATCCAGACACAGTATTTAACTCTTCTGTCCTTTGTCAATGAGCTCCAGTTGTTTTCTACACACTGTACTGAGAGACTCCTTCAGTATGTCCTACAATAGTACAGGGTGTAAAATAAAGATCTACTCCTCTGAAAATGAATATCCGAGCACCTTCTAAATCTTCATTTCCCACAAAGAAAGCTTAAGATTCTGGAGGGATTGATTTATGGCGAAAGTTTAAAGGAGCTACATATGGATAATTTAGCTAAGTGATGACTGAATAGTGGGGATACTGTCACCTTGTACAGGTATGTACAGAATGATTTATTTAGCATTGTTGCAGGGTTTAAATGATGTATGAAAAAAAAACTGAGGGAAAGAGAAATGTTTAAAATGGTGATCAGGAAATATTTTGCAGCAGTGAGATCAATGAGATTGCAGAATAGACTCCTGAATTAAAGTGGTTGAAATCTCATCACCTAAATTAAACCTGGAGCAGATAAAATTCTAGGAAAGAGATAACAGGAGACAACCATACACTCGACTTCCAGGAGATGGACAAGATATGACCCTATAAATCTTCTCCTATCTCAGGTAATAGCTTTATAATTTGTCTGGAGTAGTCATTTTCAATTTGTCATCTTTTTGCACATTTCAGAGCTGCATTCACAGACTCCGTGAATTTTTTGTGGCAACACCCTATGTGTGTTTCCTCAGTAATGTAGTTTTTATAAAAACATCTTAAAAACAATGCAAAGGGATATTCTGATTTTGACTTTGATTACACACATTTAAATCCCCATTTTAATATTATGCAGAATGAAAAAAATAATGATAGAGAGCACACAAAGGATCTTCCCACTGCTGATGAATAATCATTTCATATTGATAAATCACACTTCCCACTGTTTGTCTGTTAACCTCAGCTGGATGGCTGTTTTCTCACAGATCTAAAAATTGTTCTCACTGCAATCCTTGTTGGCATAAACATACCACATATCAAATAGATATGCCCGGCGTTGAGCAGATTGTAAAAAATAGATCCTAGAAACCAAAGCACTGTTTCATTATGTCATGACATGTTTGTGTTACCCATATGCCCATTTCCAGACAGGGCCTTCTCCACACAAACTGTTTGAGTCACGTTCACCTAAACGTGTTTCTCCAAACTGTTGAAGTGCCCAGCACTGCCAGACCCTGAACCCTAGGACAATAGACATGACTGTACAGTGCTCACAGCCCTCAGTGAGAGACCCTAAGGATGGAATCTAAGATGGGTCACCCACATGGCCATGGAGACATTGGCATCTAGGTCATAGGCCTCAGCATCACTGTGTATCTAGGTACAGCCAGATCCGAAAGTAGTGAGACTGGGAGTCAGACTCAGGTTGCCCGGGGATGACAATATACAGCACTAATCCCACAATGCATCAGGGACGACATTCCCAGAACTCCCATCTGGTGCCAGGGAAAAAGAGTGGAAGGCATTTCCAGCTTGTCAGCAAAGTGCGATATATTTTTCCATGGCTGAGAGGGAAAGGGGATGCAGGAAGAGCGATTGAATTGGAGAGGACGTTGTCATGAAATAACTGTAAGAAGATTTTATGAACTAGTGAGTATACCTGGAGATGTTTGTCTCTGATAGTATCTGGTGTTCATACCTACACATGGATGAAACCCAACTTCAGGTACTCGTTGCTCAAAATCTGAGCCTAGATCATCAACATTCACCACATTAAATAACAGACATTTCCTTAGCCACTTGTGATACATTTTACAGACTAAAAATATTATACAAATCTCTATAGAAATGTACATACACAATAGAAAAGAAATTGTTGCTCTTTGCCTGAATTGGACAGGGTGGTGAATTGTGTCTATCTCCTGTTGCAATGAAATTACCAAGATCATCAGACACTACTGATCATTAACTATTAATCTCTATGATATTATCTAGAGGATCAATGAATATTGGGGTCCTCGTGGTCTAGGCACTGTACAAACACATAATAAGAGAGATTATCTACCCATAAGAGCTCACAAGCTAAATAGATGTGAGACAAAGGATTTGGGAAAGGGTTCTAACACAGAAGCAGGGTTGTGATCAGTTTGACTCCAAACCTCCAATTAGAACAACATTTTTTTTCCGAGGGGCAGTTATTTAGGGAGGGATTGTCCCCTGGCAATAAGTTCCACAGGTTGACTTGCATTGTGTGAAGAAGTACTTCCCACTGTTTGTTTTAAATTTGCTGCCTATTTAATTTCATTGGCTGACTCCTGGTTCTTGTATTATGTGAAGTTGTAAATAACACTTCCTTATTCACTTTCTCCACACCATTCATAGTTTTACAGACCTCTATCATATTCCCTCTTTGTTTTTTCCAAGATGAACAGTCTCAGTCTTTTAAATTTGTCCTCATATGGCAGTTGTTCCATACCCTAGGCATTTTGTTGCCCTTTTCCAATTCTAATAGATCTTTTTTGAGATAAAGCAATCAGAACTACACACAGTATCCATGGTGTAGGAGTTCCATGGATTCATATAATGGAATTAAATTATTTGCTTTTATTATGTATCCCTTTCCTAAGGGTTCCTAACATTGTTAGCTTTTTTGACAGCCACTGTATATTGAGCAGATGTTTTCAGAGAACTATCCACAATGACTCCAAGATCTTTTTCTTTAGTGGTGACAATTTATTTAGATTTCATCCTTTTTTATGTGTAGTTGGAATTATGTTTTCCAGGGCACATTTTTTCATCTGCCATTTTGTTGCCCTGTCACCCATTTTTGTGAAAGCGCTTTGTAACTCGTCACAATCTGCTGCTTTGGACTTAACTAACTTGAGTAATTTTTCAATGTCTGCAAACTTTACCACCTCACTATTTACACCTTTTTTCCAGAATATTTATGAATATGTTGAACAGCACTGGTCCAGCACAGATCCCTTGAGGACACCACTATTCATATCTCTCTGTTCTGAAAAGTGTGTCTTTTTTAACCAGTTACTGATCCAGGAAAAGAGCTTTTTTCTTGTTCCATGACTGCTTACTTTGTTCGAGAGCTTTTGGTGACAGAACTTGTCAAATGCTTTCTGAAAGTCCATGTAAACTATATTCACTGGATCACCCTTGTCCACATGCTTGTTAACACCCTCAAAGAACTCTAATATATAAGTGAGGCATGACTTCCCTTCACAAAAACAACATTGACTGTTCCCCAGCAAATTATGTTAATCGGTGTCTGATAATTCTGTTCTTTATTACAGGTTGAACTAACTTGCCTGGTACTGAAGTCAGGTTTACCAGCCTGTAGTTGCCAGTATTGCCTCAGGATCCTTTTTTTAAAAAATGGTGTTACTTTAGTTATCCACCCGTCATCTCAGAGAGAAGCTAGTTTAAAAGATAAGTTATGTACCACACTTAATACTTCTGTGATTTCACATTTGAATTCCTTCAGAACTCTTGGGTGAATGCCATCTGATCTTGGTGACTTATTACAGTTCAATTGATTAATTTGTTCCAAAACCACTTCTATTGACACCTCAGTCTGGGACGGTTCCTCAGATTTGCCACCTAAAACAAATGGCTCAGATGTGTGAATCTTCTTTACATCCTTTGCTGTATTTAGCTTCTCTCCAATGGCCTTACCTATCTTGAATGCTCTTTTAGCATCTGCATTGTCCAGTTGCCCTACTGATTGTTTGGCAGGCTTCCTGCTTCTGATATACTTAAAGTCTTTGTTATTCGTAACTGTGTCTTTTGCAAGTTGCTCCTCAAATTCTTCTTTTTTTTTTTTTCTGGTCTACCTAACTATACTAGAGTTTCTGTTCCTTTCTGCTTTTCTCAGTAAGATTTTACTTCCAATTTTTAAAGGATGACTTTTTACACCTAACTTCCTCTTTTAGTCTGTTTATCCATGGTGGCATTTTTTTGGTCCTCTTACTATTTTTTTTTTCAGTGTTAGATAGACATTTAATTTGACCCTATTACAATGTTTTTTTAAAAAAAAGTTTCCATGCAGCTTGCAGGCATTTCACTCTTGTGGCTATTCTTTTTAATTTCTAACTAAATTTCCTCAATTTTGTGTAGTTCCCCTTTCTGAAGTTAAATGCTACAGTGGTGGGCTTCTTTAGTATTTTTCCCTCCACTCACAAGGCTGTTAAATTTAATTACATTATGGTCATTATTACGGAGTAGTTCAGCTATATTCATCTCTTGCATCATATCCTGTGCACCACTTAGGACTAAATCAAGAGTGGCCTCTCCCCTTGTGGGTGGGTGAGAGGTGGTTGGTAGTGCATTCCTACTGCTATACCCTTTTTATTCAAGCATAGAATTTCTGTCAATAGAGCTTCCATGGTACAGGTTGAATCGTTTAAGATCTTTACTATATACGATTCTGCTTTCTTTCACATAGTGCCACTTCGCTACCAGCACCTTCTATTGTGTCATTCCCATATGTTTTATACCCTGGAATTACTGTGTCTTGTTGATTATCATCATTCCACCAAGTTTCTGCGATGCCTATTGATACAATAACCTCATTAATACCAGGCCCTCAAAACACAGGCACTCCTAAGTACTTGGTACTGGATATTCATGTAAACGCATTTCTGGCAGATGGTACAGGAATGCATGTATGCCAAATAAAACAAGGATGGGAGGACAGAATAATACATGAGGATGTTTTGTTCAAACCAGCAAGTTAGGGTTGGTAACTACCTGTCAGGAGTGTAACATGTAACTTGTTTATATCGTTGTATAAAAAAGAAATAATAGGAGGCACACCTTTGTCCAACCGAGAGGCAGCAGAAACTCCTGCTGTTGACTGATCTGGTCCATTATTGCAGGTATACGTGCAGTTCCTGTGGGGCACTAGGACTATGCATCATCGACAAGAACCTATCTGAGCACTTTCAACACTGAACCAAGCCTGTGGCCTTTATGGATAGTGCTATCGAGGTCTTCTGAAGCAACTATCTGCACGGAGCTGGGACAACAGGTGTAGAGAACACCTACGCACACCAGCTGACAACACACGCATTAGAGTATTTAGACTTCTACCATTTGCAGACACAATATAAAATGTGTCAATATTTAGATGTCTGTCTTCATGTGGTGTAATTGAATGGGAATCTCTTTCATTTGACTGTTTTTCCTTAGTTCCTACCTGTACTTCATCACCTTAAATCCTCTCCTCTGCAGTCGGAGATAGAATCCCCATCAATAGATCCTTCCCTCAGGGATGTCTCTGAGTGCTCCTCCATACTTCTTGGCTTCCATCCAGCTCTACATTTTAAAGCTCCTTTTTAAAGCTCCTTTATGACCTTTAAAAAAAAATTTTACAAGCCATAACTTTGGTTCTATTTTGGTTTAGGTGGTGCCTATTCTACCTGTATATTTTCCTCCTTTCCCAAAAGGTTCCTCAGATCATAATGAACCTAAAACCCTCCTCCATACACCATCATATCATCCACATATGGGGACCCTATAGTTTTTCCTGTCTAAGTGGCCCTGAACATAGAAGAGAAGCATGTCAGTGGATGCTACCTTGTAGATCTTTGATCTTATCTGTCTCCAGTAAAAGGGGAGAGTTTATATCCTGTGTGAAAGCATCTGACTGCAATCTCTCCGAAACAAATTTATTCTAGTTGTCCCTTCTGATATCGTTAAAGAAATGAAGTTTATCATCTAGAGTAAGTTACAAAAGTGAAAATATATGAACACTAGGATGGAGCTATTTAGATTCTTAGGCCACACTCATCACCGTGGCATTTCAGTGCCTGATAAACCAGATTAGGTGAACAATTTCACACATCAGTGAAATATTAGCTTGGAGAGAAGAGACAAAATTAATGTTTGGAAAGTAAACCAGTTCCCTTTTGAGCACTGACCTCTTTTGCTTGCAGTAGATATATCTTTCTTTCTCTCTTCCTATTATCAAAGTGGCTAGTAACTGTATACTCAAGAGAATGTGTCTATAATGCAGGAGCATTCCTAAGATAGAGGCCAATTCTCTTCTGTACAGAGGTGCTACAGTTAAGAGTCGCAATGGGACATGTAGCTGTCAGTTTAATCCCATAATATTTCTGTTGAAGGTCACAGACTGGCTTTACTGACAGACACTCATCTAGAGAATAAAATTGGGAAGTTACACTTGTCTCCAAACAGACATTTAGAGCAAGTCCAAAGATTGTCTAGCACCTGGCCCAATTGGGTCCAGGTCCATGACTGGGACTCCTAGACCCTATAATAATCATAACAACAACAGAGGTTTTTCTTCTCAGACATCAGTACTACAAGCTGTCTAGAGAAAGTGAGACACTCATACATATATATGCAACCCAAAGAGTTTTCACAATAACAACTTACTAGAACTTGAGCAGTTCTGTTCATGATCTACATATGAGATAGCTCACTCTCTGTGAGATGTGGTGTTTCTGCAAGGCTAACAGCAGTAAAAATCAGTATAAACTTATTTTTGCCGCTTCTGTTAGCAGCTCTGGTTCTGAATGTGCCCCTGGAGAACAGTTATCTCAGACCTCGTATTCTACAGTCACTTTTCAATGCAGAACCTCCTTTTACAAGAACTAACCCTGATACAGAGGTAATATAATGGCATTTACTGCCATTGTCATGACACATTTTGTCTCTTGTTAGTAACAGAAGTGAAAATATCTTGTTTTCAAAATACTATCTTATTGTTCAGAATGAAATGAAAGAAAGGAGGAACTAAGGCTGGTGGGTGGTATCAACATGTGAGCACAGCGCAGACACAACAGCCACTAACAGACATAAAATATCTGTAAAAGTTGTATCAATTGAATGGAAATTGGCTGTATGTGGTCTGACCAAATTGGTGGTGTGCTGGGGTGGCATATGAGGTCTACAGTCACTCCAAAACTTGCCCTAGCCACCCTGTCTCAGCTGCTACTCTCTTGGTGCCTAGCTCTGAAGGCAGAATGGCGTGACTGCTGGCCAGGCACCCAGCTTCAGCAGCAGTGGAGAAATAAACATGGGCAGGAGGCAGGGATGCCCAAGAACAACACCCAGCCCATGTCCCCACTGTCCAGGGTGCTGTACCATGCTGTCCAGGGCAGGACTTTTCACTTGTCCTTCTTGAACCTCATCAGATTTCTTTTGGTCCAATCCTGCAATTTGTCTAGGTCACTCTGTATCCTATCCCTACCGTCCAGGACATCTACCACTCCCCCTAGCTTAGTGTCATCTGCAAATTTACTGAGGGTGCAATCTACCCCATCCTCCAGATCTGATCCAGTGGGGTAGCTGGCTAGTGCCTCTAAATATATTAAGTCAGTGGCCTGTTGAAAGAATAATAAAATATGGGGGTGCTGAAGAAGACCCAGAGTTGTGGTGAGCGACTGAAGCTGGAAAAGACTCTCAAAGGACCACCTCTAACAGTGTCAAAACTCATTTGGTGCCTTGTGTTTTGTTTGTTTGTTTTTGGTCAGTAAAACTTCCTTATAACTTTAAGTTTCTGCCTCTGGCCCTGCACACTGCTGCTTCATTTTAAGTATTTGGAAGCCCATCTCCCAGCCAAGATCCGGGACAATTCAGAATATGGGGAAGATAGATATTCAGCTTCCTAAATCACATGTGGGGCTTGATCTGGTTGGTGTGCTTAGGGACTGCATGCCAGATTGGTCGTTCTGGTGAGTTCATGCCAATTTTGAAATTATTAACTACTAATACTGAAATAAGCCTCTGTACCAGATGAATGGAAGGTAGCTCATATAATGCCAGTCTTTAAGAAGGGCTCCAGAAGAGATCCTGGCAATTACAGACCAGTGAGACTAACTTCAGTACTAGGCTAACTGGTAGAAACTATCAGACACATAGATTAATACAATTTGTTGAGGAAGAGTCAACACAGATTTTGTAAAGGGCAGTAATGCCTCACCAATCTATTAAAATTCTCTGAGGATGTCATGAAAAGTCCTTTCATGAATCAGTAATTGACTAAAAGACATGAAACAAAGGGTAGGAATAAAAGGTCACTTTTCAGAATGGAGATCGGTAAATAGTAGGAATCTGAACAGGAACCAGTGATGTTCAACATATTCATGAGTGATCTGGAAAAAGGGTAAACAATGAGGTAGCAAAATTTGCAGACAAAACAAAACTACTAAAGATAGCTAAATCTAAAGCAGACTAGGAAGAGTTACAAAGGGATCTCACACAACTGGGCAACAGGAAACAAAATGGCAGATGAAATTCAACATTGGTAAGTGCAAAGTAATGTACATTGAAAAGCATAATCCCAAACACATTTATATATAGATGGATTCTAAAATAACTGTTAACACCCAAGAAAGAGATTTGGGAGAAATTGTGGATAGTTCTTGGAAACCTCCCATCTTAATGTGCAGCAGAGGGCAAAAAGGCTAACAGAAAGTTAGGAACTATTAGGAATGGGATAGAAAATAAGACAAATTATGATACCACTATATAAATCTGTGGTCTGCCCACACCTTGAATTCTGTGTCCAGTTCTAGTTGCCCCATCTCAAGAAAGGGGCAATGTGCGATTGCAACTGGAAAAGTTTTAGAGAAGGGTTTCAGAGAATACACCTTTGTATTCACACTCCACATGATTGTAATAATCTTTGTACAAGGTTTTCTTTGTAAGGCAGCATTTGGAAATTCATAATTTTCTGGTCAGTGTTGTCCTCATAAGGTTTGTTTGGCAAAATTGTATTGAAGTTATAAGATTCCACTGTAAGATGTTATTAACATATGTTCCAAACCACACAGCCTTGCCCAGGCAGAAATCAGGTTTCCCCCCAAAAAAGGAAGGAATGTGTGCTTGCCTTAATTTGCATTTAAGCAATAAACAGCCCTCAAGTAAGAAAGGAAGACAAAGGAAGTTCAAACAGGTAAAAAACAGCAGGTAATATCCTCCATATAGAGTCTATGCCTCCTGAGTCTCAGATGGAAATGTTTTTCAAGAGGGGTATTGAAACTATAAAAAGGAAGAACAAACACCACAAGAGACCCCTCTTGATCTGTCCCTGCTCATCACAATCTCGGCACCTGAAGAGACAAAGTAAACAGCCATTGGACTCTGGGAGAGGGGTCCTGACCTGAAGAGTTTGGTCAGTAACATTCCTGGAAGCATATGGTAAGACATTTAGCTTCAATCTAGTATAGTTTGTTAAGGTGGGTATTAAAAATGTTTTATCTTTATTTTTTTAAAACCATTTCTGACTTTTCTGCCTCATTACTTATGCTCACTTAAAATCGATCTCTTTGTAGTTAATAAACTTAATTTACAGTTGTATCTAATCCAGCATGTTTAAATAGAAGTGTCTGGATAATTAATTTAGTATTTCTTACTGTCCAGAAGAAGGATGGGCAGTACAGGACATACATTTCTGGGGGAAGATCTGGGACTGGAGGTTTGTTGGGGTCAACCTAAACTATAACCAAGGATGGTGAGAGCTATGGTGTGACTGACTGGCTTCATCACACACACTGGCTTACATGCTAGAGGCTGTTTATGAGCAGTTCAGGTTGGAGGCAACAGTAGCAAGTCATTGTAATGGGCACCCCACTTTACACTGCAGGGGTGACAGCCATCCACTACTCTTAATTGTACCCATGGTTCATCACAAACAGCAACAAAGATGATCAAGGGTATGGAGCAGTTTCCATATGAGGAGAAACTAAAGATAAGGGTTGTTCATCTGAGAAAAGAGACAAATAAGAGGGGGGCATGATAGAGGTCTATAAAATAATGAATGATGTGGAAAAAGTGAATGGAGAAGTGTTATTTACCCTTTCTCATGACACAAAATCCAGGAGGCCCCGGATGAAATTAATAAGCAGTAAATTTAACACAAAAAAAGAGGAAATAGTTTTTTTTCCCACACAATGCACAATTAACCTGTGGAACTCATTGCCATGGCAGATTGTGGTGGCCAAAAATATAAGTGCATTACAAAAAGAACTAGATATGGTCATGGTCCATTACTGTCTATTATCCAAGATAGTCAGGGTTGAAATCTCATGCTTAGGGTGATGCAAAACCTCTAAATGCCAGAAGCTGAGAAGGGAAGACAGGGATGGATCTCTCCAGCTAGTCTGTTTGTACAGTCCCCCCTGCAACCTCTGCTATGGGCCCCTGTGGGAAGACAGGACACTGGCCTAGCTGGACCATTGGTCTCACCCCTTATGGCAGTTCTTATGTTATGTTGTAAAGAAGGAGGAGGATCTCTTTTGTGACTTTTAGCCCAGTGGTTAGGGGACTCATCTGGGAGATGCAGAACCTTGTCATCCTTCACCTAGATCTCCCACATCCTGGCTGAGTGCACTAACCACGAAATTAGGGAGTCATTCTCATGCTTGCACTTTCTCTGCCTCTCTGGCCCAAATGACTCTTTGCAAGAGAGCACTCATCCAGGACATGAGACACCCAGGATACAGTGCCCCTGCTCCAATGATTCTCTTTATTTATCCACAGCAGAAGAGCTTCAACAGGAGAGGAGGGAGTCCCACATCAGAATGTCCCATTGTGCAGTTGATAGGGCATTCACCTAAGATTTGCGAGACCCCTAATAATATTCCTTCTTACACTTTGTGGAGGGGGACTTGAACTGGGTGTCCCCCTCATTCAAGCTGAGTATTGTGGCTACGAAAAGATACAAGGGAAACCATTGCCTCTCTCTGGACTCCTTGCTAAAATGCCATAGGTGTCTAATGCCAAAGACAGTTTCCAGGTAAGAATGAGTAGCCGGTCTAAGCACTTCCCTGCAGGCTGGCCTTTGGTTTCTATTTCTGTGAGAAGGGCAGGGCTTGCACACATCTCTCCTCAGCATCTCCCACTGGTTAGCTTAGGCGATTCCCTGCTTAGTGTGCTGGCTTTTCTGAATACGGTGCCTATCTCTCCCCATGCAATGGACAGGAACCTGAACATTTATCTCAGACTCTGAATCATTGTGATTTTCTAGCCTCCTGCACATTAGGGACAGTGACACTGAGCCACACCTAACTCCTTTGTACACCCAGGCCTTAGAGAATTTAATGTTTAGAGGCATCTTCCCCTGTGCTTCCGGTCACGAGATGTGACCAAATAGGTCTTTGTCTGTATTTTCTGTGCTTCAAAGATGTGCCTGAAGTTCCTAGTTTTATTTTATCACCTGTTACACATTTCAGGTCTGGACTCCTATGTTTGTGTGTTCTCAGTGCGTATTGGCGGCACTACTTTGATGCTGACAGTAGCTTATTTTTACCAGTTACTTTCTAAGAGTTATTGTGTCTAGTTTGTCATAACGGAACCCTGGGGAGGACAAACCAGGACGTTCTTTCTTAGTGTCCAATGACATTTCCATTTGAATCCCCATTTTGAGAAATCTGAAAAACAAATGTACGTAGAATAAAAAAAATACACTTGGTACGTGTTTTCTTTTACCGATCGAGCCAGTGTCCCTTTGGTGAAGTTGCTGTACCTTAGCTTGACTGCTGCTTTCTCACAGATGCAGAAGTGATTTTCTCTGCAGTAACGATAGTTACTAATTTTCACTTGATATAGGAAGCCACACTTATAGTTTGGATACAAGTCAATCCTAGAAGATAAAGTATCATTGTATTATGTCTTGCCAATGGCACTCTGTGCCTGTATTCAGGGAACTGTGTACTTGCGTTTCCCTGGGGTAAGTGATCTGCCCCTGACCTACAACTGGTTCAGATTGCTTCCCTCTACAGGCCAGCTCAGCTATACCAGCCAGTGCTTTCTGGAGCCAGTGCCACTCTCCACTGCTGCTTGCCCATTCCTTCCCCTTCTGCACAGGACAGCGATTAGCACCTCCAGAGAAACATCTATTGCCCCTGTGCATCCAGTCACAACACAGACAGGCAGTGCAGGAGACTAAGTGGACACCATATGCTTCTCCTCTGCACGAGCAAACAGGATAGGCCACAATTTGGTCCTACATATTTAAAACTTACCAATCTGCTTTCTGTGTAAAAAGAGCTGAGCCATCTTCCCAATTCCACCTGTTCCCTTCAGATTTATGCAAACCAATCCAGTAATATTCTCCACCATTCCTTGGGCGTACATAGTTCTGGAATCAAATCACAAGATTATTTCCAAAATAACCCAAGTTTGTATCTTTCATAGTTGTGTAGGTTTAAAAAAAAATCTAATGTGAATCAGTGACAGGAGAAATTGTGACCAGTGGCATGGCACGGATCCATTTGTATTACAGCACTTTTAAAATAAATCAGATATTGAAATGCAGGACAGTCACCTAGTGGGATTTTAAGTGTCTAGGTGTCTCTCTACATCTTTAGGCACCTAACCAGTGAAAGTTGATAGGCAGAGCTCTTTGAATGAAGAGCTTTATTATCCCATTAGGCCTTTTCTCTGATTTCAAAATATGTTTTGATGGGGCCAGATGATGAGATGTAACCAGACACACTCGCTATCCCCATGCCTGTGTGCTAAGCAATTCCTGAGATGTGCCCCCAAACGTTCCTTCTGTTTTCTTTCCTCAGATACAATTTCCATCCCAGCCTTATTCTCTGTTCTTACCACCTGTCTTCTAAGCACCTGGGTTAGCCAAGCAAGACAGCACATTCCTGTGACCAGTGTTGCAAGCTGTAAATAACATGGGAATAACATGATCCCATAGGAATTTTGCTCCCTAAAATTTTTTTGAAAATCAGGAGAATCCAGTGAAATGTTTTCCTGAGCCAGGGAATTGCAGCTGAGGTCCAGGAGTGTCTATCAGGGTCATGGACTATAGTGGTGCCAGTGATCTTCCAATACCTGACCAGCAGGTCAGGCACAGTACCTCTCTCTCCTTCTATGTTTTTCTGCTCTTTTATCTCCCCCTGCCCCCCCTGCCTTTGTGTCTGTCTGTCTTGTTTTCTTTTAAGCAAACAAAGGATCAGAACTTAATGGCAGAACAGAAGTTCTGAGAGCTCCCACCTATAAAAGACTTTGCCCCCTGTCCCCACATTCAGTGGATGTTACCTGACAGACTTTTAAGAAAGAGATTTCCATTAAAGGTCTCTATGCAAATTGAGACAGAGGGACTAAGGGAGTTGTCATATAATGAAGACATACTTGGTGGTTGTGTTTGCATTTAATAGATGTTGACAAGGTATTTCCTGTGAAATGTTATACAAAAAAGGAAAGGGAGATCCTGGCAACAAAACAACAAATTACAGTTAATGTGGAGGCAGATGAAAAGTAATAAAATGGGTAATTTACACTTTTTAACATTACAAACCTAATCCAGTCTTCACAACATATGCCTCGCAGTAGGAGATAAGGTGTCTGGTTCCTGATTCTCTTGTACTTTGTGTTGTTATTTACACCAGGATAAAGTGGATGTAACACCTACCACATCAGAATGCTGGCCTTTTATTGCCACTTTATTCCAGTGTAAATGAAGACAGAAATTTCAGGACCATGGTGAATCCCACTCTCTGCAAGTGGAAATCCTTCTCTTGAATCTCTCTAGCAACCGGAACAGGACAAAATGTTATCCACATAACACTGATCCACCCTCTTCCTTAAAACAGTTAGAATACAGTACCCCTATTAAAAAACATTGGTCATAACCACAGGTGGATCTGAGAGACTTGTGTCTATTCATTGCTTTACTAATACATTCTGGAAGTAAGTTCCAAAGGTTATTTATCCTGTGACTGACTGATGGACTCTGTTCTGCACTGTTCCCCACTCTGGGGATACTGAGGCAATAGAACTATAGTAACCAAAATGCTATTTCTCTTGGAGGGGCTTCTGAAAAGTTACATACAGATGAAATAAAAAAGGCTAGGATAGGGACCATACCAGTTTATCCTTGTGTTTTATCATGAGAAGGGTGGAATTCTGTGAGGAACAGAACTTCTGGCTCTCCTCCCATGACCTCTTCAGTGCAGAAATGTAGAAACAGGTGTCACCTCCCATCCATTGCCAGTTCGTAGGGCAGAGTGTACAATTAGATCCTACAAAAAAGAGAAATTGTTTCTATTTCTCATCCTAAGTAGTTCAGCAGAGAATACAGTAGCTGAAGCCATGGTTTTGAGTGGGCACAGAATTTGTATATTGGCAAAGAAGTTGCCTAACTTGCCTGTGTGAAATGAGCAGCGGAGTCTCGGTTCATTTAAAATATGATATTATCTTCATTGTGAAGGAGTGGATTTCTCATTGCTGAGCAATGTGCAACCCAGCAGTAGAGAATGTTGTTATGAGGAAGTCATAAAAAAGTGCTGCCATACCTTGTCTTAAAATTTCTGTTTCTCAGCATGTCAGCAGTGAGCAGTCTTTGGGAAATACCACGTTAGTTTTGTGAGAGAGTGTCTTTTTGAAAGCGCTGTTACAAGCAGCATGAGGGTTTGCTCTTTTCCTTAATCTCGATAACTAGTTTCTTTTCTTGAGGGAGAGCCACCTCCTGGGAGCTAGGCATTAATGTCTGGTCTGAGATTCCTGAAAGCAAGGGTGGCCTATTTCCTACTTTGTGATCACCACAGTTCCATGTATATCTAGTGTAAGCCAAGCAATTGCACTAAGGAAACATTCAGACTCCTTGTCACTGATTTCTCCTCCAATGGGAAACTGACCTACCAGGCCATGAAATCTGCTACCACTCAGTACCACTATATTTTAGTGAATAATCCTGCAGTGGCCACAGAATGGGGATGGACAAGATATGATCTGTCTGGGACAAGTCTTTTTCCATCTTAATAGACAAAATTACTATTGGTCTCAGTGTCTTTTGTGTCCTGAGTGTCCACTCTGGAAAAAGAGAATGTAAATGGCTACCATAGCAGTGTAAAGAGGAATCAGCTCCTATGCTATCAGTTAAGGATGCTCTGTATATAAAATGCCTAAAGAGAAACCACACAAGGAAGGAAATGAAAATTCAAGACATCTAACAGTGCATATCCTCTACTCTTGAATCCTGGGGGACATACCTTACCGCTAAGAAAACCATCATACATTACAGACTATACACTATAATCTTACTGTGTTCCACAGGTGCAGGGGAAGATTAACCAGCTTTCCAGTCTCCCCTTCCTAAATCCTCCATCCTCACAAACAGACTTGGGCAAGATATGAATTACCAAGAACATGTCTTTTTCTATTTTAATAGACAAAATTACTATTGGTCTGAGTTATTTTATGTATGGCCCTTTTATAACACCTGGGAAGTACAATAGGCCTTAAAAAGAGTGTAAATGGCTTCCTTATTGATGTAAAATAGAATCAATTCCTATGCTATAAGTTAAGGAAGATAGCTACATAACATAGAATCATAGAAAATTAGGGTTGGAAGGGACCTCAGAGAGTTATCTAGTCCAATCCCCTACTTAAAGGAGGACCAACCCCAACTAAACCATCTCAGCCAAGGCTTTTTCAAACCACACCTTAAAAACCTTTAAGGGTGGAGATTCTTCCAGTGCTTCACCACCCTCTTAGTGAAAAATATTTTCCTAATATCAAACTTAAACCTCCTCCACTTCAACTTGAGACCATTTGCTCCTTGTTCTGTCATCTGCCACCACTGAGAACAGCCTAGCTCTATCTTCCCTGGAACCTCTTTTCAGGTAGTTAAAGGCTGCTATCAAATTCCCCCTCATTCTTCTCTTCTGCAGACTAAACAAGCCAAGTTCCCTCAGCCTCTCCCTATAAGTCATGTGCTACAGTGCCCTAATTATTTTCATTGCCCTTCACTGGACTCTTTCCAATTTGTCCACATCTTTTTCTGTAATGGAGGGCCCAAAATTGGACATAGTACTCTAAATGTGGCCTTACAAATTCCAAATAGAGGGGAATAATCACTTCCCTCAATCTGCTGGCAATGCTGATAGAAATATTGAGTCAAAGGCTTTGCTGAAGTCAAAGTATAACACATCCACCATTTTTCCGACATCCACAGAGCCAGTCATCTCGTCATAGAAGGCAATCAACTTGGTCAGACATGACTTGCCCTTGCAGAATCCATGCTGACTGTTCCTCATCACCTTCCTATCTTTCAAATGCCTCAAAATGGATTCCTTGAGGACCTGCTCCATTGTTTTTCCAGGGCCTGAACTGAGACTGACTGGTCTGTAGTTCACCGGATCCGCCTTCTTCCCTTTTCTGAAGATGCACTCTATATTTGCCTTTCTGCAGTCATCTGAGACCTCCCCCAATCATTACAAGCTTTCAAAGATAATGGTCAATGGCTCTGCAATCACATCAGCCAACTCCTTCAGCATCCTCGGACGCATTGCATCCATCCCCATGTACTTGTGAATGTCCTGCCTTTCTAAATAGTCCTGGACCTGTTCTTTCAGAACTGAGGGCTGCTCACCGCCTAACCTTTTTCTCCTGCCCAGTGCAGAAGTCTGGGAACTGACATTTTCTGTGAAGACAGAGGCAAAAGCCATTGAGTACTTCAGGTTTTTCCACATCATTTGTTACTAGGTTGCCTCCCCCCTTCTGTCAGGGACCCACACTTTTCCTGACCTTCTTCTTGTTGCTAACATACCTGTAGAAACTCTTCTTGTTACATTTTATATCCCTTGCTAGCTGAAACTACAATTGTTCTTTTTCCTTCCTGAACATACGTAACACAAAACCACAAAAGGAAGAAAATGAAAAAAGTCAGAACACCTAACCCTGTAATCCCGAGCCCAGGGACAAACACCTCACTACTAGAGCAACCACTTTACAAGATACCAAGCTACATTCTTTACACTGCCCCAGAGGGATACCAGCCTTCCACAATCCCCTGTCCAAACTCTCCAACCATAGAAACAAACTTGACTTCCACCAAGCACCCTCCCAACTATTCCTTCTGCACAGTCCTGGAAAAACCTCCTCCTGTTTCATGAATGGGAAGTTTCACAGAAATCCTTCTCATGAAAGTAGCCTCTGCCTTGTCAACAATCTTTCTCCTACAAATGATGCTGGACTAGAAGAGACGATTCCACCCCACAAGAGCTAGAGCCCCATTTCAGAGAGGGGGCACATTACTGGGGGCATGTGAGTAATGGGACTACTGTACTGCTCTCCTAGCATGATCAAAAGCAGATCTGGGGAAAATGAAACTTCACTGTCCTTTTCAAAACCACAACTTTCTCATATTTTCCACTGCAGAATCATTGTGCCTAAAGACTGAGTTATAACACACTTTCCAGTCTTTCTCCCCGTGTCTCAGGGTATTTCTACACTGCTGGGGTTTCATGGATGGATGCAGTGGGATCATTTGAGTGGTCTGTGGAGACCCGCTCAATCAATCCCAGGAGTGCTTTCCAGTCAAAGCCATAAATCCACACAACCTCACCAAAAAAGAGGAAGGCTGCATTGATCGGAGGGCATCTTCTCTCGATGCAGTACACTGAAGACACCAGGGTATGGCAAGGTTAGTAAATCAGTGGCAGTGTAGATCAGACTTCAGATTACCAGAAACCGCTAGGCAATAAAGCTAGTGTCTGAAGTTCATGAAGAAGTTTTTTCCCCCACTTCCTTGGGGTTCTAGGCAGTGCAATAAAATACCCTGCTGATCTCGCCACCCCTGCTTATATTTTTACTGGTTTGAAATCCAACTGCAAAGTTCTGCCCTTGAGGTTCCATAGTGAATTCACTGTAGAATCCATCAATATTGCTCCTTAATTGATCAAAGAGTGCATCACTGAACAAAGCTAAGTAAATAATGCTAGGGGTGAGGGGGAAGGAGGGCTATTTTGTTCAACATATGAAGCAAACAAAATAAATCTAAAATATTATTCAATACATTTTCAATCAGTACCAAATTCTTTGTCTCTCTGAAACAAATTTACTTGGATCAAATGAAACAAATTTTCAAAAAGAAAGTTTATTTGGAAAGTAAATGTTGAAATGGTGCGTTTAAAAATGTCAGAATGAACCATTGGACATAGATGATTTTTTTCTTTATTTTTTATTTTGCTGAATTTTTTCCCAAGTTCACAAATAATTTTGATCACCACTTTGGACATTTACTATTCGCTGAAAAAAAATATTGCCTACCTCTACTGCTGAGTGACATGAACTACTCCTGCTTCCCCAGAGACTGAACATACTTGCTTCTTTTGCAATTCATCATCCTATCCCTGTCCCAGAGGAACTGAAAGAAAGTTGAACCCTCACACTGTTCTTCAGACTACTAAGCAACTTCTCTATGGAACAGTTACTAGCTGATGGTGTTCTATAGCCCATTTCAAATCAGTTAGTTAGTAAAAGTCCTGTTACTAGGAAGCAGGTGTCCACATCACAAAAGCACCACAATAATCAATGCTAGTTATCTGCTTCCTTAGTAATTACAACCCAAAGGAAAAGTAGTGACTGGATCATGAAGGAGGAATTCCCTTGTATCTTACCTGTCCACTAACTGCATTCACTTTCCTTGAATAAGGATGCTATGGAAGCAGATGAAGGAAATTGTACAACCACTGCCCAACCAGTATCTATTCTGGAATAAAGAACAGGAGTCCATTTGCAGAACAATCTTATTTACCATTATTCTTATTCTTTTCCTCCCCTTCCAGACACAAATTATCTTCCATGTCTTTCAGTCTTTTTGAAAAATTTGTCTGCAGCGTTTCCTGGTTCCTCATGAGGTTTCCAATCTGTTTCTGGAAGTTGTTGGAAACCTGAAAAACTGCAATTCACAAAAGCATTTTCCATTCTGATCCTTTATAAATCAAAATTATTCCTGTCTTTGTCCTCTTAAATTTGGTGATTGAATTCATCCGGTTTAAATGTAGCTTATTTCATGTGGTAATGCTGAACAATGATATTAGAGGTTTAGTGTAATCTTTTCCACTAAAAAGAACAGTATAAAGTGAGCTGGCTTTTTAATGGGATACAGAGCCTTTCTTTGGCACCAATTTGTATCCAGTGCAGGTCAGTATGAAACAAAAGACATCCCCACCTGAGAAGTGTTCAGTGGAAAAAGAACTAGTTGACATTGTTACAGTTCCTAATGGAACAGGTTTCCACATTGCAAGAACCACCTCATGACAGGCACCAGAAGGCTGTCCTTTGGCAATTTAAGAGACATGCCAAGGAGTGAATGGGCTACAGAGATTGTCACTGGCAGCAGTAATAGCTCTGGAGCAGGGTCAAGATAAAGTGCATTAAAGGGTGAGTGTGTGTCTGAGAAGCTCATATTACCACTGCCTATGTTGTACCTTTGCAACAGTTAAATCATCAGTTTCACACTAGAAGGGATGGTTATCAATCTGGCATATTTTACAAGCACCAAGTTAAGGAATAAATAGTCACTGATACTTACACACAATCCCCAGGACTAACAACCCTACCAGCAATGCCAAGCACAGTGTGAAGAAAGTCAGAGCAGCCAGACGCCATGTGGGAGATGAAGCAGGGAGCCCTGGCAGAATAAAGTCTAGATCAGTAATATATATACTTGGTGTTTTAGCAAGGTCAATTTCACAAAGCTAAAAACACTTATGAGCCAAATCAAGTGGGAGGAAGAATTTAATCTGAAAAATACAAGTGATAAATGGGAATCTTTTGACAATACTTTACCAGCTACCCCAAAAGCCACCGTCTCACACGAGAAGGAAGGCTGTACTTGTTAAAATAATTACCTGGTTTAGAGAAGAATTGAAGTCAGCTGTAAAATATTACACACACACACACACAAATAAATGGGTTAAAGGGGAACTGGGTAGCAATGAATATAAATCATTGTGACACAATGTATTCCTGTGTTCGCACCCTATACACTGTTGTAATAAGATTTGTACAAGGTATGCCTTGTGACATAGCATTTAAAAATTCATAATTTCCTGATGACAATGCACATTGCAGCGTCATTCATGAATTTATAAACATAAGATAAGATCATGACTAAAAGCATGTTTTCCAAGGAAGTCTGCAGAGTGACCAAATCAGTTCCTTTGAGACAAAGGGCAAGCTGACGCCTCAGCCAGTTATAAACAAGGCTGATGCGCCATTACTTTCTAAATGACCATTCTTTGCCAGGAAAGTGGGTAGGGACAAAAAGGCTACGTTTTATAAAAGAAACAGCATGGCATTCCCTTCCACACAGACTGTTATCTTGGTCCCAGGTGGAAATTCTTTTCAAAGGGTACAGGACTATAAAAAGAAGGGTCAGAGTCCCCAAGACACCCCTTCTCCTCCCTTTCCTTGTGTCCATCAATTCTTTGAACAAGAGGGACAAATCAAACATCCATTACCCAAAAGAGGAGTCCGGGTCTAAGGTGTATCACCAGTAGGACTTGAGAGCATGTGGTGAAAAAAGCTTTGCTTTGAATTTAACATAGTTTGTTAAGTTAGGAACTAGTTGTCTTTTATCTTTATTTTTCTTGTAACCATTTCTGACTTTTATGCCTCATTACTTGTATTCACTTAAAATCTCTCTTTTTGTAGTTAATAAACTTGTTTTATTGTTTTATCCAATCCAGTGTGTTTGAATTGATATGCTAGGAAATTTCATTTGGGGTAAGATTTGCATGAATAACTTCTATTAATAAAATGATGGATTTTGTATAGATTTATATTGTCCAGGAGCGGTCTGCGCAGTACAGAACTCTTATTTCTGGGGGAAAATCTAGGACTGGGTTTTTGCTGGGTTCACCGTACAACATACTTAAAGTGGGGCTGCCTGGCTGCAGCACACACATGGACATAGCTGTGAGTGACTTGCATGCTGGAGGCTATTTGTCAGCATTCCTTTTTGGAGGCTACAGCAGTAAAGTGTTGCAAAGGGTAGCCCAGCTTAGAAGGCAGTGTTGACACAGCTACTCATTAGTCTGTATTGTACCTAGGTATGTCTCAATCAGAAGTTAGGACTTGTAGCAAATCGACAAGGGAAGCCAAGGGACAAAAGCAGAAATATATGGCAGCAAAATTAAGGACAGGAAGAAGTTTTTAAAATATATTAGGAACATAATGAATCCTGACAATGGAATTGGTCCATGCTAGATGGAAATGGTAGAATTATTAATAATAATGCATAAAAGGCAGAGGTGTTCAATAAATATGTGTTCTGTATTTGGAGAAGAAAACAGATGATGCAGTCTCATCATATGGAGATGATAACACTCATTCCATTCCACCTGAATCTCTGGAGACTGTTAAACTCAAGCTATTCAAGTTAAACATTTTTAAATCAGCAGGTCCAGATAACTTGAATTCAAGTGTTTTAAAAGAGATGGTCGAGGAGCTTGCTGGACTGTTAATGTTGATTTTCAGTATGTCTTGGAGTACTGTGAATGTGAAGTGGAAGAAAAATAATGTTGTACCAACTTTTAAAAAGAGTAAACAGGATTACCCAGATAATTACAGGCCTATCTGCCTGCCATCAATTCTTGGCAAGATAATGGAGTGTCTATGGGACTCAGTCAATAATGAACTAAAGATGGTTAATGTAATGAATGCAAATTAGCATGGGTTTATAGAAAATAGATCCTGTCAGACTAACTTGATTTTTTATGAGATTACAAATTTGTTTGATAAAGATGATAGAACTGATGTAATAAACTTTATATTTTGTAAGGCATTTGATTTGGTGCCACATGATATTTTGATAAAAAAACCTAGAATAACATAAAATTAACATGACATACATTAAATGGATTTAAAATAGGCTGACTGATTGATCTCACGTTTCAGAAGAAAATATTATAGTCTGGTTCCAAAAATATTTTATAAGCAGGTACCCAGGTCGTTCAGCACTCTCAGGACACACATTGATTGCAAACAGCTCCTTTGCATTATCTTTTGAGGAGGGCACTACAACTCTTTTGACAATTGGCTGGGGGCTGGGTCTGTTCCCTCATTCCCAACCCAACCTCCTCTGAGATTTAAAGTGAACTTTCCTCTCTTCTGAGTGCCAGGAAAGGCAGTCTCCACCAACACCTAACATAACATGTTCCAGGAGTTATGTTCTGGTCTGTCTTCCTAACAGTCTTGTTGCATTGAATTCAATGGTGTTAATCCTGATTTGTACAAGTGCATGATGGAGGAGAGGGAGAGCCATGAGTATCTTCAATAAAAGCATGTTTATTTTGCCTCTGGTAGAGAGGAAAGAAAAAAATCACAAAGCAAACATAAGGGACCAGACCCCCAGCTGTGCTGAAGCTCCTCTTGTGCAAAGCATTAGTAAGAGCTGGAGAGGTAGTTACTGTCCTATCTTCACTCCAAATTAGAACTGGATTGTATTTGGTTGGGGAGTTAACTGACTTGTAGTTGCAGCTAGTCAAAACCTGGTGTCAATCCTCGGACTTCAATGGAACCATTCCAATTTACATCCGCTGAGGATTTGCTTCAAGTGCATAATATCCAATCAAAGAGATCATAAAACTGAGTTCTAACAGCTTGTTTCTCTCCGGAAGGGCTTCACCCCTCATTCCCTTCGTGATGTCTGGATAAACATCCTTTTCTGGGAGATGGGGATATTAGCAAGTTAACTCCAATAATAAAGATTGTTTTCTTTGTTTCTTAGCTGTTATCAGACAGCATAATTCACGGATCACATTAAACGCACTACAGCAAATTACAAAATACAACTCATATAAAACAGCATAATTCCACCCATCACTGTGCTGTATTATTCTATAGGAATGGAAATGAAACCTTTCTGACCATAGTTGATCACTTAACCTCTGAAGCATTAGGATAGTAATTTTACCCTAGCTAGTGTCATAACAGATATTCTTTTTCATATACACTTCTAATCCTTTTTCCCCCCAGCATTTTCTTAAGCCAATTCTGGTCTCATTTTGTTCACTATTCACATTATTTCTGTCTAAACCTGGATTGTAAAAAAATTTGCCATTACAAAGATTGTCTTTTAAGATGAACAAAAAACATTTAAGGGGGACTGAATGATGGCTGGAGAGGAAGGGGAGATAATGTTATCAGAGAAAAAAAGCCCCACAGAGATTGTACCTTTTTCCTCAGAAGCAGCGGTCTTTGGGATATTTTCCAGAGCATAAGATTTATTAAATTCCAGATCAGCATATATTATTTCCTTTGTCATAACTAGTGAAGAGAGAAACTTATTTCAAGTAAAAAAGTTATCACTCTTGAGATTCTGCAGGTGTTGAATGAGGAACAAGATCTGCCTTTTTATAGCAGGCTCCTTTTTAATGCACTGGTATATGCAAATGAGCCAATCTGGATACCAGAGCAGAGTAGTCCTGAACTTCCTCTGAAAGGATGTTAGAAAAGAACAATATTTCTCTTGACAGTGGAATTGTCCCTTCACTTTCTTCCACTTCCTCTCTATAGCCCATCTGCCCTCCTCTTATTTCTCTTTGCAACGTCAGAAAAAAACAGAGCCCTGTCCCTGTACATTTTGAGGATTGTGTTTTAAAGAGGCAGCTTGTTTCTGGAGAGCTCCAGGCTGAGGACTGGCAGGCAGGGGTTGACACAGGCTTCTCACAGCCTCATGGCCATGTTCTGTTGTTACCAGCTGCATAGCCTAGAGGCCAACACTCTGCACTATCCTGCAGCAGGCTTGGGATCAATTCTCAGCCCTTGTCTCTTGCCACAGGGTGCCGAGAGTGCTCCAGAGACTGGGTCCCCTGTCAGTGTTAGAGATCTGGGTGATCGTGCAAAAGTCCTAAATCCAGGTACTTGCCTTGGCTGCTATAAATCAGTGTATTTATCATTGACATTGAGTCCAATTTACACCATCTGAAGATCTGGCCCCTGATTTCTATCTCCTCAGGTCAGAAATAGCAAGGAGTGCTCCAGTGATCGGGGCCAATGCCTGGGAACCCCAGCTTTGTGCTCTTATATGTCAGTCTTCAGCTTGATTACCATTCCTGCTTGTCTAGGCCTAGGCCAGTGCATGGTACAAAGACACATTCAGGAAAAGGGGCAGTGTTTGAGGTTGTACAAGAAGATAAAGGGAGGGTGTAATGTGTGTGCTGGCTTCTAGGGCGAGAAACAGTTGTAGACCCTGCCCTATTCTCAGTGCAGTGACTGCTTCCTTCTAGCACTCTTTGGGGTGTAGGGGTCTGAAAGGGGACGGGGAGGAGGGAAGGTGCTGGCTAGCCTTGGAAGGCAGTGCATATTGCACCCTCCTAGAAGACAGAGCAGCAGGTGTGTTACTTGGTGCCCCATTCCAGCAGGCCTCGTACTTCTTTGGGCCATAATGATTCCCACTGCTCCTGGCCTTACACTATTAGTGCAAGCTTTGTAACTGCCAGAGCTACTGAGAGATGGAAACAGAGTCCCCAGTGATACAGAGAGATTCCAGAGAGCTTGGATTACACGTGGGAATGCAGAATTTAGGGCATAATCCTGTGAGATACAGAGTGGATGAACTAGGGGTCTTTTAAACTCCTATTTGTCATGATTCTGTGTCACCCTCACACTCTGCTGACACACAGGCAACGTTTCCATGAAAGCCAAAATGCACGTTATGAAGTCTGGATGTCTGACATTCGGGTTTCCTGTGTGCTTTACATCCATATGAAATGAAAAAAGCATCATGTGGATCAGGATCTGAATTGCTAAGAGTGATGGGTCTGATCATCATTACAGCCACCTTACACCACTCTGGCACTGTAAAGGGATTTTAAGAGAGTGTGCATGACAATTATATCTACTTTAAGGCACCAGTTGCACTGCTAGAGTGGTATAAACCAGTCTTAGGGTGACTGAAAATCAGGCCCTAATGTGGGGTTTGTTTTGTTCTTCCCCCATTAAGCTGAAAAACATTATAAACATTAACACTGATGTCAGTACGTGACAGTACAAATTAACAACATTTGTCATGGAAGCAAGTTAGAGAAAACATTGAATTTTATTATCCAGAATCAGGTGATATGATCAAAGAAAAAACTGTCTGGAATTATTATGGTGCAGAATCTCCCAACCTTTGATTCTTAGAGTTTAAATTAACATGATTACTTTTTTCCCAAAGGAAAAATATCTGAAAAACAATTTTTTCCCTAGTTGTGCCTTTAAAAACATTTATTTAATGGATTGTTACTGTAATTGTTATTGTAGTGTAATTGTAGATGCCTAAACTTGTATGTCTAAGGTTGAGATTTTCAAAAGTGCCTGTCACAGTTCAGCAACTGCACCAATATCTCCCCTCTTAGTGCAGCAGAGGTACCAGTCTAGGCTCCCAGCTCTCCAGCCTTCACCTCTCTTGGCCCAGGGGAGACCCTGTTTGTTGCCAAGTCTGGTTATGTCTTCCTTTAGCTTTCTGTAGCTGCTTGTTTTGGGCTTGTCGCTTTCCACACCAGTTTATTTCTGGGCTTACATTGCTTCCATCCTTCCTTGAAGCTCAGTCTTAAGTTTATCATGAAGTGCAAATGGCACCTTTCTACATGAATGGATAACTGCTGGGACCTGCTTGTTTATCCGGAATATGTCTCCCTGTGGCAACCTCAGCTAGCAGTTTTAGGGCAGATAGAGTTGGCAAATTGACTGGTGCACTGGAATGGGTTACCTAGGGAGGTGGTGGTGGAATCTTTATCCTTAAAGGTTTTTAAGGTGTGGCTTGACAAAGCCCTGGCTGGGATGATTTAATTGGGGTTGGTCCTGCTTTGATCAGAGCGTTGGACTAGATGATTTCTTAAGGTCCCTTCCAACTCTACTGGTCTATAATTCTATGATTCCTTTGGCACTATAATGAAAAGGAGTCTGTAATGGTGTTTTTGTGGTTGATGTTAGCAATGCACCTACCTTGACTGGTATATCTGTCAGAATAACCAATTACTTTTTTTTTTTGGTCCCACTTTTGGTGTTATTTTCAGTCTCTCAATATGATTCAGACAATATTAACCTGAATTTCTTTGTCCTGTTTCTGTGGAATAATTTTTCCATTCACTGTCAGCCCACTCTCTCTTCATCAGGCTTGCATGAACCCAGTACATCTATGAAAAAATCCTCAATCAGATTGTCTTTAACTGAATGCACTTGACTTTTCTGCTTTGGGCTGTGTAGCATTTTGCAAAATGATTATTTTCCCTACATTTACGCAGAGTTTCCCAAAGGCAACACACTGTTTGGGGCTATACTGTGAGCCACACTTTCCACATAATTATCTGTACCCAGTCTTCCCCCTAGCAGTGGTTTTCATATTGAGCAGTTGCCCTTTTTGTTTTGACTTATTCAGACTGTATTCTGTCTTACTTAGTAAATGCCTTACCCCTTCTGGTGAATTCAGCTCTTTGGCTTGTGCTTTCAGTTTCTACTGCCCTGCATATTTGGAAAGTTTTTATTACAGTTAAATATCCTTCACAGACCGGTCTCTCTCTGAAAACATTTCTTTAATGCCAGAACTGATTCTGTCTCTGACCAGCATCTATCAGCTCACCAAAGTCAGAGTTTTACTGAGTTTCCTTAATTCCGTACTATGTTGTCATCAGGTTTTTGCATGCATGGAAAAAAAATGTCTCTCAAAGGTCTCAGTCCTTTTTGGCAAGCAATGTTTCTCATATTTAGTCAGTATTTTATTTAACTTTATGCTTTCACCTTCCTCAATCTTAAAGTTGTTAAAAATATCCAATGCTTCCTCCCCAACAACGTACAAAAAGATAAATGATTTCACTTTATCATCATGGATGCTACATACAATTCAAATCTGTATGATTTTTTTTCAGTTCTCTGCAACACTGCCTGACAATTGCTGATAGGAAGAAGGCTGCAACACATCCATTTTTGGCTGTTTTTTCCCCGTAAGATAGTCAAGCTATTATTGTGATCACCCAATGTATGCAAAAGCCTCTGCGCCTGGTGCTCCACATGCTTCTCTGGTGCTTCCCTTTGTCTCTGCTTTCAGTTGCAAATACATGAGTTAACTTCAAAATTGGTGCAGTTTCATTCTCATTTAGCACTGCTGACACCCTGTAATGATCTTGGGATTCATTAAATAACAAACCAGTCAATGAGAAAGGAATAAAACTCTGATAAAACAACCTGGAGATAATCTCTAATGAACTGCTGCACACAGCAGATGGCCCCACGGTGGGGCCATCTCCCCACCCCTGCTGTACCTTCCACCAGCTCTGGGGGTGGCACCACTCCCAGGGCATATACCCAGGTGGCTGCAGGCCCCCCGCCTGCCAACTTGTCACTTGCTCCGACCGCCGCCTCTGGAACCATCCCTGGGGGCTGGGGCCCCTTTCCACCCTTACCAGGAAGCACGGGGTCCATTGCCTCCTGGTGCCCGCCTCACCCCACGTGTTTGTCATAACTGAATCCTGGGAAGGACAAACCAGGAAGTTCTGGCTTACTGTTTAATGAAATTCCCATTTGAATCCCCATTTTGAAAAATCTGAAAAACAAATGTATGTAGAAGAAAAAAAATACACTTGGTACGTGTTTTCTTTTATTGATCAAGCCAGTGTCCCTTTGGTGAAGTTGCTGTACCTTAGCTTGACTGCTGCTTTCTCACAGATGAAGAAGTGATTGTCTATGCAGTCATGATAGTTACTAATTTTCACTTGATACAGGAAGCCACAATTAGAGTTTGGATGCAAGTCAATCCTAGAAAATAAAGTATCATTTTATTATGTCTTAACAATGGCACTCTGTGCCTGTATTCACAGAACTGTGTATTTTCGTTTCCCTGGGGTAAGTGATCTGCAGATGACCTATAACTGGTTCAGATTGCTTTCCTCTACATGCCAGCTCAGCTGTATTAGCCAGTGCATTCTGGAGCCAGTGCCAACTCTCAACTGCTGCTTGTCCATTCCTTCGCCATCTGCACAAGATGGAGATTTGCAGCCACACAAATTGTTGTCCCTATGCTTCCAGTCACAACACAGACAGACAGTGCAGGAGACTAAGGCTGGGTCCACACTGACAGCGGCAAATTCACCACCGTCAGTTGGATGTCTCTGGCTCAACTAAGCAGTCTGTGTAGACCCACTCAGTGGATCCAGAAATTGACACAGGAAAATCACCCTGGTAAGTGGTGTAATGCGGTGTCGAAGAGAACGGTGTTTCCTTTGACTCAGTGCAGTGTGGATGGCACACAGAAGAGATGCAGCGAAGTTGACGGGAGATACGCAAGTGTTTTATGTCAATTGCATATCTCCTGTTGACTGACACCGAATCCGGAAGGCAAGTGTAGACCGGGTCTAAGTGGATACCATATGCTTCTCTTCTGCACAAGCACACAGGACAGGCCACAATTTGGTTCTACATATTTAAAACTTACCAATCTGCTTCCTGTGTAAGAAGAGCAGAGCCATCTTCCCAATTCCAGATGTGCCCTTCAGATTTATGCAAACCAATCCAGTAAAAGTCTCTCTCATTCCTTGGAGGCACATAGTTCTGTCAGCAAATAACAAGATTATTTCCAAAAAGAACTCAAGTTCTTATCTTTTATAATTGTGTAGGTTTAAACCCCCCCAAAAAAATTTAATGTGAATCAGTGACAGGAGAAATTGTAACCAGTACATGGCATGGATCCTAATTTGTATTACAGAACTTTTAAAATGTATCAGATATTGAAATGATGCAAGACAAATTTAAGAGTCACCCGTCTAGCACCAGGGGACAGATTTTCAAAAGTATTTAGGTGCCTAAAGGTGTAGATAAGCACATAGTGGGATATTAAATGTCTAGGTGTCTCTCTACATCTTTAAGCACCTAACTAGTGAAAGTTGATAGGCAGAGCTGTTTGAATGAGGAGCTTTACTATCAAATTAGACCATTTCTCTGATTTCAAAATATGTTTTGATGGGGCCAGATAATGAGATGTAACAAGACACATTGGCTATCTCCATGGCTCTGTGTTGCGCAATTCCTGAGATGTGGCCCAAATGTTCCTTCTGTTTCATTTCCTCAGATACAATTTCCATCCCAGCCTTATTCTCTGTTCTTACCTCCTGTCTCCTAAGCACCTGGGTTAGCCAAGCAAGACAGCACATTCCTGTGACCAGTGTTGCAAGCTGTAAATAACATGGGAATAACATGATCCCTTGGGAATTTTGCTCCCTACAATTTTTTGGAAAATCAGGAGAACCCAGTGAAATGTTTTCCTGAGCCAGGGAATTGCAGCTGAGGTCCAGGAGTGTCTATCAGGGTCATGAACTATAGTGGTGCCAGTGATCTTCCAATAGTGATCTTCCAATAGCTGGTCAGACACAGAACCTCTCTCTCCTTCTACGTTTTCCTGATCTTTCTCCCCTCTCTCCCTTTGTGTCTGTCTGTCTTAATTTCTTATAAGCAAACAAAGGATCAGAATTTAAATGACAGAACAGAAGTTCTGAGAGCTCCCACCTATAAAAGACTTTGTCCCCTGTACCCACATTCAGTGGATATTATCTGATAGACTTTTCAGGAAGAGATTTCCGTTAAAAGGTCTTTATGTAAATAGAGACACTATTTGGGACTAAAGGAGTTGTTGTAGAACAAGGACATACTTGGTGGTTGTGTTTGCATTTAAAATAGATGTTGACAAAGTATTTCCTGTGTAATGTTATACAAAAAAAGAAAGTGAGATCCTGGCAACAAAACAACAAATTCCAGTTCATGTGGAGGCAGATGAAAAGTAACAAAATGGGTAATTTACATTTTTTAACATCACAAACCTAATCCAGTCTTTACAACATATGCCTCGCAGTAGGAGATAAGGTATCTGGTTCCAGATTCTCTTGTACTTTGTGTTGTTATTTACACCAGAGTAAAGTGGATATAATACCTACCACATCAGAATGCTGGCATTTTATGGCCACTTTATTCCAGTGTAAATGAAGACAGAAATTTCAGGACCATGGTGAATCCCACTCTCTGCAAGTGTGGAAATCCTTCCCTTGAATCCCTCTAGCAACCAGAACAGGACAAAATGTTATTCACATAGCACTGATCCACCCTACTCCTTAAGTCAGTCAGAATGTAGTGCCCCTGTTAAAAACCAATTGCTCATAACCATAGCTGGATCTGAGGGACTTGTGTCTATTCATTGCTTTACTAATATATTCTGGAAGTAAGTTCCAAAGGTTATTTATCCTGTGACTGACCGATGGATTCTATTCTGCACTGTTTCCCACTCTGGGGATACTGAAGCAATAGAACTATAGTAACCAAAATGCTATTTCTCTTGGAGGGGCTTCTGAAAAGTTACATACAGATGAAATAAAAAAGGCTAGGATAGGGACCATACCAGTTTATCCTTGTGTTTTATCATGAGAAGGGTGGAATTCTGTGAGGAACAGAACTTCTGGCTATCTTTCCATGACCTCTTCAGTGCAGAAATGTAGAAACAGGTGTCACCTCCAAACCATTGCCAGTTTGCAGGGCAGAGTGTACAATTGGGTCCTACAAAGAAGGGAAATTGTTTTTATTTCTCATCCTACGCAGTTCAGTGGAGAATACAGTAGCTGAAGCTATGGTTTTGAGTGGGCACAGAATTTGTATATTCACAAAGAAGTTGCCTTAGTAGCCTGTGTGAAATGTGCAGTAGAGTCTCAGTTGGTTTAAAGTATGGCATTGTCTTCATTGTGGAGGACTGCATTTCTCATTGCTGAGCAATTTGCAACCCAGCAGTAGAGAACATTGTTATCAGGAGTCACCAAAAAGTGCTGCTATACCTGGTATTAAAATTTCTGTTTCCCAGCATGTCAGCAGTGAGAAGTCTTTGAGAAATACTACCTTAGTTTTCGGAGAGAGAGTCTTTTTGAAAGATCTGTTACAAGCAGCAAGAGAGTTTGCTCTTTTCCTTAATTTCTGTAACTAGTGTCCTTTCTTGAGGGTAGATCCACCTCCTGGGAGCCAGGCATTAATGCCTGGGCTGAGATTTCTGAAAGCAGGACTTGCCTACTTGCTACTCTGTGACCACCTCTGTGCCAGATATATCTAGTGTAAGCCAAGTAATGACACTAAGGAAATATTCAGACCCCTTGTCATTGATTTTTCCTCCAATGGGAAACTGACCTTACCAGGCCATGAAATCTGCTACCACTGAGTATCACTATATTTTAGTGAATAATTCTGCAGTGGACACAGAATGGGGATGGACATGATATGATCTGTCTGGGACAAGTCTTTTTCCATCTTAATAGACCAAGTTACTATTGGTCTGAGTGACTTTTGTCTCCTGAGTGTTCACTCTGAAAGTTTAGAGGGGCCTTAAAAAGAGTGTAAATGGCTTCCATAGCAGTGTAAAGGGGAATAATCTCTTATGCTATCAGTTAAGGATATCTTTACATAAAATTCCTAAAGTGAAACCACACAAGCAAGGAAATGAAAGGTCAAGGCGTCTAACAGTTCATACCCTCTACCCTTGAACCCTGGGATGCACACCTTACCTCTAAGAAAACCACCATACATTACAGACTATACACTACAGTCTTACTCTGTTGCAGGAGTGCGCGGGGAGATTTACCAGCTTTCCAGAATCCCTCTCCTAAATCCTCCATCCTCACAAACATACCTGAATTCCCCCAAGTACCCTCCCAAGTATTCTTGCTCCGCAGTTCTGAAAAATCACACTCACTCATGTTTTGTGAAGGGGCAGTTTCATAGTGATCCTTCTCTTCACGAAAGTAGCCCGTTTTGTCTAAGAGCTTCCTTCCATAAATGATGCTAGACCAGAAAAACCCCATTCCTGCCCACAGTGCTAGGGCCCAGTTTCAGAGAGAGGGCACATTACTGTGGGCTTCTGAACATGGCCACTATTGGAATGCTCGCCTAATGTGATGAAAAGCAGAGCTGGTGAAAACAAAACTCCATGTCCATTTCAAAACCAACACTTTTTCATTTTCTTCATTGGTGAACCATTGTGCTTAAGTCTTTATTTATGACATTATTTTCAGTCCTTCGTCCTATGTCTCAGACTACCGGCACTCTTTGGTCAACACCAGGGGTCTGGACATCACAGTCAAACCCTGATCATCTTTTCATCCCTGCTTCTTATTCTGATATTTTGGAAACCAACTATCCCACTCCCCCCTTTAGGTTCCAGAGTGAACTCGGTGGGTAGAAATCTTTAATTCACCAAGATAGCACTGGCTGAAAATTGATTTTTTTTTTTTTTGGTTTAGTGGCTGAACCAAAATATCTGGGGGAAAACATATTTTATATTATTTGTTTGTTTGCTTGCTTGCTGATTTGTTTGTTTGTTTCATACCAAAAGGAAAAAATGAAATGCCCTTTGGGTTAAATGAAACAATGTTTGTGTAGAGAATTAGTTGCCGGGACCTGGAACCAGAAATACAAGATCCACCATCTTAGTTCCAGGAACTGCAAATCCGACATCTTGGTGGTCGCATTTCCACTTTTTTCAGGTTTCATTTGAGCCTGTTTTTTCTGAGGGATATGGCAACTACCACATGGCTGTCTGCAAAGAGTCTCCAGTTTGTTTTATTAATGTATTATTCCTTTCTTATTCCCTGGTTTGTTATTTAATGAACCCCAAGATTGTTACAATTTAAAAATAAAACAGTTCATTTAGAAAATGTTGAAAAAAAAATTTGACATTTCCATATTTGTTTCCCTCGTTGTATATTCATCTATTTGCTTAGAAATTGTCCCTCTGTACTACTAAGCAATATGAGGCTTCCCCCAGAGTTCCTGGATTCACCCGAAATCCAGCCTTTTTTTTGCGTTTTCGGTTAATTGAAAAATGTAGCAAAAAATGCCTGGGATCAAACAGTGTTTCCTCCAACCCACAATGTTTTGCTTCCAGGTATTTTTAAAGGGCAGGAGTCCTAAAAGAGCCAGAGCAGGTGGCAGCC